>OZ020539.1:2415733-2514605 GCA_963971435.1 Lasius platythorax
GCGGATGATAAAGTCTTTAATAATATCATATTTCTATAGCATATAGCAACTAACCAAGAAATATAAAAGTTTTACAAAATAAAAAATTAATAAAAAAAATATCTAATAATAATTATATATATATATATATATATATATATATATATATATATATCAAATGCTACAATGTAGTAGTGCAATGCATTCACAATGCACCTGATTCCGTCCTGTGCATGCGCATCCGGTCAATCCTGGATCAGCGACGCCGGTGCATGCATGCTCGAACGTAAGCCTACATACATATAGGAGAGAAAAGAAGAATGAATATTATTAATATGAATAAAAATTAGTGTTAAAAGGTTAAATTTATAAATTGCTTGAATAAAAATGAATTAATAACTTTACCCGATTAATATTTCTAAAACTTACTCATACTATGCATAGAACTGTACATGCGCCTCGATTAAATCTACTAACTAATGAATAATATTTAATACCTTAATATTGAGTTTAACATATTATAATTATTTACCTATACTTATTTCCATGTAAGAAAAAGGAAAAAAGTTTAAAAATGAACAAAAAATAAATATAAAAAAATTTAATTATATTACTAAAGAAGGGAAGAACACAATCAAAATCGTGTACGTACATTCTATAACCCTTTTATTTTTAAAGTGTAGTTGTAAAATACAAGAATGTGTGTGTGCATGTTGTCCATGGATATATATATATATGAGGAAATATGCATAAAATAGAGATTAAAATAAGAAAAAGGGAAATAAAAATTATATAATTATAATGTACGTATATATGCGTTTCGCAGAGAGGTTCTTTCTAGAAACCCGACCAGGCACCGAGGGCAATTAAAGACATCTAATCTCCGCCCGATAATCTGGAACAATGCATATTAATAATCCTCTATTACTACCATTTCTTATTATAATTAAACTTTAAAAAAAAGGAACTTACTATTATGTTATTTAATCCACCTTTCTCTCCGAACGAATAATTTCTAGTGACCAATTAAAATCTAATAGTGGTCTCCCGCAAGCGGATAATCTAGAATACAGAATAAACATTTTTTCATTAACAAATATAACCGAACACAATTAATTAAAGAGACTCACCATCTTCCGACCAATGAGCCCATAATTCCTCCAAGGTATACGGTACTCTTTCCCTGGGCATTCCCTTTGGCTCATCAACTCCAAATAAACCGCGCAGGTTGAAAGTATCATCGTATGTGATACCAAATGAGCTGGCCCACATTCGACCCACAGGAGTCTCACCCCACAATCTATCTAACCCCATCCTACCCTCCCATGTACCCTCCTTCGAAATCTAACTCTCTCCCTGTGAGCAATACTGATGTAACCAAATAACTGTAAATCTTCAAAATACTGAAAGAATAAAACAATAGTAAAATAAAAAGAATTTTATTAACGAGTACCTTCTCAATTCTCTTGCTTACCGGTTCTCTGTCGTAGAGCGGCTCCTCATCCATCTCGAATAGGCCTCGCAGATTGAAAATATCCTCGTATTCAAAATCGTCCAATAAGGCCCGATCCTGGCCTGATGGGGATTCGCCCCATAAATAGCTTAACTCTGTGCATAGTACGTGCAAATTTTATCATCTCTCTGTGATGAATGTTAATAAAACCCTTGATCTTAACACCTCCGAAAGTCTGAAAAGAAAAACACAGAACGCTAACTCAATTTCAAATTATTGTCATAAATACTAAAATTTATAAACCAATACCACCCACCGTTGCCGTAAATTTTATCTCAACCGATAAGTCATTAAACCCAATTTTTATAGGTTTAACTTGTTCGTCTCTTACAGCCATAATTCACTTAACCTTTTTTTCAACTGCACTTCACTGCAACGCGACGTATATTGAGAAACGTTTATACAATTCTGCGCTCGCAGGTGGGAAAAGGGGATAACGCAAAGACTTCTGCGAGTGATAGCGTGAAATAAACAACACGAAGCGCTCTAGAAATAAAAAATGCTTAACACATACATTTAAAATAAGCAACTATACTAATACCTCACACGTTTGTATCTAGAATTATACTAACAAATAATAAAATAACGAAATCAATTTGGTAAGAGTTAACACTACCAATTACCTTTAATTTATTATTCCGGAATCATCCATCCTACCACTTAATAGGGATACTATATATAATGTTAAATTTAATATAAAATAAATAAATAAATAAAAAAAAATATAATAAATATATATATAATTAAAATAAAACAAAATAATTAATACTAAAACTTAACTTGTAAAAGGAAAAGACAAACACAATTAAACATTCCTTTTTATATTATTACAACTTTTATTATAAATGTGTAAATGTAAATATAAGCATATGTGTATGTGTATCCTCAAAATAATAACAGTTATAAAATATATAAAATACACTAAAAGATATATAAAATTTTAAAACGACACTCCATCAGATGGAAAATCTAAAACAAAAAGAAAGAACTTTATTATTCACTTGCTTCCTACTTCACTCCTCCTTTTTCTTTACGCGTGCGCTTATAGACTTTTAAATTCCTTCTTTCCTTTTTCTTTCACGCACGCAAATACTATATTGACTGTTATATATATACTTATATCTAACAACAAATATTAAAAATCCAATATATACATATTACAAAAAAATAAATAAAATTAATGTCAATATAAAAAACATACCATTTCATTCAGCAAGCCAACAATTCATCTTGCGCGCTTTCTATCCAGTGAACTAACTCCAATAATTTATAATCTAAAATACAAAGGGAACTTTTAATTATGACGCGCGCGCCTATAGACTTTTAATTTCGAAAAGTTGTTCCTATGTTATTTTTCCTCCTTTTACTTACCATCCGAATCTGGGATCGGCAATTCTTCCAGCTCCACTGGAAACTGATCCCATAAGCACTCGTGCCTCAGGATTCATCCTTCAGCATATAACAATCCCACATTTCTAACCGGAAATTGATTCCATAAACTTTCGTGTTTTAAAATCCACTCTTTAGTGAATAAAAATTTTATCTTTTTATTTTGCCTATCAGCCATTTTGAATTTTATCTTATCAACTCTATATTCATCGGCGGCTTGATAAAGACTAAGGAGTTGGAGCACAACAAGACTGGGGAATGTTTATGTTATACCGATCTAATACGCTTAATAAAGAGGAAGAGCAAAGCATTCACGCAGAGGATAAACGCAATGAAAAAGGAAAAGAGGGGACGATACTAATTAAATAATTTTTTTTATATATACATATATAATAATTTTATTTTTTTTTTGTAAGTATGGATACAAGAGTACATGTGTGTATGTGTGCTTGTGTAAGTGTATTCTAAAATTAAAAGATAAAATATAAAAGAAAATAATATAATAAAAAAAAAATTTTTTTTTTTAATATGGTTAAATTACCATAATGAGATATATATATGTATATATACACACACACACACATATATATATATATGTATATGGTAGAGGAGCTTCTTTCTGCAACAAAGAAAAAAACAAGAATAATTATTAAAATTTTGAAATACACCACAAGTTGAGATGCTTACCTCACCATATCTCCTCTTCCTTATACGGCTCTAAGCCAAATAGTTTTCTTAAACAAAAAATATCATTATACATAAAATCGAGATTATATCTCCCGACATAATCTCGATCCTCAGGGGTATCACCCCACAGGGCCTCAAACGCCTCTCTTTCAACACGGCGCGACCATCGCACATACTGCCGATGCAATATGTCTCTATATTGGCCTTCGTTTAAAAACTGAAAAAAAAACAATAAATAACAAAATTTGCAAAATTTGTGTATAGTATGAGAGACAATTAATTTCACTTACCACATAATGCGGCCGTACTATATAGCTTACCCTATTAGGCATCTCTTCTATTTTTTCTCTCTCTTCTCCTTCTTTTCTTTTTCTTTGGTTCAACACCATCAGCGGCTTAACGAATACTGAAGAGCGCTTAGCGCCAGATAAGTAGTATAAACTAAACAGTCTCGCGGTGCATCGAACACGGATTATGACATTCAGATTAGCAATCAATATCTATAGAGTGTACCACTTATTTAAGATCACAAAATTTTATTTTAAAGTCAGGCTAATTTTATATTTCAAAATAATAAATAATTATACCACGTACGTATGTATGTGTATCAAACACATACAACAACAATAAAAATGGCCTGAATTTAAAAAATATATACACACACACTATTAATTTACCATATATTATATCAAGCGACGCGGTAGCGTCGCGACGCCAAGTATATAAAAATTCCTTTCTAGCTTTTCGAAGTTGCCTATATACAGGGGCTGCGGCGCTACCAAGTAGCTTATCCGGAATTTTACCTCAAGTTAAACTTTCGATTAAGATATTTCTTGAACTAAAGCTGTAATAAAAAATCTAACTGCACTTTTATCATATAATGTGGATACAAGCTTTCGATTGCGACCAGTTTCAATAAGATTGATGCAGTCAATCCTGAGAAATGATTTTATTCATATATCAGAATGTGACTTTTCGTCAGTTCTTTCTTCAATTCCAGATTCAGACTCACGTACGTATGCTCGCACGCACACATGCAAAGCGATTTTGTCCCTCAAGGCGCGTTTGCAGCGCTCATGTACGATTTTATTCGCTTGAGTGTGCAAATACGCCTTAAGAGACAAAATCATATGTGGATGTGTGGAGATAATGTTTATATTTTATACGCGCGGGGTACATACAATACGAGAAGAAAAGTAATAAAATAATTAACGGTTATGAGAATATCGCGGAATAGTGCAACACTAGGGAAAAGAAGTGATAAAGTGACATAAAATTATTAATGGTTAAGAGTATCGCAAAATAGTGCAAGGACAAGGAAGAGAAGTGATGTTATATTGAATAAAGTTAGGTTATATTAGCGAAACTGAGCGAATGCTTTTACACTTAAGTGAATCTGTGCATTATCAATTAATATATTTCTCATAAATGAATTGTTGGAAAATAATTATTATAGAATCATTGAGGGAATATTTGGAAATTTTGGCTGGCCATGTTTTCGATAATGATAAGCAGGTAATTATACGCACGAACGCGCATTCATATATAATGTTTATTTATATATTGTATATAAAAATGTAATTAATGCATAATTAATATTTTTAGGTTATCTTATAAATGGCTAAGAAATGAGTTGCATGTTTATGTTAATTCTATCAAAAATATTACATATACAGTTGAATTAAAAGCATCGGAGTTAGAGTCTGAAATAAAAATATTATCCATTTGTTAAAGAAGAGATATAAGGTAATAATTTTGTTTATAAATTACATAATAAAGGTTATTTATTTTCTTGGACTAAATACTTTAAGGACAAGATTTAGGGCCATTGCACAAGCTTTTCTGTAACACGTTACGTTATGTTACAGTCTGTCAAGTAAGAGCGTGGTCGACTTTTCCGATAGCTAATAAAAGATATCACTCTAATTTATTCGTGAGCCGATAGATAGAAGCTTTGTCCTTGATGCATTGTCAAGAAAGACTCAATTGTCGTTGACTTTTTGGAAGAGAAACACGTTAAGCGTCATGAGTGCTAAATACGCGTCGCGCTACGAGGCTGTGTTCCTTTGCACCCACCCGAAAGGTCCAAAAATGTCGCAATCAGTGGCTGCTAAATACATGAGAAAGTCGAAATCATTCGTACAGAAGTGGATACAGCGATATAAACTGGCAAAAAATGTCGATGATTTACCGGAACGTGGCTCGATAGGCAAAATGGACAAAAAAGACGAGAAAAGAATAGTGAATCTGTTTTCGCGGAATCCTGCTTTAACACTGCGTCAAGGACAAGCAAAATTAAAGTCAAAAGGTTTAGATATATCGTACGAAACTATCCGAACCCATCTCCGTGCTCATGACCTGAAATGGCGCAACACAATGAAGAAACCTCTGTTGACTGAAAAACATGTGACAAAGCGACTCGCTTGGGCGCACGAGAACATCGATGGAGATTTTAACAACGTAATTTTTACCGATGAATGTTCTATATGGGCACGTTGTATCCTCACGCGAGCCTGGTCAACTTCCACCAATAGGCTTGTCCAGCGGATCGTAAAACACGGAATAAAGGTGCATCTTTGGGGCTGCTTCTCAAAGCAGGGATTCGGCTCTTTGCACCTGTTTACCTACAACCTAAATGCCGAGAAAATGCTGCAAATCTACAAAAAGGCTTTGCTACCGTCTGCCAAACGTTGGTTCATCAGTAAAAATGAGGATTGGATTCTGCAGGAGGACAACGATCCTAAACACCGCAGCAAGCTCTGTACCGAGTGGAAGAAGCAATCTGGCATCGTTACATTGGATTGGCCGTCGCAGTCGCCCGATGCAAATCCCATCGAAAATGTGTGGGCATATATTAAGCAGAAGCTTCGTGGAAAACGCACGCACACTTTGAAGCAGTTATCTTGCGAGATTCGTCGGATCTGGAGATCCTTGCCGCTAGAATACGCCGTCAATTTAGTCGAAAGCATGCCTCGGAGATGCCAGGCAATTATCGACGCCGATGGTGACTGGACGCATTATTAACATAATTGCATCCTTTTTCTTATCGAGTACAATGCATATATGTATACAAAAATTTTATTTAATAAATTTTTTTATGAATTTATCCGACCACGCTCTTACTTGACAGACTGTAAGTACTGACTGTAAACTTAGATTCGCATGTTACCTTAATCTTCAGTCAACGCACAAAGAAAATCCTAACATAGCAAAAATATTACTACGTTATGATTTTCTTTGTGCGTTGACTGAAGTTTAAGATTACATACAAATCTAAGTTTACGGTTAGTACTTACAATTAATGTAACATAATGTATTAAGCAAAAGCTTGTGCACAGTGGCTCTTAGTTTATTTATAATGGTTGAACTTATTTTTTTTAGCAATGAGAAACGTCAACGTGGAAATTGATGATTTATTCGGATGGAGCTGTCTTTTGCAATATAATGTTATCGAAGAGCATTAGAATATCTGTCATTGACAAAAGTAGTTCAAATTTGAATCAAAATGAGAAGGAAGAGTCAGTTAATGATGTTGAATTGCAGATTTTATTGGAGGATTATATAAAAGTTCATAATAATTTGGCAGCTGTATTGATTAAAACAGAAGCTTACGATGCAGTTTTAGAAAATATAAAACGTTTTGAGGTGTCAACCACAAAACGTGAAACCATTATTTAGGAAAGGTATTGCAAAAGTCTTAATCTTTAATTTACTATTTATATATATTCTTGATTTATATTTTACATATGGAAAATTTAAATATGTGTATATGTATTGTGCATAGGAACAATATTGAGATTCAAAGGGGAATATGAAGAAGCTTATGCAATCTCTCTCTTTCTCTCTCCACTGAAATTTAAAAATTAAATCCAGAAATGAAGATAATTACTACAGAATTAATGACTTTAAAGGATAACATTGCTAAAGACACAGAAAACGAAAAGCACTTGTATCGTAAAATGTTAGGTGTAGTTGAAGATACCAAAAATCTATCTAAGAATATAAAAGCAGATAATAAATTATTATTAGTATTATTAAGTACATAAATACATACATATATACACATATATACATATGTATATACATATGTATATAAAAATATTTAAAAAGACGGATTTTTAGTTTTCAACTACACATAACATTTTACGATATAGATGCTTTTCTTTTTCTGCGTCTTTAGCAATTTTTTTTCCTTTAAGATCATTAATCCTTTAAGATCATTAATACTGCAGTAAATATTTTTATTTCTGAATTTAATTTTGAATCAGTGGAGAAGAGAGAGAGAGAGAGAGAGAGAGAGAGAGAGAGAGAGAGAGAGAGAGAGAGAGAGAGTTGTATAAGCTTCTGCATATTCCCCTTGAGTCTCAATATCCTACGATACGCACAATACATATACACACATATTTGAATTTTCCATATGTAAAATATAAATCAAGAATATATACAACTTATTTTAAAGAAAGATTAAGTATAGTAAATAAAAGATTAGGATTTTTGCAATACCTTTTCTAAATAGTGCTTACACATTTTGTGATTGACGACTCAAAACATTTTCACATTTTCTAAAGCTGCATTGTAGGCTTCTGTTTTAATCAATGTAACTGCCAAATTATTATGAACTTTTATACGATTCTCTAATAAAATCTACATTTCATCACTAACTGACTCTCCCTCCTCATTTTGATTCAAATTTGAACTACTTTTGTCGATGACAGGTATTCTAATGCTCTTCGATAACATTATATTGCAAAAGGCAGCTCCATCCTAATAAGTCATCAATTTCCACTTTGACGTTTCCTCAATGCTTTAAAAAAATGATTAACCATTATGTCAAAAAAAGTTAAATAGACTGTCTTGTCCTTAAAGTATTTAGCCCAAGAAAATAAATAACCTTTATTATATAATTTAAATCAAAATTATTACTTCTTTAACTAATGCTTAACATTTCTATTTCAGGCTCTAACTCTAATGCTTTCAATTCAACTGTATATGTAATATTTTTGATAGAATTAACATAAACGTGCAACTCATTGCTTAGCCATTTGTAAGTGATCTAAAAATATTAGTTACGCATTAATTACATTTATATATAAAATATAAAGAAATATTCACATTTCCAGAACTAAAAGTTGCGAGTAATTCCAAATCCGCAAAATATTTGTGGACACTATAGAAGCGATATGATTTTTCATTTCATTATGCTTTATAAAGCCAATTAATAAAAATGTGTTCAATGTTGTTGTTTTTATAATATTTTTGGTAGAATTACCACAAGATTTATTTAAGTACATTAACATAAGCATGCGACTCATTAATATGTTAATTGGTAATGCACAGATTCACTCAAGTGTAAGCATTCGCTCAGTTTGTCTATTATAATCTAACTTTGCTCAATATGACATCGATTAGAAGAAATTATCTTCTAAATTCTCTTCCTTGCACTATTCCGCGATACTCTTAATAACCGTTAATCACTTTATCACTTTTTTTCTTGTGTTGCACTATTTCGCGATATATAAGCATATTTAATAAATTATTATGTCTGACAATAGTCTACAAAATTTTATTGGTATCCTTAATATCCTTATTATCCTGATTTGATCCTCTATTCTTAAAATTATGAAATTTTCGTGCAGCTACACACGTATGAATAAGTGAAAGATATAACTACCTACTAAAAAAAACCTTACATAGGTAAAAAAAAATACGCTAAATATATAAAAATTTCACAGCTTGTATGTAATAAAGAGTTAAAATAAATTTTTACAAAAAGCAGTGATATCCTATTAAAAGAAACCTTACAAAGGTAAAAAAAATACGCCAAGTATATAAAAATTTTACAACTTGTATGTAACATAGAGATTAAGTAAATTTTTACAAAAAGCAGTGATATCCTATTTAAAAAACCTTACAAAGGTAAAAAAATACGCCAAGTATATAAAAACCCTAAAAAACTTAAGAAAGTTTAAAAAAATATTTACTCCTAAAAAAACTTATAAAAATAATTTTCCTCTAAAGAAATAACCTTAAAAAATAATAAAATTTGAAAAATAATTTTCTCCTAAATAGTATTCTCTAAAAAATCAAAAATCAAAACTAAACATGAAATCAATAATTAGCCAAGTATTTAGAAGCAATTCAATTTGTGAGGGTTTGAAATAGTATTTGCCATAAAATCAATCTTGCATTTATAGAAATATAATACATAAATTTTCTCCATAAAGTCAAAACACATTTTGTTATTAAGAAAAATTTATTTTTAAAATAAGTTTAATTTTGTATGATAAATGTTTTGATATATAAAATAGCATTATTATGTCACACGGATTTTATTACAAATAGTAAAATATAAAACTATTTAACCTCTACTGCGCCATGACGTTGATCACATTGATTGTCAATTTTAAATATAAAAGTGTCCTGTGCTACAAATTGATCGAAGTGTTTGAAATTGCTGTTTTGAAATTAATCATAAGCTTTGCCAAGTAGGTCCGGAACTAAAGGGGTTAAGGCACAAAGTGACATACAAAAACTTGGCGTGCCCCGGTCGCATTATTCATATATTTTTATTAACAGGTTAATAATAATTTCTGATAATAATTTGCAAATTTTAATTTCAGACATATAATTCGCGAACCTTAATTTTAAATATTTGCTAATAATAACATTAACATGTTGATAATAATTTGCAAATTTTAATTTCAGATATATACTTCGCGAACCTTAATTTTAAATATTTAGTAATAATAATGCGACCGGGGCACGCCAAGTTTTTGTATGTCACTTTGTGCCTTAACCCCTTTAGTTCCGGACCTACTTGGCAAAGCTTATGATTAATTTCAAAACAGCAATTTCAAACACTTCGATCAATTTGTAGCACAGGACACTTTTATATTTAAAATTGACAATCAATGTGATCAACGTCATGGCGCAGTAGAGGTTAAATAGTTTTATATTTTACTATTTGTAATAAAATCCGTGTGACATAATAATGCTATTTTATATATCAAAACATTTATCATACAAAATTAAACTTATTTTAAAAATAAATTTTTCTTAATAACAAAATGTGTTTTGACTTTATGGAGAAAATTTATGTATTATATTTCTATAAATGCAAGATTGATTTTATGGCAAATACTATTTCAAACCCTCACAAATTGAATTGCTTCTAAATACTTGGCTAATTATTGATTTCATGTTTAGTTTTGATTTTTGATTTTTTAGAGAATACTATTTAGGAGAAAATTATTTTTCAAATTTTATTATTTTTTAAGGTTATTTCTTTAGAGGAAAATTATTTTTATAAGTTTTTTTAGGAGTAAATATTTTTTTAAACTTTCTTAAGTTTTTCAGGGTTTTTATATACTTGGCGTATTTTTTTACCTTTGTAAGGTTTTTTAAATAGGATACTTACATATTGCAATAAAGATATGGAGTCTTGCGTTAGTAATTTATTGAATTCTTCTAACGCTTCAGGTGTTTCAATCGGTAAATTAAAATTGGTTGTATTATTCTCTTGTACAGAATGTGTATTATTTATATCTAACAATAATTGTTGAATTGTAATCAACAATCTTGTAATTTTTTAAATGTCATTCTGACAAACTCCTATTTAAATAAAAACAATATATATATATATATATATATATATAATTAATATGCAAAGAAAAGAAATAACTATTATCATCTTGAATATCTTCGAAAAGATGGAAGGAGAAAAATTTGTTTTTCAGAAATTACATGTTACAGAAGCGGTCATCTTATGAGTACATATCACAAGTGTTTATAAAAAGAAATAAAAAGCGCTACCATTAATTACTTCTGCAGCATGTAATATATTGAACAAATTTTTCTCCTACTCTCATAGTTTCGAAGATATTCAAAGTGGCACTGATTATTACCTCATTCTATAAATATAGTTAAATTATAATATATAAAATATGAATTATACTAAAAATTTATTCTCACACTTACTACAACATAATTCATTGTGAGAGTCTCCTTTTTGTTTATTATTGTTTTTAACTGTTTATTCATTAAATTCTTGTAAAGGTACATCTTGTATTGGGACGTCTATTAAAATCATAAAAAAATTAAAATGTTTAAGTATATAAAATTCCATATGTGAATTTAAATAAATATTCCATAATTTAACATATTCACCATCCAGATAAAATCTAATTTTATTATTAATTGTTTTTTAGCTCCTGGTGTACGATATTATAACTTTACTGATAGAGTATATATATTTACAGAAATCAATAAAAAAATAAATAATATATAAATAGTAAAATGAAGATGTAAAATGGTTTTTATATTTATATTTATTCTATAATTAAAAATCATTGCAAATTCCATTTTTACACATTAAAAAACCAATATTTATTGAAAATATAAACAAATCATTTATAATTAGCAAAATCATCAAAATAAAAAGAAATGCATAGAAATAATAAAAAATAAATAGAAAAAAAATTATAGATGGAAAAAAAGAAAAATATTTTAACATTATGGAAAAGTATTACAATGCATCATTAAATAGACTTGTTATGTCCATAGAAAGTATAAATAAATATAAATGTTTGAAAAATATAAATAGAAATATTAATAAAAAAACAAGAGAAAATAAGAAATATAAATATAAATAATGCTTTACAACTCACTTATATTATCCACTTCCAGAATAGTGTTTTCCAAGTTTAGTTCCATCCCTTCAGCTTCATTTTCAGAACTCACTGGATTTGCAATTGAACTCTCATCTACAATATTCATTCACAATTAAGAATTATACACAATAATAAAATTAAGTTTCTTTTATTTTTAATAAAAATCAATTTAATTAATATAATTTAGATTTGTATTCTAATTAATTTTAAAAAAATGTCTAGTCTCAGTAAAACCATCATAAAATTATATTTATTCTTTAATACCTTTTTTTGTGGTTTCGTAATCTTCATAACAATCTTTTAAAATAACATTAGTTCTTTCAGATAGTTGTAAACTATCCAAATATAAAACTTGGTTATTTATTTCTTCATTTGTTTCTTCTTTGTTAGAATCTAGAAATTTAGAATTTTTATTAAAAATGTTTTAATTTTTGTATATAAATTGTATTTGCTAATGTTCTATATTTACTACTATTTCCGAAATTCTTACATAAAATACAGAAAATTTTATGAAATTGAAAATATCTTATTAATCCTACTACTTTAACTGTTACACTTGCAATTAAAAAATAGTATCTTATGTGGCAAGTATGGAAAACAACGAATTACGTCGCACGTGAAGTTGCCACATGAGCCGAAGGCTTATGATGCATTCGTACTGGTGAGAATGCATCATAAGCTGAGGCGAATGCGGCAACTCCACGCGCGACGTATTCGTTGTTTTCCGCACATGCCACATACAATATTTTTTGTAATGCCTGTCGTAAAAGTTCAATTTGAGATTATCCTTCTTGAATAAAGGTTATAACGAACTGACGTTTTGTCTCGCGTAAATTTCGCTACGTTCAAGTTTGTTATGTCAGTCGAGAAATGGTAAAACAAAAACTATCAACCATTCAGAAAGAAGATTTTTTACACACTAGTGCGGTAAAGTAAATCATAAAGGTGCTTTTCTCGCACTAGTGTGATAAAGTAAGTCATACATTGAATCGTTGAGAAATAAGCCATTTTCCGCACGCTAAACAGCTATCGAAAATCGAACTTTCGCGACAGGCATTGCAAAAAATATATTACTACTTTTTTCGATAATTTGTCTTCTTCTAGTTTTGTTAAGCATGTACCTTTATTATCTCCATTTTTCCTTGTTGCCTTATAGTTTGTAGGAGGTTTTGGAATACCTATTTAAATTTTTTAGTTTTATATTAATATTTTTAAATATTTTCGAAATAAAAGTAAATTAATACGTACAGATATTTTCCGTTGATCTGGATCCACTTAATACTGGTGTTTCTTTCCTTTTCTGGGAAGTTGATAATTTTTTAGCCTTTTTCCTAGCTGTATTATCTATTTTAAAAAAGTAAATATATATTATGAAAATACAATAATGAATATTGAAATAAATATTGAACATAAATATTGAATTATTTTACTTTTAGTTAATATTTTTAATCGATTAAATAACTTAATGCTTACCTAAATCTTTATTTTCATTTTCTTTTTCCGATGAGGAAGAAGTACAATAACGAAATGGTTTCGTAATTTTTCTTTTATATTGTTACGTCCAGCGGACTCCACGATTCTTTTCTTTCCCGATACACGAGGCGGCGATAAATTATATTATCATCTGTCAGGCGAGTCGTGCTATTCGGAAACACATGACGAATAAAACCTAGAGAAACAAAACGAAACTAAACAGAACCGTGGTGTTCTAAGCACGTGTCGAACAATCCGCGATGATAAAATATAAAAACGAAAGCGAGAAAAAATCGGAAAATAAATCTTGATAAAAAAAACGAAACCTAGTCGTAGAGTTCGAGACATGTGACGAGCAAGCCACGTTAGCAACAAACTTAACTAAACAAAATCGGGTCCTAGACCGTAGTCTAAGAAAAACAAGAAAAACAAACGGACCAATAAATGTGATTCTCAAACATATGCGAGAAAGCGATTTCAAAATTTCAAACTACGGCCGACAGACTCGCAAAAACAAACCAATTTAGTACCGAAAGCTAGCGCGATAACTTGGAAGGAAAACGGCTGGTAGCGATAAATCCGATACCACATGTGCTCGCTTGACAGACCGCCCTTACGCGATATCCGCGTTGTAACGGTCGAAAGGGTAAATTACTATCTCACATAAATGCGCTGTCCTTTCCGTTGGCCGAAATCTGGATGTTTAAACAAAAAAAGGCTCCACCCATGCCGGGGAAATGGAACCTCCTTTTATCAAAAATCGACTCCCTCCAAATCCTATGAGGGCGTCATTAGAAAACTGATTCGCTAAATAAAGATTTCGACTGCCCAGCGAAAAGGAGGAGCAAAGGGCTTTAAATACTCGAAACCTTGCCTCGAGAGAGCATTACTACTTCTACTCCCATCATTATCACGGTTGTTATTACCAGTACCTAGCAGTTACTCTTGAATCTCGCGTCAATTTCAGTGTTAAAGTCCGCAGTTATAGTATTTCCACAGCGCAAACATACAGAGTGCAAATAGAAAATCTTAGTTAGTGTGTGTGCATTGTGGACCAGCAAGCACATACAAACGATTGGAAAATAAAACCAAGAGCGAGCTAAGACCGAGCCAGGGGCATCCTAGACCAGGGACCAGTACGTTATCTACAACTAAAAACCGGCGCACTCTATAAGCAGTAAGTCAGTTTAACGCGTAGAATTCACTGCTCGGGCTTCCCTCCTTTGAAATAATTTTTGGATTGCGAACAAATATATTTATCAATTATTTAAAATTTAATTCTTATTATTATTCCTTCCCTTCTGCCATTCCCCCCATGAAATTTTCTTTTGAGAAACTCCCCGTCTATTAATTCCATAGGTCGCTCAGAGTATCCTGCTTTATAGCAGCGCAAGCTCGCGATTCTCCTTTACCTCTCACCTGTCGCTCAGAGTATCCTGCTTTATAGCAGCGCAAGCTCGCGATTCTCCTTTACCTCTCACCTATCGCTCAGAGTATCCTGCTTTATAGCAGCGCAAGCTCGCGATTCTCCTTTACCTTTCACCCGCCGCTCAGAGTCTCCTGCTTTGTAGCAGCGCAGGCTCGCGATTCTCCTTTACCTCTCACCTGTCGCTCAGAGTATCCTGCTTTGTAGCAGCGCAAGCTCGCGATTCTCCTTTACCTCTCACCTGTCGCTCAGAGTATCCTGCTTTATAGCAGCGCAAGCTCGCGATTCTCCTTTACCTCTCACCTGTCGCTCAGAGTATCCTGCTTTATAGCAGCGCAAGCTCGCGATTCTCCTTTACCTCTCACCCGCCGCTCAGAGTCTCCTGCTTTGTAGCAGCGCAGGCTCGCTATCCTTCTTTACCTCTCACCCGTCGCTCAGGGTCTCCTGCTTTGTAGCAGCGCAGGCTCGCTATCCTTCTTTATCTCTCACTCGTCGCTCAGGGTCTCCTGCTTTGTAGCAGCGCAGGCTCGCTATCCTTCTTTATCTCTCACCCGTCGCTCAGGGTCTCTTGCTTTATAGCAGCGCAGGCTCGCTATCCTTCTTTATCTCTCACCTGTCGCTCAGGGTCTCCTGCTTTATAGCAGCGCAGGCTCGCTATCCTTCTTTATCTCTCACCCGTCGCTCAGGGTCTCCTGCTTTATAGCAGCGCAGGCTCGCTATCCTCCTTTATCTCTCACCAGTCGCTCAGAGTCTCCTGCTTTATAGCAGCGCAGGCTCGCTATCCCCCTTTATCTCTCACCCGCCGCTCAGAACTTCTTATTCTCTTGCAATTTCAACGCGCCACCTTTTTTCCCCCCCATCTGATCCTTCCCCATACAATATTCGGAATTTTAAATATTAATAACAATGATTCGTAACGCCTCATTCGACCTCTTCAAGTTTCCGCTTTCCCTTGCCTAAGATGATTATATATTAACACGTATACATATGTACGTATTCGTTTACATATATATATATATATATATATATATATATATTTAAACATACATATATATATATATATATATATATATATATATATATTGCTCTTCATATGCATACATAAAATTTCTAGTCTTCTCGTTTTACTTAGATAACTAAATCCAAAAATTGTTTCGCAATCTCGAGAAATTCTTCTCGACAAAGAAAGATACCATTGCCTCTTTCTGTTATTTATTTATTCCGTTTTCTTTACCCGTTTCCCCCAGTGGAAAAACCTAGGCGAAAGTCTAGAAAGATCGCCAGGCAGTCGCGTAATCGCCGCAACAGGCAATTAAGAAAACTACTGGCTCGGGCTTCGGCAGAAAACCATTCGGAAAATTCCGCGACTAGTATAAACTCCTCGATTAGAAATAATAACGATTCAATTATAAGTAACAACTCAACAATTAAGCCTAATAACGATCCGTTGACTAGCATAAGCAACGATACCCTAAACAACCACCCACATATACTTTACCACCCCCGACTTTCTCCCATCTCGTCCCCAGAACGGTCCTGCTCCCCCTCTGTACCCCCCTTTTTCTCTCGCGAAGATTCTCCGTCTCCGAGAGTCCCGATTCCCCCTCCTCCTTCTCCCGAAGACTCTCCGTCTCCGAGAGTTCCTACTCCTCCTCCTCCTCCCTCTCCGCAATCCTCGTGTACTCCCTCAAGATCTCCTTCACCGATTTTAATTGATTTAGAGGACACTTCCCCCCTTTCTCCCTCACAATCTCCTGTCCACGAGTCCCCGAGATCGCCCTCGCCTCCCGTCATAGAACTCGGAGATTCCCCCCTTCCATCACCCTCGCCACCTCTTCCTGAAAATGATCCTTCTCCTCGCACCTACCAAAATTTGTTGGATTATTGCCTAAGAACCCTCCCTCCATACACGGATCCTCTCCCCGAGGATGCCTTCACCATCGGGCCCGATCCTGTAAATCTGGCCGATCTAAGGAAGGTATTAATCGAATCTACCCCCGACACCATTATCCCATGCTTCCATCCCTGCCGCAGATATCCAGTGGCCGTTCCCATCCAATTCTTTTGGCGGATTTATAAACCTTCCACCATTGAATTCGAAGAAATCCCCGATTCCTGACCTCCTGCTTATGCTTAGCCGATGGTTTTTAATTTTATTTTTCTTTTAAATTTATATAATTTATTGTAACCCGATCGGAGCCCTCATTTTAAATATTATAATTTCCCCCACTCTTCTCCGATCGATGACCTTCGTACACATGTAACGCGCACATATACATACCGACACCCTCTCGCATTTTTTTAATTATAAAAAAAAATATATTGTAATCAATACACACATGTATATATACATATGTATTAACCAAATATTATAATTTTTTTCACAAATTTCGCTTCATTTACTTATTTTGAATAAATTAGATATTTTCCTACTTAATTGAATGATAATTATTATCCCCCGCACTCTCTCCTGAACTCCGAAATCGCACAGGGTCCCATCCCGCGCAAAAGAGATTAAATTCTCTTGCCAAAAAGGGACCATCGAGCGAACGGGGCCTTTTAACAGCGTAAAAGCGACCTGCTCGGTCGTTGACCTGCTTGGGGCCTCCGCACGTTCGCTCGCCTCGAAACCACGTACGGTCCGGCATTGTTCGAGGTAAGTTTTGTTTACGCCCTTCCGTTGACTCTCCCTTACGAGTCTGGACGTAACAATATGAAGATGCATTATTATGTATTTTATCCCTGATATCTGTTAAAGTTTCTTCATCATTAGTAGATATATTTATTGATTCGATCTCAAAATCTCTAGCTTCCTTGTACGTACCTTGAAAAATTAAAAATGAGATGAGTAATTTATATGTTAATGTATATTAAAGAAACTATATTTTAATAACGTAATATATTTAAATAATAAATAAATAAATATGTTATAATAAATTATAAATAGATAATATTTACCAAAAGGTCCTAAGTACTTTTTGTAACTAATAATATGCCAATTTTTATCCGGTAACGTACTTTTTATAGATTCAACACTTGGATTTTTATCTTTTTTTTTTACTTTGTAATATTAACCATGATGCTGGTATAATTGCAGACCAGTCGTCCCATAATACAACGAAGTATATTTCTAAAAACTTAATACATCTTTTTCTAAGTACACATAAATGAAAAAACTATAAAACTACTCTTCATAATTATAATATGAAAATATATGTTCAAAAAGTATACTATAACATATAGAATAGTAGAAAATTATTATTAGACAATTTTATTAAAAAATTATTATTAAAAAATCCTATATGTCAAGTTTGATTCGACATAAGACTGTTAACTGTTTATGAAACACTGATATATATCAGTGTTTCGTAAACAGTCAACACTGTTATGTCGAATCTAGCTTGGCATAAAATTTTATAATAATATTTTTCTAATAATAATTGTCTAATGATAATTTTCTATAGAATTCTACATGTTAGTATATTTTGTACAAACATATTTTTATAATATTATAATAATTAAAAAGTGAACACTGTACAAAAGATTTTAGGTTGAACTGAACTCGATTTAAGACTAAATATAAAGTCTAATTCGATATAAAACTACAAAACGTTAAAATATCTCTACTTTACATATATATAAATCATAGTTAAAAATTTTATATAGATTTTATTTACAATTAAAGAATATATTATATATATATATGTTGAAATATTACAAACATAACCTTGAACGTTACATATATTTTGCACAAATATGACAATATGTGTATGAAATTTATAATCAAAATACGTACCTTAATACCAAATAATACATATTAATGTTATTAACAAATGAATAAGAGCTTTGAATGTAAATTTACCTTTTTTTTTTCAAATAATAAATATAACCCAGCAATATCAGTATGTGTGGTAGCAAAAAATGCGAACAATTGACGATAACGATAGACGATTTTTTGCGTGCTTCTGGTATAGCAACCAATATGTGTACTAGAATGTTTTACATATTGGTAAAACATATGGATGTACGTTTGTATTATCAAAATGTGTAAAATATTTTGGTACACAATAGAAGTAAGCCAAAAATCGCCTGATATGACACACTTGAGTAAATCATTACTACCGAACTCATTTATTGGCTGAAATAAAAGATAGGTAAGCATATATAAAAAGCGCGCATATTTAACATGTTAAATTTTATTATTTGTCTATTTTCTTTAAAAAATTGCTTTTTTAAAAAGAACAAATTAAATAAAATTAAAATAATTAATTAAAAATTAATAAAGATAACTACAAGAAATAATAATACTAAACTAAAAGAAATAAAAATTACATTTTTATTTAAAAATTTTATTTAATTTAATGCGTGCATGTATGAATTATCGGAAAAAAACAAAAAGAATTTTGATAAGGAATACTAATTGCCTTCATATTTATTTCATCAAGTGGAACATTTTTTAATTCAGACCATTCATTTCCAACGATAATATTAAATAATTTAGAATTTACTGGATAATGAGGAAGATTATTTGGATTTATTAAAATTTTTCCTTGCATAAAAGACTTTTCATTACTTACATAAATATTTTCAATATGAAAAACATCACAACTTTTTAAATAACAAAAACTGTCAGATTTTTTCTTTAATGAAAGTTTGAATGTTTTATAAAAAATAGTATCATATGCTAAACTCGTTTTATTTGACTTTATGGAATTATAATGAGTAACTTGAGGTTTTAAAAAATTATATTCATCTCGTATCTTTTTATATTTAGCACGTTCCACTATTCTATTGTGTAACTGTTCGAGAGGTTTTTCTGCTTTTTTTAATTGTTTCTTAATTTCATACAAAAAACTTTCGAAAGGAAAACTACTAAATGAATTTAAATGTCCGAATTTCAAAACATCATTACATAAGTGAATTAAATTGTGAACATTATAAATAACAAAATCTTTTCCATATAGTATTTTTGCAGTTTCAACAAAATAAGTTAATAAATTCTTAGCATATTTATTGTTGTCAATACAATCACTTTCATGACACAATATTCTAATAGCACAATTTAAAGAGTTAAAATGTACGATATAATTTTCTGGTAAATAATTTTGAAGTACTACTGGGCCTATATACATATAACAAAAATAATCTTAATTCTGTTGCTTTCCAACGTTCCAATTCTTCTAAACCACGTGTCTTTCGTACAAAATCACTTGGTATCCATGAAGATATATTACATAAATTTTGTGAAATTTCATTAATAACTACAGAACTAAATTTAATTGCTTTTATTTTTCCATGCACAAAAATGTTAAGCATTTTCTTTACAACTCCCAGGCAAACTAAATGCATGTAATCTAATGGAAATTGACTAACCTTTCCCAAATTTGCTCTTTCAAAAATTGATCTTCCAATATGATGCTCTACATTTTGTTGATTTATAAAATTTTCATCAGTTCTCAAATTAGCATCTACTTTAAGGAACAGCATTCTATGATTACTATAATCACCTTCTTGTATGCACTTGGAACAGCCAAAATAACCATTAAATGATTTGATAGATTTGACACATGATAAAGCCGGAGAATCACAAATAACACATCTAATTTTAACTGTAAAATTTATTTCATTAAATTCAAATCCGTTTTCATGCAAATAAATGTACTCTTCAATAAAATCTTTTAAAAATTCATTAAGACAAGCAGGTTTACTGTATCTATGATATGTTCCAATAACAAATGGTTCACAAATTTTTGGAAATATTTCTCCTAATATTGGATAAAATTGACTTTTAGAACTTTTTGTAAATGGTAAACCATCTATATTAACATTTATTTCTATATTTTTAGGTATTGTATTTAAATTTACAATTTTTAAAATATCTATGAGAGCATTTTTTAATCCATAATGAAAATATTTCCCAGGAGGGACTTCACGAATAACAGTGTTTTTTGGAGTATTAAGCAATGTCCTGGCATCGATTGGAAGATCTTGTAATTCATTCATATTTCCAACATTTTTTAATAACTTTAACAATGCTCCAGTAGCTCGATGACTAATATTATATTCACATACCCATTGTTTTAATTGTTCTTTAAAGTTAGTTTTTAATTCATTAACATTAGCATCTATATCATGATTTATTAATTGTTCAACGCAATAGTTTTCTTCACTACTATTATTGTCATTGACTTCATCAGCACTACTGTTTTCACTAATATTAAAATATAATTCATCACGGTTTTCAGAAAGTGAATGTACTTGACTTGAACATGCTTGATCGTCTTTATCATTTATTTGTATATTATACAAACATTTATATGCTTTAAGAAGTCTTCTATTTTTTTGACTTACAGATAGGCTTTTAAATTTTTTTTTTAATGATGACATTTCAAAAAAATATATAAATGAAAATATTAATTATAAAAATTTAATCAATTAAAACAAAATATATTAAATATAGCAGGTATAACCTCTCTTATAATCACTATGTATAATTTTAGTGTAGCTCGAGTTTATAATAATGCAAATAAATATTTCATGCAAATAACACTTTCTGTCTCTATATATATAGTGATACTTATATTCTCTTTCCTCGTCTCTGGTCACTTTGTTTTTTTTTACTCCAAATCTTCTCGTTCACAATAATGCACGCACACTCCACTTCACAATAATGCTCCACTTTTAGGTTATGTACCTTTTTTGGCGCGCTCGCTACGAGCGTCATCATGTCTTTATCTATTAGTAGACATCATAAGGTGCTTTTAAAAAGATATCTTACAAAACGATAACTTATTGATATCATTTCTAAGAAAAATTAATTAAGTCTTTAAAAAGTCCTCTTTAAGAGCTCATCCTCTCAATAATGTTCACTGGGGTTTTATTAACTAGGTCAAAAGTATTTTATTTCAATTATATAGGTCAGGGGTATTATCGGAGGGAGGGTAGTCGGAGAGAGATTGGGTAGGGCGGGCACCTTAAGGGGGGTTGGGGGTTTTTCCGGGATCGGCGTGCGCCAGCGGGTCCCCGGGTTCCCGACTTTAAGACCAGAGGGGTCGCGCAGGGAGGAGGTTTTAGTGGGTGAAAGTCCCACACTACCCCGCGGCACGGGCCGCGGGGTGTGCATAACGCATTTCTTCCTACCCTCGCAAAAAAAAAAAGGTCAGGGGTATTAAAAGCAGGCGACATTGACTATCGTTTACATTGCCGGCTAGGTCGGACAGAGACAGAAAACGGAGTGTCTGTCTTCTTCTAACTGAAGCGCTGAGTGAATTCACAGGTAAGCGGTGCGCGCTTGTGTGCATTATCTCTTACTGTCGTGCACTTTGACTATAGAAATCTGGACTGCTAGTTCCCGCCCCTTTTCCCATATAAACAATGCTAACAGATGTAATGGACATCCCTAATGGTTTAGCTCCGCCTCTTGCCCAAAAAGCGGGAAATTTAAATGTAAAATATCGGAGAATAAATGGAGGTTAAATAAAGCCATCACGATTATCATCACAGACTTTATTAAAAAGAAAGAAATATAAATATATTGATATATAATATATTTTATAAACAAAATAAACAAAATTGAAATTAAAATAAAAAAATTATTGAACGTAACGTATTAAAATATAATATATTTTATAAATATAAAATAAACAAAATGTAACGTTTTAAAAAAAACTATATTAATATAATATTACTGGCCTTTAAAAATAGTAATATAGTAATATCGTATTACTATGTCGGACGAACGTGTCGTGTAATTGCATTGTACGATATTTCCCAAAATAATATAATTTTATAGTTAAATATAATTGTATAACTAATTTAATTAATTCATATTTATGATTTTCAAGAAAATCTAAGTCGCGAATATGAGAATCAAAATTAATAAATATATTATGAAGAGGTAGATTACGAAAAATGCAACTAATCATTTTTTTATATGCATTTTTTGATTGCAACTCATTCCTAATTCTATAGAGATTAAATATTTTCTCCACAAATGTAGCTATTTTGTATATCAGTTCGTGGAATACGTAAACAATATAAACTTTTTCTTTTAATAAAATCTGAATGCGCTTTATCGCACTCATTTAACAATGTAAAGCAAGTTTCACATGTTAATTTTTCTAAAATGCGTTTTTCTACAAAACCAGCAATATACAAAGTGGCATGATGTAAACTTGAATCAATTAACTTTAATGGCAAATCAATATCTACATTTTTTAAATCTAATTGTTGGTTTGCTTCAATGTTATTATTGTCATCAATATTCGTCGATATTCGTTTGCCGATGAAATAGTTAAAATACTTGTGCTATCGATCGGCACACAGTTTGCTTGTGCAGAAGATGTTACTTCGTTGTGATGTAATAATCTATTATATGACGACGAAAACTGTACACAATTAGGGTTATTGTTATAACCACCCATAGCTCTGAAACATGAAAACAAGATTTCCAAATGATCTTGTGACAATTTGTAAGACAAAATATATTTCAAATATCCTGTTTCCACATATTGCCTATACATATTTTGCAAGTTTTCCAGACCTATTATAAAACCTCGAAACCCGGTTTTTACTCTGCTATCAATTATAAACTGCCCGGCAGGTTGCACTTTTAATGAAGAAAAATAATTTATAGCTTCAGAAAAAAATAGAAACATTCTGCCACTGTATTTTGCTTCAATGGTCGTTTAAAACCATATGAAAATAAACTTCTCGAGTTCAGATAATCAAAAGTATTGTTCACCATCCGACAAAACTTTACTGTCGCTGCGCATCCTATGAAATTAGCATGACCATCTTCTAATAATTGTTCAAAAGCAACAGCACAGCTTTCGCTAAAAGTTTGGGCAGCTAATTTGACATTCATTTTGTTCTTGTACCATAATATATGTTTTTTGGTTAATTTGTTAGCCAAATGAAAATGTCCAGCTTCTTGTAACTCAACTAATTTTTCAAAATATTTAAATTCTATGGCATTGTCATCACCATCATATAAAATACGTTTAAAAGCTAAAGCATTTCCGATCAATTTTAGCATATGAACGGCATCTAACATTATAAAAATGTTATAATTGTTCGTTGGATGCAGATGCAAGAAAAAGGGCTTTCCATTATATATATATCTGCATTCAATTTATTGCACATAGAAATATTTGCAGATAGCCCGTCGAACGTCATAGCAATGACATTCACTCTTGATGTTGCAACAAATTCCAAGACTTTTTTTATTATGTTCGCTCTTTCTTCTGCGGTCAGCAAATTGACAAAAAAGTACGCAACTGGAATCTTCCATCTTTGGTTTATTCCGGTTACCATGTATACTAAAGCGTATTTCGCTAATGGTAAGTTCTCCGATTCTTCAATAGTCGATCCAAAATCGACGTATCCAATGAATTTCTGTTTGGATTTATTCCATTCGATTTGCTGTCGTATAGCCATTTCGTCCATCATTAAACAAGCGTAAAGTTTTTTATTCTCTCGAGCAGCATTCTCCGATTTCTTCTTTAAAATATCAATAGCTTCTAAAACCTGATGAACCATCGGTGCTACCGTACCACGCTCTAATCGTTGAGGGAGCTGGTACTTTATTTTTAAATATCTGCCTTATATGTATAATTATACGCTTTTGGGCTATAAAAATTAATTGTAAATGCGAAGGCTCTTAGTTGGGATGAATATCTTCCATTCACTTTTCCTTTCTGCAGTTCCTTAATAATTGTATTCTCTTCTGTTACCGTCTATTAATATTAATAATAGAAAATTATTAGGGGGTAGGGAATAGTTTTGTGTTTTATAGCGAATTCGATTGGATGCACTAGTGCGCACTGAGTGCATATAAAGGTTTATCGCACACAATTTTACAATGACATAAGTAATTATAAAGGTAAAATAATTAATAGTAAGAGCTATTATTATTGTTGTTCAATATGCATAATGATAATAATAGCTCTTATTATTAATTATTTTACTTTTATAATTACTTATGTCATTGTGAAATTGTGTGCGATAAACCTTTATATGCACTCAGTGCGCACTAGTGCATCCAATCGAATTCGCTATTAGAAATGACAATGAATTGGAGTTTGTTATTTACTTTCACTATAGAAAAATATATTCTATAGTCAAAGATTTCTTATTTAATAGTATTTTATTTTTCCAATTTATTGATATATTATACAGGGTGTCCGATAATTATTGACACACCCGAAGTGTGAAGGTAGATTGGCTCAATCTGAAAAGAAAAGTTCTGTACCATTTTGCTAAATTCGCAATAGTTATTGCGTTATTAATTAAAATATCTGAGCTAATAAGCGCGTGGGAAGCGGTAGGCCGGAATCGGTAGGCATGTAAGATGGCTTATTTGTTTACGTCTCTTAGCAATAAAAGCATCATCTGAGCGAGAGGTGGAGTTACGCAGCGAGCGGCGAGCGACGTCTGATATTTGTTGCTAAGAGATGCAAACAAATAAGTCATCTTACATGCCTACTGATTCCGGCCTACCGTTTCCCACGCGCTCATTAGCTCAGATATTTTAATTAATAACGCAATAACTATTGCGAATTTAGCAAAATGGTACAGGACTTTTCTTTTCAGATTGAGCCAATCTACCTTCACACTTTGGCTGTGTCAATAATTATCGGACACCCTGTATATACATATTTAATTATATACATATATATAAATTACTATATTACTGTAATATAAATATATATAATTATTATTATTATTATTATTAATATACAGAGTAGATTTTAATCAATCTACTGGAATATTTCAGAGCTCTTAAGTTTAAGACAAAAATGTTCAAAGATCCAAGGTCAAATAAAGATCATCATCACAGTATAGTAAGAACAGTAGGAACACTCCTCCAAAAAGTTGGTAAATAAATATGGCGACTAGCACAATCAACAATATGGCGACTGTTGTCTGACGCTACTTGACATAACCTAATAATACATGCATGAATTATTAGGTTAGATGCGCATTGTATTATATTGCATTTATTTAAGTTTATTTATTTAAAATATTTTTGAAATAAAAAATGAGTAACAGAAGTGGATATCGATGTGCATTTGAAGATTGCTGTAGTGTTAGTAGTGGAAAAATGGGATTAAAGGAAACTTTGTTCCGATTTCCGAAAGATCCAGAAAGGTATGTATACATTACAAATATTATAAATTATGATTAAATAGGTTATTTGTGTATTATATTGTAATTAGATACATGTTATAATAATATGTCAATATATTTTTTAATATTATTTTAGATGCAAATTATGCATAACGGCATGTAACAGAAAAGAATTATATTCCAAAGATCCTGTTACTCTATATAATAGTTATCGAGTATGCAAGAAGCATTTTACTGATGCAATGTTTTTAAATTATGAAAAGACTCGATTACAGCCACATGCTATTCCCTTTTCAACTGATAATAACATTGGTATATATATATAATAATTATTCTTTAACGTAAATTTTATAGAGCATATTAACATGAATATAACATGTTATTTTACATATGTTTTAATATAATGATTTAAATATTATAGACGAACTAAATGATACAATGCATATGGAAGCATCGACAAATACAAATATTATGGATATTTCCTTGGAAGAATTACTAGATAAGGAAAAAGATAATTCTTCAGGTACGTTAATATATCAAAACATTTTATATTTTACTAAAAAATAAATTTTGCTACTTATATTGTAAAATGTTATAACTGCAAAATACATAAAATTATATTAATATCTAGGAAAAAGAGATGTAAACATACAAACACCATTGACATTATCAACAACGTCACCCAGGAAATGTCAACTTCGAAAGAAATTAAAACAGGCTGAACGAAAAATAAGAAAATTAGAAGTCATGTTGAAGAAAAAAGATACGGAAATAAATATGGATTTATTAGATGTAGCAGTAGACCAATTTTTTCCACCAGCAACAGCAGAGTTTATAAAAACACAAGCACGTCTGTTTCAAGTTAATGACAAAGGCACAAGGTACAGTTCTGTTTTCAAACAATATTGTTTATCTTTATATTTCTCCAGCCCTAAAGCTTATAAAGATTTAGCGGCTTCAAAGTTATTTTGTTTGCCTAATCCTATAACATTAAAACGATTTACACATACCATTTATCTAACTCCAGGTATTCAAAATGTGGCATTTTAAATATTAAAAATTAAGACTGAAACATTGAAAAAAATTGATAAATATTGTATTTTATGTTTGGACGAAATGTCTTTGAAAGCACATTTATTCTATAATTCAACTAGAGATAAAATAATAGGTTTTGAAGACGTGGGGTTAGATAACATGTATACTGATAAATTATTGCCTGCTTGTAATGTGGCTGTAATACTAGTCAGAGGCATATGTCAATCTTGGAAACAACCATTGGCATATTTTTTTACAAATTCTACTCTTGATAGTTCTCAATTATTAAATATTTTGCATGAAGCTATATTAGGTTTAAGAAATATTGGTTTAAAAGTGTTATGTGTCATCTCAGATATGGGTTCTAATTTTGTTAAGCTGTCTGAATTATTACACATCAGTATTGAAAAACAGTACTTCGAAATTAATAATGAAAAAATATTCTATATGTTTGATGTACCACATTTGATAAAAGCAACGAGAAACAACTTATTACGACACAGTTATGTAGATGAAGACAAAGTTACATCATGGCAATACATAAGTGATTTATATAACGATGATAAAAGTAAGCAATGTCGTATTGCACCTAGATTAACAGATGCACATATTGCTCCAAACAATTTTCAAAGAATGAAAATAAAGTATGCCACTCAAATTCTAAGTGCTACTGTTTCAGCTGCTCTAAATACTTACATAAGTTTAGGTATATTACCTGCTAAAGCTGCATTTACAGCGGAATTTATAGAACGTTTTAACAAATTATTTGATCTTCTAAATTCTTTAACGCTGTATAATAGTAACCCTAACAAAAAAGCATTTACAAATTCAGATGAACAAAATCTTTTTTTAAACGAAACATTATCTTTTCTGCAACGTGTTAAAGTAATAAGTAAAACTAAAAAAGATGTCACACGTTCAATAACATCAATAAAATGTTGGATTATTACCATAAAATCATTGCTTCAATTGTGGAAAGAATTAGAACAAGCTCAGAGTCCTATACAATTTTTATTAACACAACGTTTTAATCAAGACGCATTAGAAAATTTCTTTGGCGTTGTGCGTAATCAAAATGGCTACGCTTTTAATCCCACTCCAATTCAATTTTATCACTCATTTAAAAAGTTATTTTGTATAAATTATTGTCAAGTAAACACTGGAAACTGTGAAGTAGATAAAGATACAGTATTAGTACAAAGTACTAACTTTCAAGAAATAGATATGTTAACAATTCAGATAGCTGACAATAACAATAATACGTCTATTAATGTAGAAATAGATAATTACGAATATCGCAATATGCCAATAATTGAAGAAAATGCATTTACCTATATCTGTGGCTATTTATTAAAGCGTTGTTTTATAAAGCATACGTGTGAAGCACGTGAACGTATACTTTCAGAGAAAAGTAGTGATTTAAATACTTTAAAATTATATACCTATTTCAGAGCATATGATGATACAGAAAATACTTTTGGCAGTTTGCATGTTCCAAGTTCTTTGTTTCTGCAGTATGTTAAAGAAATGCATGTAAAATTTTTTGAAAACTTTTCTATTATTAAGCAATCTAATATAGTACAAAATTTTACAAAAATTCTTTCTGAAATAGAATTTTCTCATTCATGTCCCAATTTTCCGAAGAATTATTTTATTAAACTTTATATTAGGGTCCGTTTATTCTATACTTTAAAATTTATCAATCGAGATTTCAAAGAACAAAGAAAACATAAGAAAAAAATAATGATTCTACAAAATAAGTAATAATTTATTAATTCTTATATGTATTGAATAATTATATGACTTATTATTTTTTGCAATATGTATAACATTTATGTGCTATTTAACATTTTAATATATTTTGAATGTTATTGGAGATAAAAAGAATGTTATTTAACATTTTAATATATTTTAATATTATATATTTCTTATAATAAATTTTATGTAATTTGTTAAATATTTATTAAATATAATTTTTGAGTACAATCACATGTGTAAATTTAATTTTATATTTCAGTTCAATGTTTTATAATTTCTTTTTAACGAAAGCTTGTTAATTAATTATGTATTACGAATTATAGTAACTATTAATATGCATGCAAATTATTTTTATATCATTGTTTGATTTTTCATTTATTAATCTAATAAAATATATTTATGTAGTTTTTCTAGATAACTTCTACAAATTTTAATTGTACAAAAAAAAATACGAAAGGTATTACATTCCCACAATCAACTTTATATTTTATCAATCTTTGACATCTTTAAGAAGGTAAAGTATCATCGAAATTTTATATATACAATATACAATATTATACAATATATACATTATATATATATTTTATAAATATATATATATTACTTAAAATTGTTTTTACATTTGTAAATGTACATAAATAAATCTCTGTATGTATATAATTTATCGAAATGTATCAGTATGTATATAATTTATCGATCATGTTTTAATTTCTATATTTTTATTGCATTTTATTTATATCGAATATTTAGTTATTATATTTCTCTTATAATTTTATTTACAATATATAGTAATATTAATACAATTATATCATAGAGTAAGGTATATCTGATTATAAAATAAAAAAATTTATATATAATAATAAAACTGTAAATAGCAAATTTATTTAAACATTGTCACAATATTTGAGATATAATTTGGACAGTAAAGGCTAGTTATTCCAACCTCTTGGTAAATTTTACCTGACAGATAACATATCTTCATCTTTCCTTTTAAACTTATCCGAAAAAAGACGAAGATATACTATCTGTCAAGTAAATTTACCAAAAAAGATTGGAACAACCGGGCCTAATAGTTGTTAAGCAGTTTCTGTTATTCAAATTAAAGCGCGCTTGCACAATCAACAATATGGCGGATGGTTGCCATAAAGATCAAAGGCACCGACACGAAGTGTTCCTACTGTTCTTACTATGGTTGTGTTCCGAAAAACTTTTCCCTAACTATTTTTTTGGTTATAAAGTTGGTAACACTGTAACTAACGTTTGTTCCGTAATGGATCAGCTGATCATATCATAACCTGCGTTTTTTCTGACAAGTTGTATTGCACAATAATCATACAAGAATGAATATTGTACCTGTATTGAGTGAAATATTTTCAAGTTCAGATGACGAAGAAAATGATGAAGAATTAATAGATTTTATTTATATGAATGAAAATAACAATCAACGTAGACGGAAGAAAGCAAGAGTTGAAAATTTTATTGAAAATGTTGTGTATAGATATAACAACGAAGAATTTCGAGAAAATTTTAGGTTTTAGAATTATTTATATAAGAAAAAAATATATACATATATATAGCAGTCATTCCATATATTAAAAAAAAATAGGTTACTCTGTATAATATTTTTTATTTGAGGTGGAATAACCCACATATGTATATACATACACACACATGTGTAGTGTATGTATGTATATATGTATAGGTAGACAAATAATAAAAATTATCATTTTTAGATTGAGACATTCTACTTTTCATTATCTTTTACTATTATTAAGAGATGATTTAGAGGGAGAAAATAATTTTGGAAGAATGACCATCTCTGCAGAAAAGCAGCTGTATATAGCTTTGTATGTATTAGGGACACCAGATTCATATAGGTAATTGGATTATAATTTTTTTTTGTAAAAGTTTTACAAGAAAAAGATCTATTCTTTTGTAATGAAATTTTATCTTTTATTTAAGGTCTGTAGTCACAAAATTTGATGTAGGCAAAGCAACAGCATGGCGAGCAGTGAAAAGGGTTGTCAAAGCTCTTTGTAAACATAGAAATCATTTTATTCGATGGCCAACTCAAAAAGAAATGGATGATTGTAGTCAAAGATTGCAAATGCAATATGGGTTCCCTAAAGTTATTGGAGCTTTGGATGGAACGCATGTTTACATATCAGCTCCAGCTCAAGATGCTCAATGCTATATAAATAGGAAAGGGAGACATTCTATTCAATTGCAGGTAATTGTTTATAGAAACTATTTGATTACAAAATATTTTTGATTTAAAATATTATTCTGTTGATAGGTGGTATGTAATAAATTACAATTTGTGCATTGTTACGCTGGTCTCCCTGGCTCTGTGCATGATATGAGGGTGTTTAAATATTCAGGATTGCAGCAAAAATGCAATGACGAATATTTTCCAGACAACACTCATATCATTGCAGATTCGGCTTACACATTGCAAAAACATATTATGATACCATACAAAGATAATGGCCATTTAACTCAGGAAGAAAAACATTACAATAAATTGTTGTCTAGTACTAGAATGATAGTAGAGAGAGCAATTGGTATGTTTAAAGGACGATGGAGATATCTTGTAGTTAAATTACCGATGCGGAGGACGGATCTGATTCCTTACTACATAATAAGTTGTTGTGTTTTACATAACATTTGTTTACTGCAAAATGATGAATTTGAATATCCAGTCGTTATCAATGATGACATAGATGTAGAACCAAAGCCAATGGCAGTAAATCAATTATTACAAAATGAAGGATCGATAAAAAGGGAAAGAATAAAAAATACTTTGAACATTTAGTTTATAATTTATCAAAATAAAATTTAATCTTGTTTTTTTATAATAAAACGCAATAATTATATATATTTTTTAAATTATATAATTATATATTTATAATAATTGTTGAGACTTTAAAATAAAACAATTTTTTTACATTTTTACAGCTGTACTGCTTATTTAAATCATTTTATTTTAAACCTTCTATTTAATATATGGTTTAAACAACATCTTTTTGCAATGTCTATATAATTATAAAACATTCGTAATATAATGTCTATATAACGATAAAACATTCGTAAATTAAGATAATTATAAATTTTAACTTTTTATAATTATTAACTCTATGACTAAATAATATAACTAAAAAGAGTAACTTATTGAGATCATTCTATATCAACAGAACTTATTTTTTAGTAAAATATCGAAAATAATCAGTCATTTTTCTATAATTAATTTAGTTTCCTATAATTAATTAAATAAAATTTAACTAACAGAAATTAAATAATGATTCGATTCTCTTTTTTACTCTTAATAATACTGTTTCTATTATTTTATAAGTAAACTTTGAAAAAAAAATAAGTAAACTTTGAACAAGAAAACAAAGAAAATAACGAACACATAATGCAATTAGCATTAGAAAAAGTTCAAATTTGTACGAAACTAAAAATAAAATCTTATATTTTACTTCTTCATGGCTTCCGCAATTTCCCTTAAAATGTTTAATTTTTGCTTTCTATACTCGGCAGTTTCTTCTCTAGTTAATTGTTTGTCTCTTTTATATTCTTCTACAAATTCTGATTTCCAGTCACTAGTAGATAACTTTTTACGTTCTAAAATAAAATGAATGTATAAAATATCTTGTTTTACATGTCATATATATATATATATATATATATATATATATATATGTATGTATATATATATATATATTACCAATTATCTCTTTAAGAAGCCTTACTTGAACTTAATAATTCCTCCTCCAATTCTTTTCCCATAGGAATATCTGAACCTGCCGAAGACAATGGCTTTATCCAAGGCTTTTTGGAAAACAAATTATATAAAATCTATCAAACAGAAACTATTTACTTAAAAATAAATTAATTCATGTGTAAATAATTTGTTTAAATTATAATAATGAAATAAATAATTATGAAACACATAAAAATACTTATACTAGATTAAATATTTACATCGTAATGTTCACAAGTTTTTCTATCATTCCCGCTTTGAGCATTATGATCCTGCACATCTTTGAACATTTTCTTCAAATTATTTATTTTTGCTTTCAATTGCTCCACAGTAAATTTATAACCTTCTTTTGCCATGCCTTGTTGAAGATATTTCCAAAATAGTCGATTATTTTTTATTTCACCATTATCCAATGATGTGCTATGTTTCTCGTACAAATGTAAAAGCAATTGAGTTTTTTGACTTGTCCAATTTAGGCGTAAATTATCTGAAATATAGTTTTGCAATATTACTGACGGATGTAATTTAAATATATCACAGAATATCATTCTCTTACTTGAATTGTTATTAACAATATTTTCTTCATCAATGAAAGAATCAACCTCATCAGAAGAATCAACATCTAAACAATCGAAATTCAATACATTTGGTGACTTATTTTCTATATTTGTGCTTAAAGCATTAGATGCCTGCTTTGTTAAAGAAGTTTTATGTTGATCCAAGAGGGATGATGCAAAACTCAAATCTATTACAGAACAAAAGTAAACAATAAAGTTAATAAATGTATTGTAGATATAAAACTGATTTTAAACATTTAATTTGTCTTTTTGTAGAAATAAATATTTTATTTACCTTGAGTAGCATGAGCATGCACTTCTGGTGATACGTAAATAGTATAATTCGTAAAGCCATCATATAAATTTAAAGGCACTACTTGCTCACAACTTTTTACTTTTAGTGTACAATTTTTAATTTTTTTAACTTTTATGTTGGACATTTCGCTCGAATTAATTTTTTATTAACAAGTAAAAAAAAATATTTTATTGAATTTACACTCGAAATTAATATGCTTCTCCTTCTCGATGGTACTCAGATTCAGATATCAGCTGATCCATTACGGAACAAAAGTTAGTTACAGTGTTACCAACTTTATAACCAAAAAAATAATTAAGGAAAAGTTTTTCGGAACACAACCTATACTATGTCATCATCAGATGACTCTGTCAACACCAACAACTTTTATTTGAAACATTTTTGTTTTAAACTTAAGAGCTTTGAAACAATCTAAATATTACAGTTATAGAAGTTAACAAAATTATAATTAATATCTTTATACATAAAAATTGCAGCGAGATAATCTTGATCTTATTAGAAGTTAAAATTTTAATTCTTCTAACAAGATCAAGATCATCTCGTTGCGATTTTTTGTATAAGTATATTATTTACATTTGTTAAAATTCTTTACCTGTACAATGTTTTGAACATTTTTCGACAGCTCAAATTTCTGTCTCAATTCGGTTAATAGCTCTTGCAAGCTTACTATTTTTCTTTTCTGCCGAGTGTGCTGAACTCTTAATCTATTTATTATTTTATCTTTTTTCTCACATGCACGCTTCAATACTTTTATGCACATAGTCTTCTCACTCGGGGTTAATTGCTCTTCATCCGGTATATCACCAGGATATCGGAATCTCTTTGTTGAAATGTTAGATATATTATCCAGTAATGGCGTTTCTATCTCCATTTCAGCATTCAAACTACAAAAGCATTGTTTTGCATTTAACAATCACATGAATAAAAATTATCTGAAAGATATTGCAGAGAAACAAGTATAATTTAGAAATGTGTTTACTTTATTGGCGTTAAATTATTATTATCAGTTAGGCATTGATCATCAATCACATCTGTATTTAACAATGGAATTTCTGGCGTAGCTGGTAATATTTCCATGCTGCAATTTAAAATAATTATACTAACAGATTTATGAACATTTTATAAATTGTGTTATATTAATTGTATTACGTTTGTTCTTGGGCACGTGGAAAAATAGACGGAACAGAATTTGGTTTTAAACGAAGTTGTCCATAACCGAAACGTTCTATACATTCTGGTGTAAAATGTAATATACAGATGCGATTACTCGGCACATTTTGTGCACTCTCTTGATTGTTTAAAGTCACTAATGTCTCGATCCATTTCTCCTTAAGACTTGGATTGCTCGGAAATCTAAATAAAAAAAAATAAATAAACTAAAATTAAATAAATAAATTCCAGTTATAAAATAATACTTTAAAAAATATTCTACAAGTTAGAATTACACAAAATTATAATATACCCAAAAAATCGTAAGCTGGTATCATTTTCTTCATGTTGGCGTTTATATTTTGAAGTATTGCACTTTTCCACAAAACAATAACGATCCATAATTTGGAAAAATAAAATACTATTAACAAAATAAATCATGGTGGCGCTGTTCATTACACGTTAATAGAGTTCCTCTAGTAAGAGTTTGGACACCGTCCGCCATTTATAGACAAATAGTGGAAGGGGAATTGGCGCGATTGGCGCAATTACAATTTCCCTCGATACATGAATAAGTAGGTTATATCATATTTCATATAAATTGTAATTATTTTGTACTTTTAATAATTTATTTAAAATTTTGATAATTGAAATATATATTTTATTTATTACTATACTAAGACAATGTATTTTTTTCTTATTTTTATATCAATATTAGATGTCAAATAAATTATCACAAATATATAATGGAATATATAATACAATAGAAATATATAATAAATAATAAGTAATAAATAATAAATAATAAAATAATAAAATAATAAATAATAAAATACTAAATAATAAATAATAAAATAATAAAATATAAAATAAAAAATAATAAATAAAAGCATTATTTAACTCGGGCATGCATAGCAGCATTTTTGCTGCCATAACTATCTTTATAATTAACAGTAAATTTTATCGACATTTTTTTAAATCTAAAACTAATAAATCGCTGAATAATTTTATATTATGGCACGTAGGTAAAACAAAGTTTAAATTTTGTAATTTATAAATAAAAAAATCTTTAAGATCTAACGATAATGTACAAACTTTAGTATAATAAATTCTGAATATTTTTTCCATATCAATTATAAAATTAAAAGTAACATCGTTTATAAAAAAATAATGACTCATTATTAAAGCACCTAGCTCGGGTCAAATACGTATACGAAGATACTCTTTGTTGTTTTGATCCGACAGCATTAATGCACGTATCACAGGTTTGATGCTTATTCTTAATTTTCGAGATTATATAACCTCCTATATAATACAAAGAATTTAATATCGCGTTATTAAACTCTATATTCACAGTACAGCTGTTTAAATCTAAATCATTTAATATATTTGGTATATTTTGAACAATTCTCTTTTTTTTATTTTGACGATTTTTTTCTATCATCACATCAAGAAATTCAGAGAAAAACTCTCTATTGTCTTCTTCGTATGAACTATGAGATACATTTTTCATATATTGTGAAATAACAACTAACTTGAGATCATATTTAAATTGCACTACATTAGGTACAACGTGTGTTGAACGTATTACTGAAAATACATTTTCAAGGCAATCTTGCATAAATCGGGATGTTAAAACAAATTCAAAACCTTTATAGTTTAGTAAATAATGTGCTAATTCAATTATAGATTTCGTAGATATTACAATCCCAGTGTGAAAGGCTTTCCAATGTCCAGTCTCTCCAACTTTCATTAATGATACTAATTCAATAATTCCTTCTAAAAAGGAAATTGTTTCTGTTAATTTTTCTTTATTTAATTTTCCCAATGCTAATTTTAGGCTGCGAGCACTCATGATTTTAAACCATTTTGACATAATACTAATAAACCAAGATGTTGTTATAAAATCAGGAATATTGATATCTTCGGATAAAAATTCTAATGCTGAACTTACGGCATGGCTCATGACATTTGTCGCACTGCTAACTTTCATTTTTTAAAAATGATTTTTTGTATCGAGCAATTGTTTTTGTAATTTCGGAGCTAATGCTAAATTAAAATCTAATTTACTTTCTTGTTCTGAACATAACTCCATTAAATGTGAAGCATCAACAACATTTGTTGGTAACTCATATAAACTAACAAAGTTATCGGGAATGGTAATATATTTATTTCTTAATAATCCTTGATTTAAGTTTTTAAAAGCATGAGCTGCATCATGAATAAAATATAGCCGTCTTTTATTATCAACTGGATGTGGACACGAATTATTAATTATTCCATATTTTGATGCACTAATACCGAACAATTTCCACAAACCCGTATTCACAGACCCCATATCAGACGTCACGCTAAGCACACAAAGGCCAATAGCTTCAGCCTTATTTATTATTTCTTCAATGATTTCTTTTAGCTTTAAAGTATCTACCGAACTACTTGTAAAGTAATAAGCAACTACTTGTTTCCACCTGCTAGCAATACCTCCTAACATTATGACTAATGTATGCGTAGCAATATCACATTGTTTTAATTGATTAGCAAGTGTTACACGACCTAGATAAGTATTAGTGGAGTGATCGAATATTTGACCAGGAGTGATCTTCATTTCATCTAAGATTACATCACAAAATTTATCTAATCCGCTTTTAAACTGAGACACTTTAATAGCTAAAAAATCATAAATCTCATTTAAAATATCGCTGTCAAATTGTAAACTTTGAAGTCGTCTACGTAGCGTTCGTAATGATGGTAAGGGTAAATCGCGAGCTAATTCCTCGTAACCAGAACTGCCACATGCAAATTTATATCTGTATGCCTTCTGTAAAGTATTATTGCACCAAACCGGAACTTTTTTGTAATCTCCACACAAAAGTTTTATTTGATCGTCGGAAAAAAGCGTCTTTATAGCACTTGGTAATTTATTGTGCGTACTTCCTTTTCCAGATGTTTTATTTTACGCTTTGCTTGAAGAAGTTTCTTTTTTGTTGCTTTACGAAGTTTTTCAGTCTTTGTATAACAATCAACTAATCTTTTTATCTTTTGTTTATCACTTAAATTACTAAAACCTTTATTGTTTATCGGTTTTTTTGTTGCATCACAAACACTTTTTCATCTTCAGATACTGTCGCTTTACTGCTAATATCAATATCACTATTTTCTGGTTTGTTTGCCGGATTTTCACTCACTTCAATATTTTGTTTTTCAAGTGAAAGCGATTCTCTGTCAGGTATTTTTGGTTCATTTTGGATCGTAGTTTGAGGCAACAACTGTTCTAGTGATCCTGCATAATAACATTAAGAATAATTTTTAAACTGATATCAATTTACGTTTAAGTAAAAGAAATTGAAAAGTAACTTATTAGAAAATAACATTTATCCACTTGTTTATTTTGAGAATGTTTAAAATGCAATTTTTTTTTATAAAATTACAGCTTAGCTTCAAATTCAATTTATGTGATAGAATCAAATTCGGTAACAAAATAATTTTTCCCTTATTTTAAGTTGATTATTTTAACCTCTATTTAACCACTGACACATAAAAAAGAGTATTACCAGAATTAGCAAATAATGTCGGAACAGCATTATTTTTAAGTTTTAACAGTCCATCAGCTCGATGTTGTTCCCAAGCTTCTGGTGCAAAGTAAACCTTTTTAATTAAAAATTTGATATGATTGTTATTATATAATATAAATAGTTTAAAAATAAAGAATTCCATTTTAATTGTTACTTGACATAGCGTCGAATATTTGTTTGGTATCCAATTTTTTCGTTTTACATTTTCAATCCAAACTGCACACCTTTTCGGGTCTTTTAATGGGAAATGACACATTTTGAATTTTTTCTGTGATGTATTATAACAGTTTGGTGCTACGCAGCTAGGCATTTTATACCTATATTAATAAAAATTGTAATTGAATTAAACGTTTAACATATAAATTTCAGAAATTGGGTTTTGCATTGCTATTAAACTTAAAAGAAAAAGCCAGATAATTCAAACACATTAATTTCAATATATATTACATATTTCTACATTAACTTTACCTAACCTTACTTAATAAATAAATTTAATGAAATATGTACTAATTGAATCTCTTATTTAGTACTTACCCTTCAAAAACCTTTACACTGAAAAAGAAATTTGGTTGAAAAAGGCAAAATTTGTTTTGCCCAACTAAATTATTTAGTCCGATACGTTCAAATAAATATAACTAAAATATTACGAAATAATTTGTTATGTAAACAAAGCATTATTCAAACCATCAAAACAGAGAGTTCAGTACAACGATGTACAATTACTACAACAGAATATTTTTTTGGTAAATTTTCAACCAAATTTTTTTTTCAGTGTATATATGAGAACACTGGAAACAACAAGGCTTGTGCTAACCTCTTTTACTGGATGTAAAACAGCATTGCTTAAAATTATTAAAAAACAATTATTAAAAACAATTTAAAAATAGTAATTATGACTTGTTTTCATCAAAAATAATATAAAGTGAAATTTAGTAGTTAGTTTATTGAAACTCTAATTACGATTTCAATTTTTCCGCCCTTCTTGGCTGTTACATATGGCGGATCGAAGAACCAATCAAAAATCGTCAATGAGGTGTCCAAACTCTTACTAGAGGAACTCTACACGTTAATTTTGTAGCTAGCAGTCCAGGTTTCTATAGTCAAAGGTCGTGCATTGCTCGCGCCTTGACATGTCTCAATTCTGACGTCACTGAGGAGTCCGCCTTCAAAGGCGTATTCAAGCGAATAATCGAGCATGACCATACGTCTAAGCTCAGAGGGGCAAAATCGCTTTGCCTGTAGGCGTGTGGGTTACACCCATGTATCTAACTTTAAATGGAGAAGGATGAAAATATCATGATTTTGATACCCAGCTGTTGTTCCTAGAGATTAATTGCAATAATTTAATCACAATTAAACTTATATTATAGGTTAGAAATTAAATGTTTGGTTATATAAAAAAAATCTATTTATAGTAAAATTCTAAATAAGCTATTTTATAGCGCTATTTAATAATATTATAAGATGGTATTCATTGGTTATTGACTAGTGAACTCATCCTGTTATTGAGTTAATATATTTATTATATATATTTAGGAGTTACAATTACAATTAGTAAATGCAGCTTAATTATGACTTATCATTAGTGTATATAATATAAATGAATTCATGAAGTACTAGGCTATTAGTAAAATAATGATCGTCAGAGTAATTGTATTTTACAGGTGTTAAGATTGCGGTTCCTCAGAATAAACTTCGATTTCCGATCCGTTTTCGTCGTATACAGAAAGATTTGAAATTTTTGCGGTGTAAATGTCTATTGCTAAGGATGCAATTTCATAGGAGTAGAATTCTCTATAGATAACAATAAACTGTACGTAGGCTCTGAAGCATTTATCACATCGCAAAATTGAGCGTGCGAGTATCATTCTTTTTCCGCATTGACAGGCTTGCGTGGTTAATGTTCCGTCTACTAGTTCATATCTCATCGTTAACTTGTAATCTTTTGATCTTTTGTGTTCATAACATCGGATACAAATTCTATCGCTTTCTAATTCATAATTTAATATTTGTATACATTTTATATTGTATAGAATCGGTAATGCTCTTAACAGAGGATGTGATTTATATTTATAAAACAAAAAATAAAGGCTCTTTAGACTTAATCGTAGATAAAGGTGTACAGGGCAATATAGAGCCGGCGCAGTTAGTAGAGCGCAAATTTCTTTAGTCAATAGTTTAATGAAAATTAAAATTATACATAAATTCTTAAGACGTTTCGGTCCTTTTTTTGGACCATCTTCAGCAAAAAAAACGGATAATATTTAAAAGCGGTAACTTACAATTATATTCATAGTTATAAAATAAACGATGTTAAAGGTATACAATTAAAAAAACAGAACGATGTCAGTATAGAGTAGAGAAAACAGTAAAACGTTTCGAAGCGGTAACTTAATTAAAAGAAACAAAGTCAATGATATAAAGTTATTAAAAACATGGAACGATGTCAGTACAAATAAACAGTAAAAACCGTAAAACGCGCAGATTCCCAGTCGTGTCATTCTCACATGCGCCACAAAGTATTTCATGACAATTGGAATGTGTCACTCCAGCGGTTGGCTGGCCAGAAGTGTATAGAGCGTAGCTCAATTAATTCAAATTATGCAGAAATAAATCTTGCCAAAAAGAACAAAGAAAAAATGATGTATGTGTTGATAGGTCGAGTGACACACGTATCATTGCATGGGAAACGATTCTCGATGAACTTACGGATAGCACAATGAGAAGAGGCACTTATCGGAAGTCGTATGTTAAAAGTAAAAGTCACCGATCACATTCACGAGCGGAGGGCGATCCAGCCCGCAAAATGACATGTCGTAGAATGAGACCAATTTGACATATCAATTTGAACAAAAGCTGACATTGTGACATCGTTATGTGTATTTATAATGTGAAATCAGATCTTAGGAAGTTTGTCAACAACGCTGGCATATGTATAATGTAAACAATCCGTGTCAGTCTGTAAATTCAAACTATTTGTTTGTCTCTTAATGTTAATCATTTCAGAGACTAGTCGAGAGGAAATTAGTTTCTTGATCTGTAAGGATGGCCTTGGGAGCACCGTATATACAAATGAAATTCTTAGTAAGTTGTTATAGCCCGGAAGCTATAACCACATTTTTTAATATAAAATGTCGAAATAGAAGGGCATTGACCGCGCGGAATGCTCGCACAGCAACTCACGCGCGATCGCCCGAAAAACTTGCGAAAGTGCAAGCGAAGAGGTTCAACTTCAAACCTGCTTCGCTTGCACTTGGACTTTGGTCGCGCCCCCGAAAATCCCGGAAATAACGAAGAGATAAAAGGCCCGCCGCGGATGCGCGACGGGCAGTCGTGAATCAATTCTGATCAATAACCAATCAATTAACTATCCGTTAACACGGGAATCGCTTACCACGCCAAAGTCGCGAGTGATAGAAAAACCATAAGTTTAACGCGCAGCAAATCACTAACGATATAACTTAACCGAGCGCGGAAAGGTATATTCAAATAAATACGCGCTAGCGAATAAGAGTGAACTGTTTATTGAATAAAAAGTGAAATAATTAAACGTGGAGTGAGTTATTAATCTCTTCGAGTTCCTGACGTCCCGGAGTCCCTACTCCTAATTCGGCAACGATCCCGAATTTGATTGCCCTCGCACCGTGAGGCACAACAGTGCATCAGCTATAGATAAGGCGGTAGCATCTCTTAATGGAACAGCTACGGAGTATTTAGTTAATAAATCTTGCATGGTTAATATGTATTGATTTCCAGAGGGGGTGATCGGAAGAGGGCCTACAATATCAAGAGAGACTTTATCAAATGCAGCGCCGGGTGTATCCGCGATTATCATGGGTTGTTTTGTTTTTACTCGCGTTAATTTTCTCAGTTGACATTGGCGACATTTTTGAATAAAATTTTGTATATCTTTTTTCATTGTATTCCAATAATAATGGGGTCTTAGTCAATTGTATGTTTTAGTAACACCTTTGTGACCACCGTGAGCCGAAGAATGATTTTCAGTTATGAGAGCTTAGCGTCGTTCAACGGGAAAGGTTTGGACTAGATTTTTGCAAACACTAATACAAACAGGTTGTTCCCTTAGGTATTTGTAAAATTGATTTATTACATAATGCCATGGTAGGTCGTCGAAATAGTCGGTTTTTCTAACACTGAAAGAAGTTATTTCCAATTCTATTATTGTATCTAAAAGAGAGCGCATACAATTTTTTAAAGTTTGTGGTTCCAATCGCGAGTAATTGTTTAAACGTATAGATATTAAAGTTTTAGATTTGATTGGTTTTACGTTTACTCTTTCGAACGTGATATTATCGTAAATTGGTAATAAGTTTGCTTCTTGATATTCTTTAGCGCCGTTATCAAAAAAAGTTCCATTTACACTAATAAAAATTACGTGGTTGTCGTATTGTTTTAATAAACTATCGCGGCTTTCTGTTATTAAAAGTTGGTCGGTATCTCGGCGTTCTTCACCGGAATCAATTATTTCTTCATATTCATTATAAATTTCGTCTAAGTTTATGCTTCCTTCATTGTCATTTATTTCGTCACAATCACTGGAGTATTTTTCTATAGTTATGTTTGTTTTATTTGAATTCGGGCTGAGTGGGGCAAAATTTATTGGAAGATTTATTGTATCGTTATTTGGAGCAGATGTACTGGGTTCAGGTTCAGATTCAAATTCAAGGAGGAAAACTGGTTTAATGTAAAATAAAGGAACAATTCAGTTAACAGGTGGATTTCTGGATAATGCATCCGCGTTATGATTTAAACTTCCCTTTTTATATTGTATATCCTAATCATATTCAGCCAATTTTGTTCTCCATTTCCATAATCTAGAAGAAGGATCTTTAATGGAATGAAGCCAAATTAAAGGTTTATGATCGGTTACGATCGTAAATTTTTTACCGTATAAATAAGGTCGAAAATGATTAGTACAATAAACTACTGCCAAACATTCTTTTTCAATAATAGAATAATTTAGTTTGGCGGTATTTAATACACGAGAAGTATAAGCAATAGGTAAATCTTTTCCAATTTGTCCTTGGCTAAGTACTCCTCCGATAGCATATCCGGATGCATCGGTTGTTAAAATAAAAGGTTTAGTAAAATCTGGATATTGGAGTACTGGTTCAGAGCATAGAGAATCTTAAGATATTAAATGCTTCTGTTTGACGTTGTTGCCAATTAAATGTGTTATTTTTCATTAATAAATCGGTTAATGTTTTAGCAATTTTAGAAAATTGTGGAATAAATCGTCTATAATATCCGGCTAATCCTAAGAATTGTTTAATATTTTTCTCATTTTTAGGTGTAGGGAATTCGACTATAGATTTTATTTCATTTGTATCGGGTTTAATTCCATTTGCTCCGATTATATGACCAAGATACGCTACTTCGTGGCGCAAAAATTTGCACTTGTCTGGTTGTAATTTTAGATTCGCGTTTCTTAATCTTTGCATTAGTTTATTAAATTTGACTTCGTGTTCTTTCAATGATCTCGCATAAATGACAATATCGTCCATGTACACAAATAATTCGTTGCCTTGTAAACCGGAAAGAACGTTATACATTAATCTTTGAAATGTAGCGGGAGCGTTCTTTAAACCGAATGGCATTCTTTTAAATTGATAATGACCGTAAGGAGTTGAAAACGCGGTTTTCGGAGCGTCTTTAGGAAGTGCCATTGGAATTTGATGAAAGCCAGAGGCTAAATCGAGAACGGAAAAATATTTAGCTGATCCTAATTGATCGAGGATATCGGTTATATTCGGAAGAGGGTAGGCGTCTCCTATGTTTTTTCGGCACTATCTCTTCTTACTTTGGGAATCAGGTTTTTTCGGCACTATCCATACAGGAGAGTTGTAAGGAGAGGTAGAATATTCAATTAAATTATTGGATAATAGTTCGTTGACTTGTTTGTCAATTTCGTCCTTGTGGACGGGATGATATCTGTATTGTTTCATATGGATGGGAATTTCATTAGTAGTTGATATAGAATGTTGAGCAGCATTCGTAGCTCCAAGATTATCGTCAGGGAGATGAAATCTATCAGAATAATTAAGGATTAGCGATTTATCATTATCTAGCTCGGAGTTCAGATGTTCTAATCGTAAGAGCTGCATAACAGCAGATGTACGGGGACAAGGGATTTCCTTGTCAAGAAAGTTTACGGGAATTGTATTATCTTGAATCCTTTCAAAATATAAAGGATTATCAATAGAAGAATTGAAATTATTATAGATCTCTAGGGTCCCTCGGGCCGCGGCGATATGATCTGAATTATTTTCAGAATTCAATAAATTATTGTAGATCACTGAATGCCCTAAGGTTTTGTTGATATTGTTAGAATAAATCTCATCATAAAAGTGAGAAGTTAAGGTTTCGTTGCATTCATTGACATAAGGATTATCGGTCGTCTCATTCTTTCGGGCTTCACCGACACCGCCTAGCATCGTGGATCCTTTAAGCGTATCCGCAAGGTCAAAATCTTGCAATTCGATAGAAGGAATTTCTACGTTATGATCGTTTTCACTGATATTGAAGATGGGTAAATAAACTTTACCATTTACGTTAGTGACAATTGCTTCTCCGAAATAAACGTTTTCCGTTAACGTATAACGCGGTATATATCCGTATTGTTTTTCGGAATTAGAAATATTAACATAAAAAGGCGATACAGATCGCTTTTTAATATGAGCGTAAATTGTTTCTGAGAAAGGAATGCTAGAGTCGTCATAATGCAAGAGTTTAATTTTATAATCTATGCTGGCTGATCGTTCTTTTAAGAATATGTTTCCCAAAATTCCGTCTTGAGGAAAACTGACCGTATCAGAAACTACGTGAAAGTTAGTAGGTAATCTGAGTAAGCATATAGTAATAGAACCAAGAGTAGAGACTGGTTCGGAAGATATACCTTGAAGAGTCAAGATTCTTTATCATTTAAAACTGCATTTTGATTTATAAAGCGTTGCTTTATAAGATTAACGCCGGAGCCTGAGTCGATCATAAAAGAACATTTATCCTTTAAATCTGGAGAAATAAGAATGACACAAGGTAAACTGCTCTGTTTTGTTCTTTCATCTATTCTTCCGACACAAGAAATAGGACAGAAGTCGGGTTTTGCGGTAATACAATGGTTACCGGAGTGCGTTGTGGAGGAGAAGGACGCCCCGTCGGGAAGTCGTTCCGTCGGGCGCCGCTCGTTGACGGAACGCTCTGTAGGTTTCCCAAATTATTAGCGTTATTATTATAAGGTTGCGAAGTTGACGGATTATTTTCGATAGATCGTCTATATGCGAGTTTGCGACATTCATCAATGAGATGTCCGGTAGTTTTACAATAACGACAGATTTTTTCAGCTGGGTAATTTGGTCCAGGTATTCCCGGAATTAGCGGTTTTATAAAAGGAGTCGTACTATTTCGTGAGAATTGTGGTTAAGTAGATAATTGAGGATTATAATTTGCAAATGTTTGAGGATGTACGGGTCTATTTAAAAAATCTGGGCGAGGAGTAAAGTTAGATTTATGAGACGGCACGGTTCTTTTACGCGCATTTTCCGCTTCTAAGGTTTTCGAAAGTTGTATCGCGGATACGAAAGCGTCTTCAAATGAATGAGATCTTTCTAATTTAACTCTGATTAAGAGGTCAGAAGGAAGAATAAATTTAATAAAACTAGTAGTGACACTGTGTTCATTATTATCTTTTGTAACTTCATCGATGAATCCGATAGTGTTAGTTTCTCCGTCGATTATAGCTGCGCATAATTCTTTTACTCTCTCTATGTAATCAAAGATACTTTCATTAGGCTTCATATAAATATTTGCCAATTCACCGCGATATTGATCTACGGACTTGTTAGAACCGAAAATTCTTTTTAATCGTCTTGTCAATTCAAAGACAGTTTTATATTCTGTTCCTTCTAAAGCGGCATAAGCGTGTCCTTGTAATTTATTAATTATTAGTTGTACTAAATGGTATTCTTGGTAACCTGGAATTAATTCAAGGGCTCGCTCGCACATTTTACTAAAATGAAAATTGGAAATTTAATGTCCGTCATATATAGAGTCAACGACATCTATAAGACGAATAGGTGAATTTGTGTCTACAGGACTGGATCTGCGGGGAAGATATTTGCCGCAATATCTCGATTATTCTTGTAGTTTTGCTTCGCGGACAAATACTCGTGTGCACATTACTCTCGTGGTACTCGCTACCGACGCTCGAATTATTTTCGCGGAAATCCTTTGCGTATTTTTCCGCAGAGGCATCCTGAAACAATTCTTTCAAATTAATTCGGAATTTAATCGGGCTCGAGCCCGGAATCGTTTGAAAATTTTGAAACATTCGTTGAGCCTCATCAGCGGCGGCCTTGCGCTGAGCCGTATTTGCGTTTTTCTTTCTTTTTTTTGTGTGTGTTTTCACGCTTTGAGAAGCCTGCTAACATAGCGCGTGTTTATCGCTGCTGCTGGTTGTGCTTCAACGTTGCCTTGTACATTGTTGTAAAGTTGTAATACCATACATTGACAATCTTGATTTGTCTCATTGGTACAGGACATATTATGGTTCTCTAATGTTTAAATTAAACGGCCAATTATCGAGCTTCACTCATTCGAATAATACAAATTTCAATTGAGTAAACGAATAATAATCAGATATTAACATTTTATTCAAAATTTATTATTATTTCAACTTTCTCTTGAATAAATTTAAATCACGCCCAGTCGGCGATTAAGAAAATTTACTGTGGTAGATACTTGAATTATTTACACCATGCCTTGCTAGTAGATAATATTTACACACAGTCGAATTCAATTATTCCTTAGGCCGCATCCACAGCTTCTGTGCCTTTGACACATATATTCCGTCAACATTGACTGACAAAACCAATTTGATATTTATTATAAATATATTGCTGCATCGGATAGTTTTGCAGCATCTTTTCTTTGATATTAAGCTGCTGCTCCGAGTTGTATGTATGCAATTTACTGATATTAAACTATAGTTGCCTGATTTCTTGTTTGATCAAATTTCTCTACAGCTGATTGCGCTCCTGTTAGATATTGCTGCTCGGATCGATACTCCACACGCTTCGAACTTGCGGTTGACCTACAGCGCGTTTCCTTTTTTGTTTGGATTCTATTGTTGCTCTTCTCCGTTTAGATTGTTATCCCTCCGTTGTAAGAATATTAGACCGGTATGACGTATTAATTTCTTAGGATTTAAAACAAGAGTATTGACGATTGGAGTGTCGACAGACCTCACCTATCAGGACGACCGGGACGAAGGAGAGCAGAAAGAGAACAGGGGAATGGGCGCGAAGTCACAAATACTTGTATATATATAAACTTGCTTTATACCACTATTTCGTACAACTATAGGGTAAACAATACTGAACAATACAAGTAGTAACGCGCTGGTTATCCGGTAATAAATAGGAACCGTTAAACCGTACAACCGAACCTCGCAATACCACGTGGACACGTCCACGTGCCTCAAGCTCCCCGCGAACAATGGCCACCGACGGTCTGTAGGGTACAAGTTCTTGCTTGTCTCGGTGGCGCTTGCGGTGCGCTCTCGTCCGGTTTTAATACGCATCAGTCCAAATCAACAATTTGATTTATCTTTGCTTCGGATTTCTTCGTTCGAAATTAAGCCACCATGGCTGTTCGGATTGCGCATACGCGACGGGAGATATGCAGCCGTCGCATGAAGGAGATTCACGACGTATCGCTGCGTGCGGATCAGGGTGCTGATGCTCAGCGTGACTTCCTTGCGCGTTACCCGGATGTAGCAAAGATCGCGGAAGATTTTGAAACCGCGCATCTAAAGGTCCTGCAAGATGCGACTGCAGTTTTCGAGACGGAGAATGCCGTTCGAGCGCAATTCAATGTAATGCACTACGCCATAAAATCGCGGTACGCTGCGATTGCCGAGGCCCGGCGCACGGTCGGAGGGGAGGACGAGGCCGTGAATCGCAATCCGGTCTCCAAACTAAAGCTGCCTAAGATATCGCTACCCCACTTTTCCGGGGACGTTACTCTGTGGCCCTCTTTCTTCGCGTTATTTACCACCTCAATTCACGATAATACTCAGCTCTCGGACATGGAAAAATACCAATATCTCTTATCGTCGTTATCGGGAGAGGCGCTTAACGTGATTAAAAATTTACAGTTTTTGGCGGAACATTACGCGATTGCTTTCGATATGCTGGTCGCGCGGTACCAAAATAAGCGAAAGTTAGCTACGCACTATTGGCATGCGCTAACACAAGCCAAGCCTTTAAGGATCAATTCGGCTGCGTCTCTCCGTCAATTGCTGGATACCTTCAACGAGAATACGCGCGCGTTAAAGCTCATGAAGTTTCGGTGGAATACTGGGACTTTGTTCTCGCTAACATTTTGTTAGACAAGCTCACACTCGCTCCGAGAGAAATTCGAAGCAGAGCACTGTAAGACCGAAATTCCGACTTACCCTCAGCTCACGGCGTTTCTCGGAGAATATTGCAAGGTGTTCGCTGCCGTTTCCGAGAGCTCAGTCAGGCCATCGAGTTCGGCTTCCCAATCGAAGGCTTCGGTTTCCACATTCGCAACAAAGTTGGATTCGTGTCCGGTTTGTGAGGAATCACACTTTATCGCTAAATGCTCGCGTTTCTTAAAACAGACTCCGAGGCAGCGTCATTCGACAGTCCGCGACTTGAATTTGTGCTTGAATTGTCTTCGTTCCGGCCATGGAGTCAAAGGTTGTACTTCGTCATGGAAGTGTCGATGCTGTCAAGCTCAGCATCACACCATGCTCCACTTCGACCAGGATTCAACTACTGCAAGTACTCCGGTAGCTGCGGACGCGCTTTCCGCCTCGGGTCCGGACTCGACCGCCTCACAGTCGAAGAGCAAGCCGGTCATTGCGCTGCTCAACGTTGCTCAACAGGATTCGACCGTATTATTATCAACGGCCCGTGCAGAGGCTCTGGACGCCCACGGGCATCCATTACCGGTCCGTATTCTCCTAGATAGCGCCAGTCAATCCAATTTTATTACCGAGGATTGTATGCGAAGGGGAGGTTTCGGTCGCAGTAGAGATGACGCGGTTGTGTTGGCGATAAATGACACCAAAGCCGCGTCTACAAGAGGCAGAACCTCGTTAGTCATACAGGTTCAGGGTCGCGGGGATGTTCGTATTCCCATAGAGGCAACCATTTTGCCCCGTATCTCTGCCCTCTTGCCGGGTAATCGCATTGATCGCACAACGTGGAAGCATGTCGAGGGCTTGCAGCTCGCGGATCCGAAGTACAATCGACCCGGTCCTATCGACATTTTAATCGGCGCCACGGTATTTACATCGCTGCTTCGTGACGATCGTAGAATAGATGAGAGCGGTGAACCCGACGCTTTCAATACGGTCTTTGAGTGGGTTTTACTGGGTTCGGTGTCGTCGAGTGCGGCGCAACCGGTGCGTTCATTTCTGACGCTCGATTCCATTGATTCGGCGGTCACCCGATTTTGGCAATTGGAGGAGATTCCTCCGGTTCAAGTGCTGTCAGAGGAGGATCGAAAGTGTGAAAAGTCGTTTGCGCGAACCACGCGTTGCGAGATCTCAGGTCGGTTTATGGTGTCTTACCCTTTCGTGGGGGATAATCTAGCTTCACAGACTCGCGGCAGATTGCACTCAATAGATTTCGTTCATTGGAACGCCGTTTTAGATCAGACAAGGAATTTAAGGCAAATTACGAACAGTTTATGAGGGAGAATCTGGAAAGTGGGCACATGGAACTAGTTTCTCGGCCGTTTCCCACAGACGGATCGGTTTATTATTTGCCACACCACGGGGTGTTCAAGTTAGACAGCATCACCACGAAATTAAGGGTAGTTTTCGATGCATCATTTCAGTGTACAAACGGTTTATAAACCGTGTGTCGAAATATATATATCTATATAATCCGAAATCGCGTAAATATCATACCGATAGCTATCGACACCTATCGTAGTAAACACATATAAGTCGAGGAATTCGGCAAAGAGAGCCGTTGCTCCGATTTGGGAGAGCCTCGAGAGAGTCGACGAAGGACTGTCGTATGGTGTAGACGTATTGAGCTTACGAAGGACAGTAAGCTAATATTCTAAATTCAAGTGCGGAATTTAATATAGAGTCGAGCAACGATTCTATTAGAGTACCGTTTTCTTATGTACAAGTTGCATTTCTATTTTTCTTTCAATTTATTCTTTCTTTGTGTTATTTCTAATTAAAGTGTGGTGTAAAATTAAACAATCTCTCTTATTTATCGTATCGTGACCTCACTATTCCTCGAGCTCCTCAAGATCCTTACAGCCGGAACTTTTGAATCAAACGTTGTTGACAGGACCTAAACTTCAATCAGACGTGATGGCGGTCTTATTAAGATTTCGTATCGGAACCGTGGCCCTTACAGCCGACGTAAGACAAATGTTCAGGCAGATTTGGATTGATCCTAGTCAACGCGATTTTCAAAGGATTGTCTGGCGATTCTCAGATAAGGAATCAATTTCCGATTACACAGGTCTACAAATTAAAGGGTATTTAATATCACACGAAATTTTATATTGATTTCCGAAGGAATTTGGTGCGCTGAATTCAAATCTGGCCTCAGAATGGCGTCATCACGTCAGGATTTTGAGATATTCTAACCTAAAAGTGCAAAAATGGCTGTTTTAGGGCATTATTGGAGTTCACTCCTGATTGCAGAGAATTTTACCGACAAAAACTAAACAAAGTACCGTAAAGTACAAGTCTTGCCCTTTAATTTCCATTTTGAAACATCCAAATAGGATTTTTTTTACCGAGATACAGCAGATTTAAGTTTTTACTGTATACAGAAAATCAAATAAAGCGATGATGTTGGTTCATTTGAAATACCTTAACCCTTTGGTTTTGAGCAATTCTGGAAAAAAGAGTTTGTAGTTCAAAGGGTCCCGAGGGTCGCTGCTTACGAATCTGGACTCAGATTTCCAAAATTCAAGATGGCGGATCCAATATGGCGGACGTAGATCCCAAAAATTTTAAATTGGAAGATAAAAAAAATACTTTGGTACTCTGCGTTAACTTTCTGCGTTTCAAATCTAAAAGGTTTCTTGCGATTTTTCGTTAGAATGCGTTGTTTCTGAGTAAAAAATTTCAGAAGATTGCAATTTGTGTGCGCAATTGACCGGATGGATCACATTCCAGCAGTACTTTTCAGGATAGTTGGTGGGTCATTGCATATTCGGTTGACATTCTAAGGGATACCATTCCAACAGTCCTTCTCAGGATAGTTGGTGGGTCATTCCATTAGCGGTTGGCATTCTAACAAATTTCTTTTCAACAGTTCTTTTCAGGATAATTGTTGGGTCATTCCATTAGCGGTTGGCATTCTAAGAAATTTATTTTCAACAGTCCTTTTCAGGATAGTTGGTGGGTCATTTCATTCGTGGTTGGCAGCTCTAAGGGATCACTTTCCAACAGTCCTTTTCAGGATAGTTGGTGAGTTATTATATTTGCAGTCGGTAATTTTAAGAGGGCATTTCAATTATTAAAATTCAGGTAGTTAAATATTTATTTCTTTCTTTCTTTAAGAATTTTCGAAGTTTGAGTGCGTATCTTGATATATTGATCTGATTAACAATAATGTCGAAAAGAAGTTGTGTTAATGATCCTAACGTGTTTTGCTATGTTTGCGGCAAGTACGCTATAGCAAAACAAAGACGCAACATCACAGATTTGTTCAAGGTAGCTTATCAAAAGTACTTCGATTTTCCTATCACAAATCAAGATAAACTATGGATACCTCATAAGGTTTGTGTATCGTGTTATTCGATTTTATTACATTGGAAAAAAGATGATGGTAACTCGCAAACGCTGCCGTTTAGTTTACCCATGGTTTGGCGTGAACCAGTGACTCACGAAGACTGCTATTTTTGTCTATGCAATGTGGAAGGATTTAATAGTACGAATAAACATTCTATTTCTTACCCTGAAGTTACCTCGGTCACAAAACCAGTTGCCCAAAAACCTTCGGATAGGGTTCCGATCTCACGGGAAAATCTGGAGCTATCGGAAGACGAAAACGTAGGGAATGATGGTACTCAATCGGATGATAGTATTGATTTGGATAAGGCAGAAGCTCCTCAATTGTTCACGCAAGCTCAGCTAAACGATTTAGTAAGAGATTTGATGCTGCCTAAAAGTCGATCAGAATTGCTAGGGTCTAGGTTACAAGAGATGAATCTGTTGGCTCCGGGGACATTTTTTGCTTGGTACAGAGACAGAGAGAAAGATTACATTCCATTCTTTGCTGAAGATGATGAACTAGCTTATTGTACGGATATACATGGTTTGATGGCAAAATTGGGTTTATCATATGATCCTAGTCAATGGCGTCTTTTCATCGACTCCTCCAAGAGGAGCCTTAAGGCGGTTCTTTTACACAATGGCAATGAATACGCTTCCATCCCCATTGCCCACTCAGTATACCTAAAGGAATCCTACGAGAATATGAAAAAGGTTCTTGGAAAAATCAAATATGATGAACATAAATGGTTCATATGCGGTGACTTGAAGATAACAACTATACTTCTTGGGCAACAGTTAGGATACACAAAAAATCCGTGTTACATTTGTTTGTGGGATAGTAGGGCTAGGAAAGAACATTGGAATAAAAAAAGTTGGCCTCTGCGTAAGTCTCTCAAGCCAGGATCATTCAATGTTCTTCAGAAACCTCTGGTTGATCCTAAGAAAATACTTCTGCCTCTCTTACACATCAAATTAGGACTCATGAAGCAATTTGCTAAAGCACTTGACAAGAATGGAAAATGTTTTCAATCTCTCCTTAAGATATTTCCATCCTTATCTGATGCAAAAATAAAAGGAGTCTTCAATGGACCGGATATAAGAAAAGTTATGAAGTCTACGGAATTTGAAAATACGATGACAAAATATGAAAAAGCGGCATGGGTGGACTTTAAAAATGTTGTCAAAGAATTTTTAGGGAATAAGAAGGACGAAAATTACGAGGCAGTTGTCGAGAAAATGCTCGAAAGTTTCGAAAAGCTAGGTTGTAACATGAGTTTGAAAGTCCACTTCCTTCATTCTCATTTAAAATCATTCCCTGAGAATCTTGGAGACATGAGTGAAGAGCAAGAAGAAAGATTCCATCAGGACATAAAAGAGATGGAACGTAGGTACCAAGGTCGGTGGAATGTCACTATGTTGGCCGACTACTGCTGGAATCTTAAGCGTGATGAAGTGGGAGTTAGCCATAAAAGAAAGTCTGACATTAGAAGCCTGGAACAAAAGAGAAAAAGGTTTCATAAATCAAAAGATTGAAACTAAAATTTCTCGACTATGTACTGATGCAGATAAAACTATGGAAATAAAAAAACAAAATTATAAATATGGCGGACGTCGATCCAAAAATATAATTGCGCACACAAATTGCAATATTCTGAAATTTTTTACTCGGAAACAACGCAAATAACCGAAAAATCACAAGAGACCTTTTATATTTGAAATTTTACGCAGAGTGCTGCAATATTTTTTAAATTTTCTAATTTTAAATTTTCTGGATCTACGTCCGCCATATTGGATCCGCCATCTTGAATTTTGGAAATCTGAGTCCAGATTCGTGAGCAGCGACCCTCGGGACCCTTTTAACTACATTCTTTTTTCCAGAATTGCTCAAAACCAAAAGAGTTAAGGTATTTCAAATGAACCAACATCATCGCTTTATTTGATTTTTTGTATGCAGTAAAAACTTAAATCTGCTGTATCTCGGTGAAAAAAAATCCTATTTGGATGTTTCAAAATGGAAATTAAAAGGCAAGACTTGTACTTTACGGTACTTTGTCTAGTTTTTGTCGGTAAAATTCTCTGCAACCAGGAGTGAACTCCAATAATGCCCTAAAACAGCCATTTTTGCACTTTTAGGTTAGAATATCTCAAAATCCTGACGTGATGGCGCCATTCTGAAGCCAGATTTGAATTCAGCGCACCGAATTCCTTCGGGTAAACCTCTTACTTCTTTTGTGATAAAAACCTTGTAAACCTGTGTTATCGGTTAAAAACGGTCACGTTCGATGTAACGCCTTCACCTTATCTCGCGATCCGATGCCTGCTGCAATTAGCGATAGAGGGTGCGGAGAGTCACCCGCTGACTTCAGCCACCTTGAAGACCTCGCTTTATGTAGACGACGTAGTTATCAGCGTGCCATCGATTGAAGAAGCTCGTCAGCTTCAAAGTCAATTGCAAACGTTGTTGCAGAGCGGCGAATTCGAGTTGAGGAAATGGGCTAGCAGCCACCCTGCGGTTTTGGAGGAAATCGACCCCGCGCTTTGTAGCCGAGAGTTACTGTCGTTCGATTCACCGGAAGAACAATTCCTCAAGGTGCTGGGACTCCGATGGTATTCTCAACCAAACAGTTTCAGTTTCCATGTTGATCCGTTGGCCCGGAAATGCACGAAACGAACGATCCTTTTGGAGCTAGCGCGAATTTTCGATCCGTTGGGCTTTCTAACACCTCTTACGTTTGCGTCCAAACGACTCGTTCAGCATCTGTGGACGTTACAACTAGATTGGGATGACAGACCTCCTTCTGAGATCTGTCTCCGCTGGGAAAAATACAAAGCTGAATTGTTGCTGCTGTCTAATATACGCATACCGCGCACTATCGCTCTGGATGGTGTAATCCGACGGGAATTGCATGGCTTTTGCGACGCGAGTGAGCGGGGATACGAGGCAGTTGCCTATCTACGAACAGTTACGACAGACAAGGTCGTGATCCGGCTACTCGCTGCCAAGTCGAAGGTCGCGCCGCTTAAATCTGTCACTTTGCCTAGGCTCGAGCTATGTGCGGCGGTGCTGTTGGCGGATTTGATGCGTTACGTGAGAACCATTTTTCAAGATGAGGTAGCGATCGACGCTACTTACTGCTGGTCAGACTCGTCGGTCACACTTTCTTGGATCAAATCAATTCCACATCGATGGAAAACATTCGTGCGCAATCGAGTTGCTCGTATTCAATCACACACAGATATCGCGTGCTGGGGACACGTCGATACTAAATCGAATCCTGCTGATTGCTGTTCGAGGGGACTGTTTCCTCAAGAGCTTCTGGATCATGCACTTTGGTGGAATGGGCCAGCATGGCTCTTAACTTTCGAACCGACGCACGAAACTGGTATCGAGTTCAATGACTTTCCTGACGGGGAGGAACAGATTCAGGCCTTCGCTACGATGTTTGACTGTACTCTTCTCGACTCTTTGCTCGATAGATTTTCGTCACTCGATAAGATAGTCAGGATAATAGCATACTGTTTGCGATTTATCAATAGTCTTAAAATCCAGGCGCCTCGAACGATCGCCGTGAATCAAACTGAATTACATTCTGCTCTCTTAATTATAGTTAGGCAAGTCCAAGGTCGTTGTTTCACCGAGGACATTGCTAAGTTGCATCACACGCAGCTTTGCTCTCCAGCGCTTCGCAAGCTGGCTCCCTTTCTAGACTCCCAGGGAGTCCTCAGGGTGGGCGGTCGGCTCACTCATGCGGCTATGCCATATGAGGTGTGACGTCCCGCCATTTTTCAAAACCTTATTTTAGCAAATAATTTTACTCCGCTTTTATTTTTCACATTATACCAATGGAATAAAGAACGATTATTTAGCCCACTTGCTTTTATTCTTATAATTATTTAATTTCATAACAAAATAATCTCTAGTACATTTTATTGCTTATCGTTCTTGTTCCATATAATTATTCAGCTTAGTAATTTAAGATATAGCGCTCAGTTGCACAAAGAACTAAATGTACCTAGAGTAACTAACGACCAACCAATCAGGCGTCTTCCGATACACTAGGACATGCGCGCGCAACACTCTAGAACTAACTTGCGACTACTTACAAGGACGAACTTGCGAGCGAATCTTGACTACCAATAATTACGCTAATGATATTATTTAATTGAAATACTCAATATATGTTCTATCCGAAGAATATATGCGTTATAATTTACGGAAACATAAATTATATATAATAATTTGTCTTAAACTTTATTCTTGAATTGAACTATCAAAGTATACTCACAAACGTTAATATTATTTTTTCGGATCATAGACAGATTATTATAAGAATGACTCCGTAAGTAAGGAATTACAAAATAGTTTAACATTTTATTAAATACAAATGTTTTATTTAAACTTAAGAACTATATGCGCTTTAACTTATAGAATCACAAGCATAACTTGCTCTAAATATCTTTCCTTATCACAAATTCCAGAACAAATGTTTAGAATCGTTAAATCATTCTAATTATTAAATATCCGAATTTAACAATCTAATCTCTTGAAACAATGCAAAGTAAATTATGCAAAGGGTGATTCTATGAGTTAACAAATCTATGGCAATATGCCTTACACCTATATTAATTTTATTAAAATAGTATTAGAAATTCAAGCGACTGAAATCATTCTTGAAACGTGGCAATAATGCTATGAGAAATATTAAAATATCAGATGCCACATCTTTCGATTGCATGCACCGATCGATAATTCTCCATCGCCGCATTCTCAGAATAAACGATGCAACGTCGTGAACTACTGAGCGGCGATCTCTACACATGATGACAGCGTTTTTCTTGGAATCGAAGACACCTAGAGGGAATAGCTGTACGCGACTCTGGAACCCTTTGTGTCTCGCGGGTATATAAACCACTGATCCAGAGGCGAGACATTCATTATCTCATTATTAATTCGGTCACTAATCAGTCACTATTTCTCTCGCCATTTCACTCAATCATAAGCTCTACAGTTCTAAATCATCTCTCGAACACATATCGTCAATTTATCTGCGAAATATAATTGTCGGTCTTAGATTCGTTAAACCAAGATCAGTGTAAAGGAAAATTCAAATAAAAAACTTTATACACATATCCGCGTACATCAATTCAGCCTTCATATCCTGAGACCGAGGTACATGAAAGGAAGCAAGGGCTCGATGCACGCAACGATCTTGAACAGCTAAGGTTTGCGGACGTTATATGGTAAGTAATTAAACTTTTTCTAACTCAAGATACCCATACTCTGCAATCTATATTCGACTGACAATCACTTACCATTCCATTTCATTACCTTTCCATCATTGCTCAGCATCCTGAATGCTCTTAGCAATAATCTTACTCCTTATATAATAAAAAGAAACACCCCTGTCAAGCACAAGCACGTAGCTGACAGTTTCTTCCGTCAGCCTTTATTAAGTTACATATCCTCACAGTTACCCTAATCCATACTACAGTATACTAAATAATACTTGAGTCTTTATATTGAAACAATATTGCTGTTGTCACTCCGACATTGTCCATTCCTCGTTTCCATTCGTAACAAATCCCGGCATTCGCTGCCAGGATTCACAAAATATATCTGGGCATTTATTGCCAAGATTCATAAAACATCCCGGCATTCGTTGCCAGGATTCACAAAATATATCTGGGCATTTATTGCCAAGATTCATAAGACATCCCGGCATTCGTTGCCAGGATTCACAAAATATATCTGGGCATTTATTGCCAAGATTCATAAGACATCCCGGCATTCGTTGCCAGGATTCACAAAATATATCTGGGCATTTATTGCCAAGATTCATAAGACATCCCGGCATTCGTTGCCAGGATTCACAAAATATATCTGGGCATTTATTGCCAAGATTCATAAGACATTCCGGCATTCGTTGCCAGGATTCACAAAATATATCTGGGCATTTATTGCCAAGATTCATAAGACATCCAGGCATTCGCTGCCAGGATTCACAAAATATATCTGGGCATTTATTGCCAAGATTCATAAGACATCCCGGCATTCGCTGCCAGGATTCACAAAATATATCTGGGCATTTATTGCCAAGATTTATAAGACATCCCGGCATCCGTTGCCAGGATTCACAAAATATATCTGGGCATTTATTGCCAAGATTCATAAGACATCCCGGCATTCGCTGCCAGGATTCGCTAAGTAATCTAGGCATTCGCTGCCAGGATTTACAAATAATCTAGGCATTCGCTGCCAGGATTCGCTAAGTAATCTAGGCATTCGATGCCAGGATTTACAAATAATCTAGGCATTCGCTGCCAGGATTTGCTAAGTAATCTAGGCATTAGCTGCCAGGATTTACAAATAATCTAGGCATTCGCTGCCAGGATTCGCTAAATAATCTAGGCATTCGCTGCCAGGATTCGCTAAGTAATCTAGGCATTCGCTGCCAGGATTTACAAATAATCTAGGCATTAGCTGCCAGGATTTACAAATAATCTAGGCATTCGCTGCCAGGATTCGCTAAGTAATCTAGGCATTCGATGCCAGGATTTACAAATAATCTAGGCATTCGCTGCCAGGATTCGCTAAGTAATCTAGGCATTCGCTGCCAGGATTTACTAATAATCTGGGCATTCGCTGCCAGGATTCGCTAAATAATCTAGGCATTCGCTGCCAGGATTCGCTAAATAATCTAGGCATTCGCTGCCAGGATTCGCTAAATAATCTAGGCATTCGCTGCCAGGATTTACAAATAATCTGGGCATTTGCTGCCAGGATTCGCTAAATAATCTAGGCATTCGCTGCCAGGATTCGCTAAGTAATCTAGGCATTCGCTGCCAGGATTTACAAATAATCTAGGCATTTGCTGCCAGGATTTACAAATAATCTAGGCATTCGCTGCCAGGATTCGCTAAATAATCTAGGCATTCGCTGCCAGGATTTACAAATAATCTAGGCATTCGCTGCCAGGATTCGCTAAGTAATCTAAGCATTCGCTGTTAAGATTCATACCTAAACATCCTTGTATCAGGATTGATAATCTTCCCCATACCTTGATCCCTCCACGTAGGGATTGACAACAGAAATTTTAATACATAAAATATTTTTACAATATTAAATCAGAACCTATATCCACATGCTCAATCACATTTATCTAATCTTTCGTCATCCTACTACATACTCCCCTGTAGATGGTTAATCCGGCATATAATCAAACTATCCAAAAGAAGCGAAAACATAGAGCCAGTAAAAAGACACGGGCTAATCGGCTCGCTTTGCATTTACGTTGGCTCAAGCAACAAGAACACGAAGCCAAGTTTTATGCCGAGTCTAGTGGAAACTCCTCTTTGACTCCGGGCACTTCTACCTCCATTATCTCTGAATCTGAGATATCTAGTGGTTCTCATCAAAAAATATTAAATTCAGGAACTGAAATTATTGATGATTCTAAAGTTGAGTTATCAACATTAGATGAGCTTAACAGTCTAAATTCATATCCATCAGAATTGACAGCATTCGAGGAATTACAACAAAATATAACTTATCAAAGGAAAACTTTAAGTGAACAGAATCAAATAAAACCCTTGCAAGAAGATTTAATATCTCAATTAATAACGCAAGTATCTGATGAAGAGCATCTTCACATAAACGAATATGCTCAATATTTGGATTCATAATTGATCAATTACACATTTTATGGTATACATAAAATTTTGATAAATCTAATTCAAAATACTCAAAGATAAATTATAAATACTCCGTAACTTACAGATGAAACCTTTATATTCTGACGAATAAATTAATATTATAATAACTGACGAACCGGATATAATTGTTACAATAATTCTTGGATTGATCGATGACTATTTCATCGGATTGTTGGATATAGATCAACTAATTACTTTATTAGAGAACCTCTAAACCTCTGAACCGCATATAAACATTTACATGCACACAATTACAGGTATGTATAATTCTAGTGAAAACTCTAGTAAATACTAAAAGCCCAGCCTCATTTCACTTCCCTAGATCACCTCAGTCCTTGCTCTCGGCGTCCCTGGGGTATAATCGGTGTAAGCAGATTGCCCTTCAAAAAATAGAGAGCATTCCTTTTCTAATCACTAAAATCTAGTGAGAAAAGGGTCACTCGGACGTGACAGAGGCAAAGCATCCTGCATTATTGCCCGGGAAGCATAGGCTTACCGAACTCATCATTGAGCGCGCTCATCGGGTGCAACTTTACCCAAGGCGTCGTACGTTATTATATATTCTTTTGCAGAATTTCTAGATATTAGGAGGCCATAGGGCCATCAAACGCTGCCTAGCTCAATGTTACAAATGTTTCAGGGCAAATCCTCGCCCGTTGCAGCCGCCTATGGCGGAGTTACCGGAGGATCGCGTTCGCCAAGCGAAGCCATTCGCCATCACAGGAGTGGACTATACTGGCCCGTTCCCAGTGCACAACCGCCGAGCGCGCGGAGTCACCCCGTTCAAGGCGTACGTGTGTATTTTCGTTTGTTTTACCGTTAAGGCAGTTCACTTAGAACTCGCTCTATTCGCTCTCCACGGATTCTTTCCTAGCGGCACTTTGCCGCTTCATAGTTCGACGAGACCGCTGCTCGCAGCTCTTTAGTAACTGCGGCACGAATTTTGTAGGAGCACATCATGAGCTCGTACGCCACATGCAGGGCGCCTCGGAGCAGGAGCAGATAGCATGGTCGTTCAATCCTCCGGCGGCACCTCACTTTGGGGGCCTTTGGGAGACAGGAGTGAAATCGCTAAAAACTCACCTCAAACGAGTGGTTGGAGATCAGATCTTCACCGTGGAGGAGTTCGTGACTGTTATCACGCAGACAGAGGCCATCTTAAACTCGCGGCCCTTGTGCCCTACTAACTCTGATCCGAACGACCTCGGAGTGCTTTCTCCAAGGCATTTTTTGACAATGAAACCGCTCGTCTCAGTTCCTTATCCAAATCTGGATCCTGTGCCAATGAACAGACTCGATCGTTGGCAGCTGGTGCAGCAAATGCACCAAGCGTTTTGGAAGCGGTGGCAGGAAGAGTATCTCCACAGCCTGCAGCAGCAACCGAAGTGGCTGAAACATAGCCAGCCTCTCGAGGTCGGCTCGCTGGTCTTGTTGAAAAACGAGAACGCCCCTCCGTTACAGTGGAAGCGAGGGCGCGTCTTGGAATTACATACGGGACGCGACGGGGTCCCGCGGGTCGCTACGATGAGGACACCGGATGGATCTCTCAAACGCCCTTTGATCAAATTGTGCCCCCTACCAATGGGACATTTGACTAGGGAGCAAACTTAAAATATAATAATATTTTGATGGGCGGTAATGGTTGGCGCTCGCCAACGTTAGTTATAGTATTTAGTTTGTTTAGTATGTTTATAGTTAGCTATTAATTCTGCATGTTTGTTTAATTGTGTTTCTGATTTAGTTTAAGTTGCATTTGGCTCGGCGATCATGCCGAACGGACTTCGCGCGCGTACATTCATAATTATTAGCGAAGGATCGATGGATGGCAACTCGCGATATTAGTACGCGTGATTAGATGAGCGACTCACTTAACGGTGCTGCCATCGAACATCCATCGATCACAAGCTATTGATCACGCGAGCGAATCTTCTTCTGGCTTCCGCTTCGCGTTACAGCGTGCCGGCCGGCACTTGCCCACGGTATCATGCGGGCGACGCACCGATCAAATTATCTTCGGGCGACACGCTGGTGGACTCTGTGCTTGCGATCTTTCCTGCTTGAATCTATTGTGCCTCTTCCTGCCTTTGCTGCACGCTGCTTTGCATAATCATATACGCACATTCTGCATGGCATTATAAGCCAACAGTCATCGAGAAAGCCAAAGGACCGACGTCACAAGGAGTGACAGCGCAGTAACCGCGTGGTGAGTCGCATTTCAGTTTACTATTTCCAATAGTTAATTGCATTATCTTATGTATTTGCTTGATGGCATTCGGCGTTGGCCATCCATGATTCTCTCGTTTCGCCGCAAAGGCTTACATCCCTCCGCGTGGTCTTTCGAGTTAGCTTAACTAGTATAGAACATTCGCCACTGGGGCGTTTAACGATACCCCCCCCCCAGCAATTATTTAAAATAATAAAAAACGTATGAGTACTGAAACATTTTACTTTTAGAAGATACGACACTCCAAAATAAAACAAATAAAGCATTATTAGACACAGAAACACCAATACCAATATCCTCGATTGGAACACAAACAGTAATAGCATCATCTTCAACAGGAACACAAACATCATTATCATTATCTGCAAACTCTCCAAGAAAAAGCCATCTCCATCGAAATATACAAAAATATAAGAAGCGAATAGCTGCTTTGGAATTAACATGTCAAAAAGATAAGTAAGAAGACATTAATATATTATTCACACAGCTCGATAAATTTTATCCAAAGAAAATGTCGGATTTTCTGAAACAGCAAGCATGTTTGTTGCAAAAAAGGCAAAAGGTAGAAAATATAGTGCTGTATTCAAACAATATTGCTTATCCTTATACTTTTCTAGTCCAAGAGTATTTAGTTTTAATAAATCAGTCATTTTGTTTACCTAGCCGTAGTACTTTAGAGCGATTTACTAGAAAGTGTTACATAGATACAGGATTACAAGATAATATATTTGAATTGTTAAAAATTAAGACTGATACATTCAAAGACATAAACAAATATTGTGTAATTTGTATCGATGAAATGTCTTTAAAGGCACATTTATTTTATAATATATCGAGAGACAGAGTAATAGGTTTTGAAAACACAGGATGTTTAAATTCAAAGAATTCCACGTTACCTGCTTGTAATGTAGCAGTTATGATGGTTAAAGGTATTTGTGAGTCATGGAAGCAACCTTTCAGTTATTTTTTTTTACATTCTACAATGAAGGCATCAGATTTAGTAGAAATAATTAAACAAGCAGTACGGAAATTGAAAGCTATTAATTTAAAAATCGTCGCTTTAATTATAGATATGGGATCTAATTTTTATAAATTTCAATTATTTCAATTATTGAATATAGACATGGAACAGCCATATTTTGAAGTTGATGGAGAAAAATATATTATATTATATATTATATTTTTGATTCCCCACACGATAAAAGCAACTAGAAACAATTTATACCAACATAGTTTCGTATATAATAATAAATGTACGTCATGGAAGTATATTGAAGAATTTTATGAGTCTGATAAAAAAGCTCAATTTAGAGCAGCTCCAAAGTTGACAGATGATCATATTTAACCCAATAACTTTCAAAAAATGAAGGTAAAAACTGCAACACAAGTATTAAGCAGATCTGTTGCAGCTGGTATGAATGTACAGATTACATTAGGTGTATTATCTGAGGAACCTGTATTTATTTACAGCAGAGTTTATAGAAAACTTTAATAAACTATTTGATATTGTAGACTTAAATGTAGATATACTCAACCGGCTATCGTAATTATAACGTAAGGGCTAAAGGAATCGTAAAGAGAAAAAACTACACGATGCACGCTTCACCATCGCTATCTTTATTCTGCTCTCCTCCTCTTCTTCCCCCACTCGACTCTACCCCTCTCTCTCTCTCACTCTCCCTCTACCTACTCCATCGTTCTAGCTTCGTCTCGATTTTTCCACGCGCGCATTTTAAAACTAATTATTATTATACATCCCGCTTTCTACTACAATTTCGGCCATTCCTGACAATAGGCCGCCCCGGCCGTCTCATCGCCGTTAGTCATCTTCCTCGCTCTCCGTTTCTATATTACTTTCTGAATCATACTTTTTAGCATTCTCACGCCACGGTTTCATATTATCTACCTCCCACGTTCCCTGATATGGCCTTTGTGACACCTGACATCCCTCAACATCAGCTACGACATATCGATCATTTCTTAGCTTACGTATAACTCTATAAGGACCTCTGTACGCTGGAGTTAACTTACCCCCCGTGGTTTCAAAATTATTTACTACTACTAGATCGCCCTCAGAGTACTCTCGCTTTCTTTCGCTTTTTATTCACATATCGCTCGTTATATTCGCTCGTATTTTCTATTTTTTCGGATGCGCTAGCTCGCAATTGCACTAAATCCCTTTCTTCCGGCTCTCTTTGCTCCTCGACATATTCTTTTCGCATCATATACATATCCACGCTGTGCTACTCCAAATAACAATCTACTTGGCGTCTCGCCCGTTGCCCGATTTACAGTGATATTCATCGCAAATTCGATCTCACCTAACGACTTATGCCAGTCTTTACCATCGTATAGTTTGCCCTATCTACGCATTCGCCCTATCTACTGGACCAAAATGGTCGACATGAACCATGCTAAATGGCACATTTTCTTTGGGGATATTGTGCAGGCATTACTCCGCTTTACCTGATGCTTTCGAGAAAGCAATACATTTCGTACAGTTATTTGTTCGCGAATTTTAGACTTCATATTCGGAAACTAGTACGCTTCTTGCAATAATGCCAACGTTTTATCTATTCCGAAATGCCCAAAATCATTATGATATTTGTGAAGTAGATCTTGCTCCATTGCTCACGGAATGAAAAATAAGATTTGTTTGTTCTTTTCGCGATATACAATTCCGTTCCTCATCTCGTACATCTTATCTTGTTTAGTCTCTAAATGCGTCCTCAATTCTTTAATAATCGGATCCTGCTTTTGACACACAGCTAATTCGAATTCGAATGTGTTGGGCTCGACTACTAAAATACTAATCGACCTGCTCAACGCATCTACATGTTGCATTCTTTTTCCGGGCCTATGTTTCGTTTTGTAATCGTAATTCTGGAGCTCTAATGCCCAACGGGCAATCCTCGGATTTATTTCTTTCTTATTAAGCGTCATGACTAGTGCGTTACAATCGGTTATTATCTTAAATGGAATACCCTGTAGATATACGCGAAATCTTCTTAATGCATGTATGATTGCCAATGTCTCTAGCTCGTAACTATGATAACGTGACTCTACTTTCGTTGTTCTTTTTGAGAAGTAAAATATTGGATGAAACTTTTGATTGAATTTTCGTTGCAACAATACCGCGCCATATCCTCGAGAACTCGCATCACAGTGTAATTCTGTTTCGTCACCAGGACTATATATAGATAAAATAGGCTTCGATGTTAATTTGTTCTTTAATAGTTCGAATGCTTCTCTTTGTTTAACGCCGAATTCAAACGTTACTTTTTTTTACTAGATCATATAAAGGTCCGGCAATTAATGAGAAATCCTTAATAAATTTCCTAAAGTAGGAAGATAAACCCAGAAAGCTTTGCACGTCTCGTGTACATGTGGGTGTCGGAAATTCTTTCACTGCTACTATTTCCGTATCGTTTGGCCGTATGCCTTTATCTGAAACCTTATATCCTAGAAACTCGATTTCTTCATACATAAATCGACACTTATTCAGACGTAATTCTAATTTATTCTCTATCAGTATCTTAAAAACACGATCAAGTGCTTCTAAATGTTCTTCCGCAGTCTTAGTCGCTACAAGGAAATCGTCTATATATACCAAAAACAACCCGGCTCTAATTAGTGGTTCGAACAATTCATTAACCAGTTAACTGGTAAGTCCCTGAGCCGCTTTCCGTGCCAAAACTGGTAAGATCGAGCACACTTCGAAAATCGGTACAATCATTTTTGACGTTGCTGGTTTCGAATCTGGAACCGAAATTTTGATATCGCGCATCCCTAAAACCATGCGTCACAAAAAGAACCTAATTTTTCGCAACATGTGTTAGAATTCAGAAATTAGTCCAGTCGGCGGACTTGTGCGGAGACAAAACGTCTACAGTATAATTTGAAGACGGAGATATAGACGGAGTAATAGACAGGAGACAAATCTCTGTTAGAACGAACGGTCCCAACTCAGTTAGTGGCGCTGGCATCGCATGCGACCCTGTCACGACCACGTGATATAAGCAAAAGTGGAAAATGCGTGATATATATATATAATATATATATCTATATATATTATATATATCTTATATATATCTTACTCCGTGGTCACGTGACAGGGTATGATGCTACTAAAGCGCCTCCTGGCGGAGAAAATAAATGGGACCGTTTTTCAATGTTACCTAAAAATATCTGTCAATTAATAAGTGAGAGGATCGAACAAATACAAAAAAAAGAAAAAGAGATTGAAACTTGGATAGAAACTAACGATCACAGACGATTTATTATTCACTCAACGAAGATACAGAATTACAGAAAAATGTCTCGAATAAAGAGAGCGGCTGAAGCGCGAGGTGACGATAACGAAAGTCGATCAAGGACTGACTAAACCACACCGAAAAATCGAGAGCGAAAATTCGTTAAATATACCGCATATGTCGATGTTTTGAGTCAGCTGATCGTCGCTGAGCAGATAGAGCGAGGGGCGCGCGCGGTAAGACGAGCGACGCATGAAAAAGCGCGTAAACACGAAGCGAGGATGTATCGACGATGCGGTAGTTCCGCGAAGAGTATTTATAAAGAGAAAGAGATAGATAATATAATACGAAAAATAAGGTCGTACAGAGAATAATCAAATAATCGCTTTATAACGCACGAAGGAACAGATGATAAGAATTAAATTTGCAGAAAGGTATTAACATTACCGCCCGCCTCAGGGGCGTGATAGGCGCCGCTGATTAAATGAGAAGAAATTAATGAGACGCTTTGAAGAGCAGAATGAAAACGCGTGACAGTGAAGATGAATATTTACAATGATGACGTTTTAAGAATGAAACATAGAAATTGAAACTGAAAATTAAAAAGAGAAAAAATTGAAATCGATGAGCAGTAGAAATATTTTAATTCGCGATCGGTAATGGACAGAGTTTGACAATCGGTCTTGTATGTTCTGGACGCTCGGCCTCGCCAGGTGCGAAGCGTGTAAGGTCCAGCGTAGTCAACACCGGAATGCAAGAATGGGCGCGTCGGTGTGACACGTGATGTTGGAAGAGAGCCCATCATCTCCTGAGCGGTTGCCGCGCGATGTCGGGCACATCGGACGCAGCGGCGGATGAATGAGCTGACTGGAGCGCGCCCTCCGAGTATCCAATAATGTTGTCGTAAAGTAGCCAGGACAACTTGAGTTCCGCCATGAAGAGTTCGATGGTGAAGATCTGAGATGACAAGTCGTGAGAACGACGAATCACGAGGAAGGATGGCAGGATGTTTTCCATCTGGATCGAGCAAAGAATTTTTGAGTCGTCCACCGACGCGAAGAACTCCTTCAGAGTCGACGAAGGGAGCCAGTTTGAGAAGTGGATGCGTTCTTGGTAGTGACGTTTTTGTCGAGCAGATCTCTAACTCGCGATTGAAATAAGCTCGTTGGGTGTCCTTGATCCAAAAGGTCCGAGCTTGAATGAGTTCCTCAGGATGTAAAGCTCGTGATGAGTAATGATCGGCTCCTTTGAAGATGGCGACGCTTCGCAGGATCCATGCGGTGATGCGAAGGAGGCGATCAAGACTGGAAAATCGATCAATGAGATTCCATGAACATGAAGATGACTGGCTTACCGCAGTTACGAGGACTTGATGAGGTCGCTTTCTTTCGAGGTTGATAGCGTCGTCGATTGGAGGAGCGGTGGATGGCCACCCTACGGAAGGACCTTGAAGCCAGACTGGACCACGCCACCACAACGAATGAGTTTGCAACAGGCTGGGAGAGAGTCCGCGAGAAACGCAGTCAGCGGGATTTTCGCTGCCGGCTACGTGATGCCATCGAGCGTCCGGAACGAGCTCTTGTATGACGGTAACTCGATTCGCGACGAATTCTTGCCACTGAGAAGGATGTCCGCGTATCCATGCTAAACTGACGCTGGAGTCGACCCACAGATGAGCAGGAACATGTTGAAGGCCGAGAATATTACGGACACGAGCAAGCAGACGAGATAGAAGAACGGCTGCAGCTAGTTCCAGGCGAGGAATGGTTTGTCTTTTGAGAGGCGCCACCTTGCTTTTAGCCGCGAGAAGAGTGACCTTGGCATCCGTGAAGGTTTGAATGGTGCGGATGTAAAGCACTGCGCCGAGAGCGTCCTGAGAGGCATCCGAGAATCCGTGAAATTCGACACCTTGAATGCTGGTCGAAGTGCCGAGCCACCGAGGAATCGAATATTCGGAAACTTCTCGCAGGTCTTCGTCGAATTGAGTCCATTGCTGTGCGAGAGACGGCGGTAGCGGATCATCCCATTCGATGTTCAATTTCCACAGCTGTTGGATGAACATCTTGCCGAGGATCGTTACAGGAGCGAGCCAGCCAAGCGGATCAAAAAGCTGCGCGATCTTCGAGAGAATTGATCTCTTGGTGAGCTTGACGATCGGATCAGAGCGACTGACGTGGAACTTGAAGGAGTCCGAGGCTGGATGCCACGTGAGACCCAGAGTTCGAGCTTCGGATTGCAGTTCTCGAGCTGAAGAGCACTGTGATGAGTCAGCGATGCCTTGGAGAAGATCGTCGTTGTTGGCTGACCACTTTTGCAGCTTGAAACCGCCCGCCCTGAGGAGCTCGGTTAATTGAAGAGCCTTGACCTTTGCGTCCTCCGGAGTGTCTGCACCTGATAGCACGTCATCGACGTAGATCGACGTTCGCACGATGTTGGAAGCTTAAGGAAAGACGTGTTCTTCGTCCTTGGCGAGTTGCTGAAGAACTCGAAGAGCTAGATATGGAGCACAAGTGAGTCCGTAAGTCACAGTCGTGAGCAGTGATGCCAGAAACGGGTCGCAAGCAACACGCAACCGTAGTGGGGAGAATGACGCACACAAGCGAAAACCGCGTACGTGTGAGCTCGGCGTTTCGGCTAGCTTCGGATAGCAGAAGAGAACAGATATACTGTTTTCTGTCTCCTTCTCTACCGAGCCGACTACGAAGGCGACGAGCGATGCGGCGATGTTATGTTGCTCGATTCTTAATACGCGTGACAGCGTTAAATGTCTTCTTACAGCCTTCTTGTGTTATAAATAAAATGTTTTTTTTCAGAACCTTCAAACATTATGTATTAAATGGCTTTTTACAGCCTTTTGATATAATTTTACCCAAATATTTTTTAACTTTAAGGAAATATTTATTAAAATGTAGGTACTTATTATTTAAAAAGAAATTAAATTTTTTATTTTTAAAAGACATTTTAATTAAGAGTATTAAATATTTTATAAAAACATTATTTAAATGCATGAAACAAAATTCAATGTGTGATATAAATATTTACTCTCTCTTCTCTCTCTCTCTCTCTCTCTCTCTCTCTCTCTCTCTCTCTCTCTCTCTCGTAAAATAATAGTGTTTTTCCACACCACCCAAGAGGTATCACCAATGGCGCGTTAGGTTTTTTAAAGTGGACCTTCGCCTGGAGCCCTATTATACCACATTATAATATTATATTAGATTTAAGGACGAGGAGAAAAATGTAGGGTATAAATGTCTTTTACAGACAAGATATTTTTTACACACTTGTCTTTTACAAGTGTGATGTCTTTTACAGACAAGATATTTTTTACACGCTTGTCTTTTACAAGTGTGATGTCTTTTACAGACAAGATATTTTTTACACACTTGTCTTTTACAAGTGTGATGTCTTTTACAGACAAGATATTTTTTACACACTTGTCTTTTACAAGTGTGATGTCTTTTACAGACAAGATATTTTTTACACACTTGTCTTTTACAAGTGTGATGTCTTTTACAGACAAGATATTTTTTACACGCTTGTCTTTTACAAGTGTGATGTCTTTTACAGACAAGATATTTTTTACACGCTTGTCTTTTACAAGTGTGATGTCTTTTACAGACAAGATATTTTTTTTATTTTATTTTGGACATTATTATTGTACATTAGCTGATGATGTACTTGCAATGGCATTATCAGCTGCATGTAATGTTAAGTTTCTCTTTTTCTTAGGAGTAATGGAATATAATTTTTCCGATGACATGAGAGACAAATGCTTTTCATTAATCTCCATGTATGCTTTCTTTTCTTGCTTTTAACGCTGATTTTAATACGCAACTAGCGTTTATACATGCGGACGAAAGTTTATTTCGTTTTTTTGTTTTTAAATCAGTTAACAAAGAAAACATTCTTTCTGGGTCGGCATTTGAATTTGGAAGTGATCTAACAGCATTCAAAAGAGACTTCATATTGGGATACTTATGTTTTAAAATGTTTTTCCACATCTCATCAAAGTTTAATTTTAAAAGATGTTCTTTTTCTGCTATTGTAAAATCCAGATGTAAAGTATGCCACTCTTTTTTTAAAGCATTTTCGTCAAAACCACCGAGGGTCTGAGCGACAAAAGAAACATCATTAAATGATGTTTCTCTGTCAATATTACATAATGCTACGTTGGAATGAAAAACTTTTAATTTCGATAAAAATTTATCTTTAATGGGCAGTCTTTTACTAATTTCCTCGGCGGCAGTTACGTAAAATTGCAGACAATTTTCTCGAATATTTTCAATTATGTCCGCATGCTCTTCTTTCAATTCCTCGAGATATTCCTCACATTCAAAACCAAGGTTAATATCATTTAAAGATTTTTGATTATCTTTTTCAGAAAACTGAATATTATCACATACATTTTTTAGAAGCTCTGGTTTCAAAAAATGTTTTGAGATTATTATTAAAAATTCTAATGATTTTGGCTGTAACAAATGAACTCTTGTTTCCTGAGCTTGAAAAAATGCATTGTAAGAATTAAAAAAATTTAAAGTATGCTTTAAAAATAACAAATATGCTTTAACATCAGGATTTTGCATTAAAGATAATAAATGTTCTCCTGATTTTGATTTTTCATCAACAACCATTTCGGTCAAAAAAAGCTTGATAGTATCCCAGTACTCAAGAAGTCTTTCAACACATGAATGGTGAGAGAGCCACCGTGTATCGGACAACTTTAAAATTTTACGGTTTGTTTCCTGAAAACATTCGCTAAATTCTTGATAAATAGCAGTAGTCCCGCTTGGGACTACCGTTAATATAATTCGCGATCTTTTTCACAAACTCTTCGCAATATTCTGATATTTTAGCACATGCCGCATGTGCAACCAATGCAGCAGAATGGCATGGACATGCAAATGTTAATACATTTTTACAAAGTTCTTCTAACTTTTTTTTGAATGATAGATGTTTTCCTATCATGACAGACGCATTGTCGCATGATAAGGCAATGATATTTAAAAATGGAATTTTTAATTTCCACATTTCACATTTGAATGCATTAAATAATTGTTCCGCGCTGCTATTTCTCGCATCAATATTAATTAATTTAACTAATTGCGTGCGAATGTCTAATGTCTCAGGATCAACAAACCGAACAAAAAACGTCATCCATTTTTCATTACAAATATCAGACGTTCGTCAATAAAAATGGAAAATTTGGTATTTTGAATGCTGTTGACCACACGATCCGTTTCTACCGGACACAATACATTCGAAATTATATTTTTACATTTTGTCCGACCCATATTCATACTTCTTAACACGGTAGGATCTCTTCCTATTAGTTGAAAAAAACTGAGAATATCTCTTGCCGTTTGATGTGAAATATTCTTATCAGCGATTAACGCGGCATACCGAATTTCTGCTGATTTCTTTCGCTCTTCAAACGACAAAAGTGATTCGTCCGTTATGTTAATATTTTCGTCCGTATTCTTTGTTGCTGTTTTATTTTTTTCAAACATTATGTGTGCCTTAGATTCTGCGTGACGATAAATTTGCGATAAACCACCAACCATTGATTTATCACAAAATGAGCAAAAAAATGAATTTATGTCATTTGATACTTCGCGTAGCCATGGTTTAAATAATTCAATATCTAACCATTGTTGTCTAAATGTTTTTTTATTTGAACCTTTGTCTTCATTTGATAATAATGATGTGCTTTCTTCTATATTATTTTTGTGACACGCAGAATCCGCATGTCTTAAGACATGTGTGTTGCACGAAATATTTTTATTGCAAATGATACAATGGTAAAGGCTATCATCAAATGATACTTTGCGTATCCAAGATTTTAATCGATCATCACTAAGCCAAGCTTCTGAAAAGCTTCGCTTAGGTTTTTTTCTTAATTCATCACACATTATGTTCAACAGAAAATAGAAACAAAGAATTTAAGAGAATTAATAAATGAAAATAAAAAAGATGAATATTTTTAGAACTGTGTGAAATATACAGAACAATCAAGACTTACAATCGGAATTGCTCGAATTTCTTCAACACCAAAATTTCACAAGGCACATATAAAGAGATACGTTAACTCTCAAGGTGACAAGCTTATCTGACAGAAGAAACAAATGCTGAGAAGCAAATGCCGAGAAACAAGTGCCGAAAAACAAGTGCCGAAAAACAAATAAAGGCACTGTGAAACAAATAAAAACAAATACCGAGTACTTCGCTGACTCAGTTAGCTGTGAAACATCGGTGCGACAGAACGATAATGTCTCGTAAGTAGTAAATTAAATCATTATTATTTGTATTAATAGACAAGTATTAAGAAAGTTATAAATAAGCTTCAGTTTCTTTCTTCTCTCTCTCTCTCTCTCCCCCCCCTCCCTTCCTTCCTCCCTCTCTCTCCCTCTCTCTCTCTCCTGCTAGTATGCAATAACATATCAACATAATATATATTTTATTTTTGCAGAACAAATGGAAGAGCAAAAAATGGTGGATAAAAATTCATCCATTGAACAGTTGCGGCAACAATTGTTGCAGCAGCAACAGCAACTGCAGCAACAGCAGCAGCAACTGCAATACTTGCTGCAGCAGCAGCAGCAGCAGCCGCAGCAGCAGCCGCCGCAAAACAATAAAAATGGTAAATTATTTATTTTTTATTATTAACTCTCTTATTAATTTATATGCATATTTTAATTTATTACTTATTGATGTATGTTTATTTTTCAAAGAAAAAAAAAGAGGAGGCGGCCGAGCGCGTGCTCGTTGGTACGCCCAACGAGGCAGAAGAGGAGGCCGGGCCGGTAGAGGCGGCCCTGGAAGCGGCCGAGGCGGCCGAAGAGAAAATATGCGGGGCCGCAATACAATTATTAGAAATATATATATTAATTTTTAAAAATATAAAAAATAAAAATAAATAATTTCTGAGTTAATTATTTACACCCTACGTTTTTCTCCTCGTCCTTAAATCTAATATAATATTATAATGTGGTATAATAGGGCTCCAGGCGAAGGTCCACTTTAAAAAACCTAACGCGCCATTGGTGATACCTCTTAGGTGGTGTGGAAAAACACTATTATTTTACGAGAGAGAGAGAGAGAGAGAGAGAGAGAGAGAGAGAGAGAGAGAAAAGAGAGTAAATATTTATATCACACATTGAATTTTGTTTCATGCATTTAAATAATGTTTTTATAAAATATTTAATACTCTTAATTAAAATGTCTTTTAAAAATAAAAAATTTAATTTCTTTTTAAATAATAAGTACCTACATTTTAATAAATATTTCCTTAAAGTTAAAAAATATTTGGGTAAAATTATATCAAAAGGCTGTAAAAAGCCATTTAATACATAATGTTTGAAGGTTCTGAAAAAAAACATTTTATTTATAACACAAGAAGGCTGTAAGAAGACATTTAACGCTGTCACGCGTATTAAGAATCGAGCAACATAACATCGCCGCATCGCTCGTCGCCTTCGTAGTCGGCTCGGTAGAGAAGGAGACAGAAAACAGTATATCTGTTCTCTTCTGCTATCCGAAGCTAGCCGAAACGCCGAGCTCACACGTACGCGGTTTTCGCTTGTGTGCGTCATTCTCCCCACTACGGTTGCGTGTTGCTTGCGACCCGTTTCTGGCATCACTGGTCGTGAGTTGATAACTGCGAGGCGAATCTGAGGTAGCCCAGAGAATCTGCTGATAGTGTCGGTCTTCAGGATGTATCACGATTTGCCGATACATTTTCTCAATGTCAGCGGCAAATGCGAATGCGTGCATTCTCCAGCGTAAGATGACCGCGTCAAGATCTTGCTGAAGCTTCGGACCTGCGTGCAGACAATCGTTTAGCGAGATTCCCGAGCTGGTTGGAGCTGACCCGTTGAAAACTACCCGTAATTTGGTAGTCGAGCTGCTTTCGCGAAGAACGCCATGATGCGGCAAGTAGATTGGTGTTGGATGATGTTGAGAAGCAGAAGTCGGCACCATGTGACCCAGATCGGCATACTCTTGAAGAAAGTCCGAGTAGAGCTTTCCGAAGACCTCGTCTCGTCGAATGCGCTGTCGAACTCTTGCGAAAGAGCGTGATGCTGAAGTAAGAGAGTCGCCAAGTCCGGTGGTCGAGGAGCGAAAAGGCAGCCGAACGATGTATCGCCCGGTCTTGTCCCGCGAGTGCGTGGTGCGAAAATGAGTTTCGCAGGCTTGCTCGTCAGGAGTGAGACGTGAAGTGATGGACGGAATGACGTCTTCTTGGATCCAGAACTTTTGCAGAGTGTCGTGAAGATCCACATCTTGAAGCTTGCAACATGAGATGATGGAGGCAGAATCAGATGAAGACGACTGAGCGTTGAGAGGCCCAGAGACAATCCAGCCTAAAGTCGTATGTTGAGCGACGGGTGAGTTGAGCGATTCACGTCTGATGTCGCCGAGTAATAATGAGCCGTAAACATCGGCACCAAGGATGATATCGATGGGACCCGGTGTAGCGAACTCGGGATCGGCTAACTGCAAACCTCGTAAATGATTCCACGAGGATGTCACTTGACGTGATGGTATTCGACCTGTGACCTTCGGAAGAACGAAGGCTGAGACAGAGAACTCAATTGATGGATCAAGGCGTGATTGAAGCCTCAAGGTCACAACACCTCGGGATGATCCGATAGTATGAGCGCCGACACCCATGATCGGCACAGAAGCACGAGTTCGAGGAAGACGTAGTAGCTGCACCAATGACTCCTGGACGATGGAGATCTCAGATCCTTGATCCAAGAGCGCTCGTACCTTGATGTTGTCTCCCTTCACGTTAATCAGCGTGACGCATGCAGTGGCGAGCAACACGTGAGAACGCTGTAGATGAGCTGCTGCGTTGTGAGAGTGCACGGCCGTTGATTGAGACGATTCTGAAAACGGCGTAGTGGTCGATGAAGATGCTGAAGAAGTGCTTGGAGAGGCACTGGAGATGGGAGAATCCTTAGGAGACGAAGCAGTGTCGCGATGAAGCAATGTGTGATGCTGACCTTTGCATTTCCGACATCTTTTGAGAGATCGACACTCGTTGAGCTTATGTGAACCGAGACAATTAAAGCAGAGTGACTTTCGAGTCACGAGATTTTGTCGGTCAACCATCGATTTGGATGCAAAGTCAGGACACGATGCGATGTAGTGAGAAGAACCACAACAAGAGCAGCCAGGTTGATTTGTGACAGCAGCGTGAGAGTGAGCTGAAGTCCTTGATTTGCTGCTTGACTTATGTGATGATGCGGACGTAGAAAGTGAGCGAGATTGCACCGATTCGAGAGCTCGAATACGTCCTTCGAGGAAGAGCTCAAGCTGAGCGAAGGTAGCGAGTTCCTGCGACGTTCCCTGCTTGAGTTCCCAAGCTTCGAGAGTCTTCGCGTCCAGACGTCGAGTAACGAAGTACACGATGAAGACGTCCCAATGCTCCGTGGGTAATCCGAATGATTGCAAGGCTCCTAAAACGTCCTTGACCGTAGAGAGCAGTGACTTGAGTTCAGAGCTTGATTTTTGCGTGATTGGCTTGATATTGAATAAACGGTCGAGATGCGTCGTCACAATAACGCGTCGATTTTCATATCGATCGGTGAGCGCTTCCCAAGCGCGCGTGAAACCTTCCGACGTCACCGGGATGTTGGCGATGTATCGCGCCGCTTCTCCAGTCACTTGCGATTTTAAATAATGGAGCTTCTCTACGGCGGAGATATCCTTGTTGAAACTCACCATGGATTGAAACAGATCGCGAAAGGAAGGCCACTCATGATACTCGCCGGAAAACTTAGGCAAACTGATCTTCGGCAACGCTCGACATATGCTTGACTTTGAGTCAGATCCGCTTGAATCGTTTGAGTGACTCATGATGGAATCGCGAAGCATCAGAATACTTGCACGAGAATCGAAATAAGCTTCTTCGCAGGCCGCATATAAATCTTCCGAAAAATAAGGATGCTTACGAACTTCCTCTGTTACAGCGCCGATGAGTTTGTCATGATGCTCCTGAAATCGATCCCAATAAGTTTCGAGTGACGTAATTCGGGCGTCAAGATTGTGGCGATTGAGTTTGTCCTTTCCAAGTTTTTTCGCATTCTCGGGAGCTCGAGTGATGAGACCGAAGAGACTGTTTTGCTTCTCGACAATTGCTCCGAAGGTTGACATCGTGCGTTGTTGACGTCGAAGGTCACGAAAACACCGTTTTAATTATCACTGAGTTTTAACGGTCACTGAACAGCTGATAATCACTACGATATTGAATGCAGTTTGCAGAGTTGCACTGCGAATGTAGCTGTCAATACGCGGGCGTACACGAGAGAGATCGAACGAGCGCGATGAGAGCGAGAGAGAGAATCGCAGAGCAAGTGCGAAAGCGCGACGAATGTTCGAGAATCAGCGAACGAACGATGTGCGATCGAAAGATCCCTTATCCGGCTCGAAGGACCATAAAATGTCAATTAATAAGTGAGAGGATCGAACAAATACAAAAAAAAGAAAAAGAGATTGAAACTTGGATAGAAACTAACGATCACAGACGATTTATTATTCACTCAACGAAGATACAGAATTACAGAAAAATGTCTCGAATAAAGAGAGCGGCTGAAGCGCGAGGTGACGATAACGAAAGTCGATCAAGGACTGACTAAACCACACCGAAAAATCGAGAGCGAAAATTCGTATAAATATACCGCATATGTCGATGTTTTGAGTCAGCTGATCGTCGCTGAGCAGATAGAGCGAGGGGCGCGCGCGGTAAGACGAGCGACGCATGAAAAAGCGCGTAAACACGAAGCGAGGATGTATCGACGATGCGGTAGTTCCGCGAAGAGTATTTATAAAGAGAAAGAGATAGATAATATAATACGAAAAATAAGGTCGTACAGAGAATAATCAAATAATCGCTTTATAACGCACGAAGGAACAGATGATAAGAATTAAATTTGCAGAAAAGTATTAACAATATCACCCGATGCTTTTTCCGATGACCGATGACGCTTTTGCTTCGCATAAACTAATAATTGGCGACAGAAATACGTAAAAAATATTTGTTCACTACACCGTTCACTACACTCTGTATTTTGATTGGAAACACCTGCTTATTTTGTTATTCAAAATGCCTCGTTTATGTTCGCAATCACGTAAGAGAGCAAGATCTCCTTCACCTGGAATGTCAGAATCAGATTTCGATTTTCTCCACGGTAATAAAGTATTATTGACTAAAACCGAGGAACTGCATCAATCGAACGATGATTCTGATTCTTCAGAGTCTTTTCACGATTCATCGAATTGTGATGATAATGAATGGCTTGCTGAGGAAGTCCATAATGATTCTGATAAATCAGAAAATTCTGACGATGAAGAGCATGTCGATCTGGATGATTTACCCTTGTCCGAACGATACAAGATATTTATTGGAGATCTTACATTGGTCGAAAACGCAAATTTTACACCGCAAATTCATCAATTTACCGATCAGCTCGCAGGTTTACAAAAATCCTGTGATTTAGATGCAAACAGCTATTGTTTAGACGTTTTCAAAATGTTTATTAGCGACGAATTTATGGAAATGATTGCCGATCAATCAAATATTTATAAAGATCAGAAAACAGATAAATTACGAAAATCAAATACACTGAAACGAAATTCTAGAATTTTGAAATGTGATGACGTTAGTTCTGATGAAATGTATACATTTCGTGCACTCATAATTCTTATGGGAATAGTTAAAAAACCATCGATTGAAATGTACTGGTCAGGAGTGAATATCATAGAAACTCCTATTTTCGCAAAATGTATGACTCTAGTACGATTTCAAAATATTCTGTCAATCTTACACTTTACTATCCAAGAGGACTCCTCTGATAGAATTACTAAGCTCAGACCTGTGGTTGATTATCTACTCGAACGATTCCAAGGTATTTATAGACCTGGAAGGAATGTTAGTATCGATGAATCTCTAATGAAATTTCACGGGCGCCTCTGTTTCAAACAGTTCAATCGAAATAAACGAGCTCGATTTGGAGTGAAATTTTACGAAACTTGTGATTCAACAAATGGATATGTTTATAACTTCAAAATTTATGTCGGTCAAGATCGAGCTAACGCAAATTTGAACTCACTGGGTGTTTCTGGACAAATCGTTGTAGATATGCTTGGAGACCTTGCAGGCCAAGGGCGGAATTTGTTCGTTGATAATTGGTACAGTTCTCCCTTATTATTCAAGAAATTACATGACGATAAAACCAACGTGTGTGGAACGGTACGATCAAATCGTAAGTTCCTCCCAAAAATAACGGGAAAATTACAGACCGGAGAAATAAAAACATATTGCTCGAAAAAAATGAGTTACGTGGCGTGGAAAGACAAGAAATTGGTAACCATGTTGACTACAATGCAATATCCATTCTTGGTTGCAAGTGACAAAACTGATTATCGTACTAAAGAAGCTAAGCTGAAACCAAATGTCGTTTCATTGTACAATAAGAACATGGGAGGGGTTTATTTATCCGATCAATCTATTCGCCCTTATGAATGCAATCGAAAATCTATGAAATGGTACATCAAAACTTATTGCCATTTCTTCGATATTGCAATTTTCAATGCTTCTATCGTATACAATATTTTACATCCAAGAGCAAAGAAGACTCTCCTGGAATTTCGCTTGCAACTCGTGAACGAAATCATACATTATCATTGCGGGAAAAGTGGACCATCAAGAAAAAAATTTAGTACAGAAAATGCAGTCAGGCGCACTGGAAATCATTTTCCGAATTTATTTGACGAGAATAATACGTCTATTAGAAAAAGATGTTTTTTGTAGCAACCGAAATGTTAGAAAAGATACAAAATACTTTTGCAGAACCTGCGGCGGTGTACCATTATGTGTTTTCCCTTGCTTTGAAAAGTATCACACTAAAGAATAATTCATTCAATTTGCTGAGTACGGTAATATTTGAAGAATACATAAAAATTAAAGAGATTATATAACAAAACAAAATAAAAACCCAAAATCTCAAAAAAATCCGAAAAAAAAATTTTAAAAGAATCTTAAAAAAACTATAAAAAACAAAGGGAGTGTAAAATCCCATCGCAGCCTCCACGTGGCACACTCTGGAGTCGTGACTTTCAGTCACCAGCTAATAGCGGGGGTATTTTTTTCGCTTTCGTGCTACACTTTGGCTCACCGTCTCGAAAACGGTTCAAAAAAGGATTTATGAGAATTATTCAATGTGCGCATATATGCGTCATTACCAGTTTTGGCACGAAAATTTTCCGCGCATATATGCGTCATTACCAGTTAACTGGTTAACATATCGTTGATATCGCGCTGATGCATTCTTGAGCCCAAATGGCATTTTCACGTACTCAAATTGACCAATAGGTGTAATAAAAGTCGTGTACTTTATGCTATCTTCGTGTACGTTTACGTGGTGAAATCCTTCTTTCAGGTCTAATGACGTAAAGTAACGTTTTCCTTCCAGCGCCTCGACTTGTTCCTCTATTATAGGTAATGGATAATTCTCTCGCGCCGTAATCTTATTTAATGTACGAAAATCTATGCATAATCGTATGCTTTCATCCTTCTTACGAACTAATACGGTTCTTGACGCATACTCAGAAACACTGGGACGGATTATACTTATTTCTAGTAAATCATCTAAAATAGTGCGTACTTTATTTTTTTCACCTACCGATAATCTACTAGGCGCATAATGAAATGGTTGTTTGTCCTTTACATTTAACTTAAGTTCTGCTTTCACTTTCGGCTCCGCAGGCCTCTCCGCTCTTAGATATTTCGCCCAGAATTTTTCTATGACTCGATTTTTAATTGCGTATGGCAAGTTCGGATTTACATCTAACTCGTCAATCACATCGCTCACTATCTCGTTCACTTCGATATTTAATATTTTGCTCGCGGTATTTTCGATTTCGAGCCCTTCTGTTTGCTTAATTATCTTAAGCCTAATTTCTTTAACACGTCTCTACTTAACAATATATCACATTTCATAGTGTGCTTCGGCACAACACGTAATATCGCATCCCCCGTTATAGCATCTTTAACACGAATTTTTGCTTTTACGGTGCCCCGGATTTCTAGCACGGAACCGTTAATGCCCTCATAGTGCTCATCTTCTGATTGTACAATTAAACCAGTAGGAATAAATCTCGCTTTAATCAAACTAATCGGACACGCAGTATCTAATTGCGAATCCGCGTAAACTTACAATCTATTTTGTCCGCACTTATTTGCACTTCCGCTCGCCTGCGGTATTCGTTGTCACATTCGCGCGGCACGGTCACATTGGAAATCTGTCCTTCCGGTTCTTTCGGAGTCGTCTCCGCCGTCGTCTGCTTTCTCTTCTTGCAATCTCGTACTAGATGATCTGTTGAACCGCATTCGTAGCAAGAGCCTCGCTCCCTTTTCGCCTTATCACAATTCTTCGCAATATGTCCATCCTTGTTGCAATTGTAGCACTTAGTTTCTCGCCGTTGTCGGCCTCCTTGACTTTTGACTGCTGCTTTTCCTCCATCCTGTCTCTCGTTTTTTCTCCCTGACGCCCTTGTCGATTCTTATTTTCTGGCCGTAACTTAATCTGCTCGAACGCTCTCAAAAGATCTTCTTTCGTCTCGAAGCGATGCATGCGTGCTTGATTGCGCAACGGGATCTCCGGAATTCCATTGATAACACAATCGATTAATTCGTCCTCGTCGATAGACAACTTGCTTACGAATATTACTTTATGATAATAATAATCGCTGAAGGAATCGTCGCGCCAACTCCTTTCCTCAAATTTCCGACGCAGCTCAATCTTCGCCGGTCGATGGTCGAACATTCTCCTCATGCAATCAATCAACTGGGCCACCTCTAAATGTTCCGGGTTCGCGTGAAACCATTGTAAAGCCTTCTGTTTTAATTTCATGCCGATCAAAATGCGTGTGTGATTGTCATCTAAATTATACGTGGCGCGAATAAGCTCAAGCTGCTTCCGCCAGTTGCAAAAAGTGTCGTCTGCTCCAGAGAATTCGCTAAGCAATTCTCCCAGCGCCGTGGAGCGAAGGTCGCGACATGGTAACAGGGCCGCTGTTTACCGACGCCACTGCCGGTACATTACCGACCGCTCTGCCCCTCTCCAGTCATAAATCTTCTAATTGTCGTCGCATAAGTTCGTTTTCACGTCTCACTCGCTCTAGGTTTCTAGAATCCGGTCATCACGCTTCCAGCTGGATCGCTCTGCGTCACCTCGTTTCCAACTGGATCGTTCTGCGCCGATGCCACGTCTTCCTCGTAATCTTCATTGTCCGCCTGCTGGTCCTTCTCGTAATCTTCCATTGCTTCCCAAAGCAACTGCCGCGCAATTTCTTTCCAGGCTCTGCTCGGATCGTGTGTATTAAGTCTCTTCAATAATGTGGCTTTATCGCCTGCTTGCGGCAATTCCAATCGCCGCAGAGTCGCTCTCAACTGGGTCAACTTGAACTACTCGTCCGCCATGACTGCGCGACTGCCGAATTTTATTGCACGTAATTTTTTATAAATCGCGACGTCCACTAACGAACTAACACTTTTCCGTCAGACAGACCGATCGCTAGCTCAATCCCACTTCTGATAAATGTAGACTTAAATGTAGATAAACAACAACCTCAACCGGCTACCATAATTATAACGTAAGGGCTAAAGGAATCGTAAAGAGAAAAAACTACACGATGCACGCTTCACCATCGCTATCTTTATTATGCTCTCCTCCTCTTCTTTTCCCACTCGACTCTACCCCCCTCTCTCTCCTTCCCCCTCTCTCCCTCCCTCTCCCACCCTCTCCCTCCCCCTCCCTCTCTCTCCCTCCCTCTCTCTCTCTCTGTCTCTCTCTACTCCTTCCATCGTTCTAGCTTCGTCTCTATCTTTCCACGCGCGCATTTTAAAGCTAATTATTATTATACATCCCGCTTTCTACTACAATATTTTCAATTTTCTACACTTTATAATAGTACCCAATAAAGCAGCATTTACAAATTCATATGAACAAGTTACATTTTTCAATGAGATAAAAGAATTTTTGCAATGTGTGAAAGTATTAAGCAAAGATGGTAAAGACATAACTACTTCAATTAAATCATTAAAATGTTGGATAATATCAATTAATGCGACACTTCAAATATGGACACATTTACAACAATCATCAACTCCTCTTCAATATTTGTTAACCAGAAGGCTTAATCAAGACGCGTTAGAAAATTTTTTTGGTAGTATACGCAATCAAAGTGGAAATTCGTTTAACCCTACACCAGTGCAGTTTTATTATGCTTTCAAAAAGTTATTTTCTGTTGATTATGATAAAGTAGATACAGGAAATACTGCAGCTGATACAGATACTATATTACTTAGATATGACTACGATCAAACAAGCCATGTGATATTTGAAACACCATCAATGATACCAGCTATTAATGTAGACAATTATGCTTATCGTAGTATGCCAATTACGGAGGAAAATGTATTTACTTATATTTGCGGATACCTACTGCGTCGTATTTTTGTTAAACATTGTGATGTATGTGCATTATTAGCACAAAAAGACTGTGATTTAGAATTATCGAATTTATATTCTTATTTTAGAAAATACCAAAGTACAGACACAAATAACTTTGAAAGTTTATATATACTAGGCATAATATTTATTAATTACATTACACAGTTACATAAAAAATTTTCTGAAAAGTTTTGTTATGCCTCGCGGTGCGAGTGCAAGGAAATTCGGGATCGTTGCCGAATGAGGAGCTGGGGCCCCGGGATCATCAGGGTCTCGGGATTAAATAATTCACTTTTTGTTCACTTTTCATGTTATTAAACTAGTTCACTCTTATTCGCTAGCGCGTATTTATTTGAAGATACCCTTCCGCACTAGGTTAAGTTAGATCGCTCGCGATTTGCTGCGCGTTAAACTTATGTTTCTTCGATCTCTTGCGACTTTGGCGCAATAAGCGATTCCCGTATTAGCGATAGTTTAATTGATCGGTTATTACTCAGATTTGATATACGACTGCCCGTCTGCGGCGGGCCTTTTATTCCCTCGTTATTTCCGGGATTTTCGGGGACGCGACCAAAGTCCAAGTGCAAGCGAAGCAGGTTTAAAGTTGAATCTCTTCGCTTGCACTTTCGCAAGTTTTTTGGGCGATCGCGCGTGAGTTGCCGTGCGAGCATTCCGCGCGGTCAACGCCCTTTGATTTCGACATATTTTATATTAAAATGTGATTATAGCTTCCGGGCTATAACAGTTTGATATTTTTATTGCTAAGCCAAACATTATGAAAAAATTTTTTACCGTTTTATCCACTGTGGAATTTCTTCATTCTTGTCCAGATTTTCCACAAAACTATATATTAAAATTGTATGTTAGGGTAAGAATATATTACATTCTAAAGTTTATCAATAGAGAATTTAGAAATCAGAAAGGGCCTAATAGAAAAACTATTATTTTAAGTCACATATAATTATTTAATATTGTGTTCTGCATTTATGTTTATATTTTTCTATATATTTTCTGTTTTGTATTTTTTATATTTTCTATATGTTTTGTGTTGTGCATATTTTTTATGCTTTTTATGAAAAAAACAAATTTTAAGGTTTTTATAGTTTCTGTATTTTTTCATATTTAATTTTGTTTTATAGTTTTATTTTATTTTATATTTTTTATGATTTATTAGTTTCGTTCTATAGTTTTCTATAATTTTATTCTAAGTTTATTTCTTATAATTTTGCAATCTGAAACTTAATGTGATATGTAATATATTGTGATTATTATTATAACAGCTTTGAAATAATAAAAAGAAACATTATTTATAAACAAACTTTGATAATAGACGACTATTTTATTCCAATTTTAATTACAATATCCATGAAATAGTCAATAAGAATAAAATTATATCTGAAATTGCTTTCAATACTTAGTAGCATGCTGAAATACTTTATCGCACATGCTAAAATATAACATGCTTTAACTTTTTCTTTCTACAATTGCGTAGTTTCATGTTATTAAGAAATTCGCACTTACACACACACACACACACACGCGCGCGCGCGTATGTATAAGTACTGAATATTTATTATTCTGTTTTAGATGTTAGAAAATGAATTCGGATCCCCAACCAGGACTCTAGTAAAATTGGTATGCGTTTATTCGTCCCCTCAGGGATTGAAGGCGCTTTTCAGGAGCGGTCCCGAACCTTTACAAAATAAACTCATTCCCCTTCGCGACCTGGCCATATGCGACCCTTACAACCTCGTACCCTCCTCCCTCCGTTTCCCATCCCCTTTCCCTCCCCCTGCCTTCTTCTTCATGTCCTCATGCCTCTCATGTCTCCTTCCTCTCTCCTTCCCTTCTGCTTTCCTCTATCCTCGCCCTTCTTGTTCCTTGCTGTTTCCTCTTTCCCTTATCCTCCTGCCATCTCCCCCTCACCTCAGTCAGCCATTCCGTCTCCTCGCATCCTTCCTCTGAAAAGTATAACGAACAAGACAGAGCGTGATAAGAGCATGACAGCCACGACAAAATAGGGTGCTATCACAGCCCCCACTCCACCCCATCCTGACCTCCCTTCCATCCTCTCCCCCTCCCTTCCCCACCTGCCTTATACCTCCTAAATCTCTTTCCACACCTCCATCTCCTCGTCCCACTTCCATTCCCTGCCCTCCACCCATAATCCCCTGCTATCAAACTCTACCCTTTTTCCCCTTCCCCTCTCTAACCTTGCTCTCTCCTTGATCCTCCATTTCATTTTCCTCTCTTCCCTCGTTAGATCCTCATCCACTTCCATTCTCCATCTTCTCCTAATCTCCCCTCTTTTTTCTAATATCTCATCCCTGTCTCCCTCCTCCTCCATTATGACCAGTAGCAACCTCTTTCCTCCTTCCCCTATCCTCTCCTCCACCCCCCTTAACTCCACCTTTCTTCCCAGGATCCTTTCAATTATCAATTTCAGCAACCTTCTCCTTTCTTCGACACTGTCCCCCTCCAGCCCCCTCCATACCAGGTTCCTCCTTCTCCTTTCCCTCCTCACCTGCTCCTCCAATTTCTCTCTCTCCTCCCTTTCTCTCTCCCTCTCCTCCTCCTTTTTCCTTTTCCTTTCTATCCTGTCCTCTAACTTATTCCATAACTCCCAATCCCCCTCCTCCTCCCCCGCCTCATCCTCCTTCATACTCTCCCACCAGCTATCCCCCTCTTGACCCCCTTTTGCTATTCCCTTCTCCTCCCTATCGCCTTTCACTCCTTTTCCTCTCCCCTCTCCTCCCCTCATACCTCTCTCTACCCTGATATCCTTCGCCACCTTATCCCCCTTCCTCCTCTCCATTCTCATACCCTCCATCATTCCCCCTTCCCCTGTCTGCTCCTTCCACACTCCCCCCTCCTTATCCCCTTCGATCTTATTCTTCCCTGCTTCTCCCCCTACCATTTTCCCCATTCTCCTGTCGCTTGCCCCCTCACTTTCCTCTCCCTCCCCCTCACTTCCCCTGATCACTCTACGGCCTCTTTTCTCTTCTCTCCCTTCGACCTTCTTCCTCCTCTCATCATCTTCCTTCTTCCTCTCCTTTCTCTCGTTCTCCGCGTCTGCATCTGTGTCCTCTTCTTCCGTCGCTGCCTCCTCTCTCCCGTCTTCCAACCTGTCACCTTCCTTCTCCTCCTCTTCCCGTGCTCTCCATTCTCTTTCTCTCAAAAGCCTCAGCTCCCTCTCTATTCCTCTCATTCCTTCCACGATCCCGCTCAAGCCTTTCCTTATCCCCTTCAGCTCACTCAACCAGTCCTCTTCCCAGCCCATAATCTCACAATCTCACCACTTTCTCTCTCTTAGCCTTTCTATACTGCACTACGTATCACCATTAGCTCCACGCACGTATGCCGCTCAACTGCGTATCTCACTAACCGGTCGCAACACGTGTTCCGCGCACGTGTCCTCCCGGCTTTCCAGTGTCGCCACCACCTGTTGCCTCAACACCTCATTCCTGCTACCTGCCGGTACATACGGTCTTCTTCTACCCCTCTCCTCCTTACCGACCGCTCTTCTCGCTTCCACACTCCGGCCGCCAATCCTACCTCTGTCGCCACCATCTCTCCCTTTTCCTGCTCCAAAATTTCCTGAATCATGCCAGCCGAATTTTCTTTCCACCCACAACTCCTCTTCTGCTTCATCCCCCTCCCCTCCTCCATTCCCTCCGCCTCGTTTCCTCTTCCTCCATTGACTCCACCACCCACCGACCTCTCATCCTCTTCCCATCCTGTCAAACACTCCACACACTATCACTGTGACAAAATCACGTCACCTTACTCCGCTCGCCATCTTCGATCCCCCAACCAGGACTCTAGTAAAAAAAAAGGAAACTGAAGCACAGGATCAGTTGTTGAGAGATGAATTTGAAATCGGTATATACAGGGTGTTTCAGGTCAGGTTAGAGAAACTTCAGGATCTTATAGGAAATTGAATTTGGAACAAAAAAGTTCCTATAAACATAGGTCAGGAAACGCTTCGTTAAAAAGTTATAACTAATAAACGTCAAAAAATCACGTTTATTTGATGATTTTTAAAAATAATCCTTTATTTATTTGAAAAAAGTAATGAAATAAAATAATCAAATAAATCAACAAAAGGACACATTTGTACGATGCAGTGAGTCAATATTGCGTAGATGCCAAATATGCATTAATGAACAGGGACATCATTTTGAACAATTCTGATTCTGAATGTTCATGTTAGAAATGTAAACAAAAGTGCCTATGTGATTTACGAACGCTACAAATGTAGTGCTTACATAAAGACCTTCGAAAGTTTGTTTTCACAGTTTCTGCTTTTTTCATTGTTTTGAGCTTATTTTCTTTTGAACGTCTTATCAGAATTACATAAAGGAAAATAATGTAATTTAGTTTGTTATTTAATTACCTATCAGATTTATTTCATTACTTTTTTCAAATAAATAAAGGATTATTTTTAAAAATCATCAAATAAACGTGATTTTTTGACGTTTATTAGTTATAACTTTTTAACGAAGCGTTTCCTGACCTATGTTTATAGGAACTTTTTTGTTCCAAATTCAATTTCCTATAAGATCCTGAAGTTTCTCTAACCTGACCTGAAACACCCTGTATATGTATACAGGGTGTCTCAGAACTCAGTGCCAAAATTGATACAGCAGCTTTAGGACATGAAAACAAGTCGAAAATGTTAATAAACATATGTTAGAATCCGAACGGTTTTAGAGTTATAAGGTAATAAAGTTGCTTTCTTAAGACAATATAAATTGAAATAAATGTTGTGTAATCTTCTTTATTTTGTTTAAAGCTTTACAAAAGATGCTCAAAAATTCTCCCGTCGACTTTGATACACTTTTATTTCTCAAAGGAAAAAATTTAGAACTCCAAATATTTTCCAAAATGCTCGAAACAATTTATTAATTCGTGCTAGAAAGTGTATCGAAGTCGACGGAGAAATTTTTTAGCATCTTTTGTAAAGCTTTAAACAAAATAAAGAAGATTACACGACATTTATTTCAATTTATATTGTCTTAAGAAAGCAACTTTATTACCTTATAACTCCAAAACCGTTCGGATTCGGACATATGTTTATTAACATTTTCGACTTGTTTTCATGTCCTAAAGCCGCTGTATCAATTTTGGCACTGAGTTCTGAGACACCCTGTATATATGATATTTCGTAATTTTACATGATAAATTGTACGTTTTTAATATTTAATAATTGTAAAAACAATAATAGTATATAAGGCTCTGGATAATAAATATAAATACATATACAAAGCAAGGCAAATAAGAGCCGATGCGCTGGGTGAAAGGCGTCGAAATCAAAATAGAGCGCATCGGCTCTTATATTTGCCTTGCTTTGTATACATATTTAATAATTGTGTTTTCAACATTTGTATATATACTGGCAAATAATATAAATTTATATGTGAATTAAACGCACACACACAAACTAGAAATTTTGATTAATTCTTTTCTTATTATATTTGTAAATTTTCATAAATATTGTTGCATTTACTTCTCTTTAATTACATAGTTTTATTTTATTTTATGCTTATTATTATTTGAATTGTCCGCGCTGCACACTCAACATCATGGCCGACCATTTCACCGATCAAAGGTGCCGACACGGAGTGAACTTACTATATCTACTTATACTGTGACTGAACTATACTACTAGAATAATAACAGACGACGAAAAGCATTGGGGCGAGAGAGACAGTCCGGCCCAAGAGACAGTTGCGAACGGGTATCTTTCCTTTTTTAACTTATTATCCTGTAGTATATATATCTACAAGGCGCGTGAGTAAGAGTGAACGAGAGATACCCGTTCGACACTATATCTCTGTCTAACCCTCTGGCCGGTTTTCAGTCGTCTGTTATCATTCCAGGTGTATAGTTCAGGGTAGCGATCATGAAACATTTTCATTTTTCACTTTTCACGTTACGAATTTCACGTAAAAATGCTTACGTGAAAAGTGAGAAAATAATATATTCTGCACGGTACACATTTTATAATGTACTAATTTGTACGTGATTTAATTAGAAAAAACGTACTGTCTGCCCTTGATTTAGCAGTCTATCACATAAATGTTGTTTCTCTATTGTAAATTCCCGAAACGTGAGATTTTTCACGTGAGCTTTTAGTGAATGGTTATATGTACTCTTTCCATGAGTAAATGTGTATCTTTTTATGTAAATCTTTCACCATCGTACGACTTGCTTAGAAGTGAAGAATTATACGCATGCGTATATTATTTTTGTTTCCCTGTGTTCGGTGAAATGTAGGTTTATATTTTCCACAATAACAAGCTTTATTTATCAAATAAAGTAAGTTTTTATTGCAATAATGTAAAATTTTCTATACAAAATATACGATTTTTATATCAACTTTATACATATAAATTTTTATTCCTATAATTTATTGATAAAACAATGTAAGTTGTTAAGATTAATTAACCTAACTTGATTAATAACGTGTAAACATTAATTTGTCTCTGAAATGTTGCCTTTTAATTGATTAATACCACAAATGTATAACGTTAAATCCAATTGATTCGTTTATTTCTTAAGTGGTTAAAATCTTTTTATCATTTTTCTATTTTTTATTTTCCAACCTTGGGAGATTAATTATTGTATTTACAATTTTTATAATTATGTTAATTTTTGTATAGCATTTTATTAAATTATATCAATCTTTTAGGATGAATGTTACAAATAAACAAAAAAAGATTTTTGTTAGGATCTGGTTGGCCCAAATTAATTTCACACAGGATGTACTAGAAATAAAGTGATTTATTATAGAAAAGTTGAGATCGTTTTTATTTTATAAACACGTGAGAGATCTGGTATCGATATGTATCGAAGTGAAGCCTAGGTCGTGTGTGTTCAGGAGTGAGGAGCGCTGAGATCGTGCGGTAAATTACAAACTTGTTCCAACACTCCCGCTTTGGTTTTACCGCTGCTGTCTTCGTTCTTCTTAGTTTTCTTGACCGAGATGTTGCTTCTCGTGGACTCCGAGCGCCTCTCGGTGATACATGTGTTGCTGCCGTGGCAAGGGTTTTGTCAATATGTCTGCGTGTTGTTCCTTTGATGCTACGTACTCTAATGCAAAATCCTTCTGCGCATGTCGTTCTCATATATAGTGGAATCGCACGTCGATATGCTTGACTCTCTTATGGAAGACAGGGTTCTTTATAAGACTTATTGCACTCTGGTTGTCCATAAATAGCATTGTTTGAACTTCTTCGACGTCCAGCAGCTCCTTGATGAGTCTTTTTATTCAAACTATTTCTTTCGCGGTCTGACAGGCAGCCATGTATTCTGCATCCGTAGTTGACAGTGCAACGACCTGTTGTCTCTGCGAATTCCATGATATCGTCCTGGATGCAAACCTCAGAGCGTATCCCATCGTCGATCGCCGTGTTTGTAGATCTCCCGCGTAATCCGCGTCGCTGTACGCTAGTAGTTCCTTCTTCTGGTCGCACTTGAATTGAAGCCCATGGTTTATTGTGCCTTTTAGGTACTTCAGTATTCTTTTGACAGCCTTCCAGTGAGTTGTCGTCGGCTTCTCCAAGTATCTGCTCGCTTGATTTACGGCGAACGTGATATCGGGCCTCGTAGCTATCAATAGGTACATAAGGCTGCCGACAGCCTCACAATACAGTGCCGTGGTAACATCTTCTTGGTCTCCCGCTTGCGCGAGTGGGCATAATTCCTGGTTTGGATCCGCGGGGATGGCCACGGGCGATTAGCCTTCTCTACTCTGAATCGTTCCAGGACCCTTCTCGCGTATGCTTCTTGGTGTAGGAAAATCGATCCGTCAGCCTCTCGCTCTATGTGCATGCCTAGGAATAAATTTGCATCGTTGTGTGTTATCTCAAATTCACTTTTGAGCTCTCTGAGAAGTTTATCAATCAGAGATCGGTCATGTGCCACGATCAATCCATCATCTATATAGATTGCCAGAATCAGGTTTTGGTCTTGATTTTGACATGTGAATACGCACGAGTCTGCACTTGTCGCCTTCAGGTTGAGTCTCTTTAAAAAATCGGTGAACCGTCGGTTCCAGCAACGGGAGGACTGTCTTAGTCCATACAGACTTCGTTTCAGTTTGCAAACTTTTCCGGATGCGTCGTCGTTCTCCTCCGGCTGCTGCATGTGGATAGTTTCTTCGATGTCGCCGTACAAGAAGGCTGTTTTCACGTCGAACTGCTTTATCTGCATGCGCTCACACGAGGCCACAGCGAGAATAGCTCGAATCGAGTCAAATCGGACCACAGGGCTGTGAGTCTCCTGATAGTCGATTCCCTCTCTCTGTCTAAACCCTCGCGCAACTAATCTTGTCTTGTGTCGCTGTATTACCATTTACGTGTTGTTTTAGTTTGTACGTTCACTTGCAGTCTATTATCCTCGCGTTCGTTGGTATTTCAACCAGTTCCCATACTTGATTCCTCGTGAGTGATTCGAACTCCTCGTCCATCGCTCTCTTCCATTGCGCTGTTTCTTCGCTCTGCATGGCTTCTCGGTACGATAGAGGCTCCTGACTCTCGGTTAGGAATAGATTGTCTATGAAATCGCGGTACCTCTCGGGAAGTCTCAACGTCCCTTTGTCTCGGAGTTGGTAGCCTTCATTCTGTAGCTGATTTCTCGCGTTGTTGGCGTCTACTCCTCCCGCTGCTTTTCAGGCTCGGCCTCGACATCCGGTGCAGCCTGTCTAGGCGCTTCTTCATCCACTTGTTGTTCAGCTTCCGGTTCCTCGACGTTTCTATCGGCTCGTCGTCGATATCCGAGTCTTCGTACTCGCTCAGCGTTCCTCACCGAGCCACACCTCGTCGTCGTCGCGTTCGCTCGGTGCGATCGTTTGGTCGATTTTTCCGGAGAAAACGATGTCTCTTGCCGTCTCAATTTTGTTGTCATCGGGAAACCACACGCGGTATCTCTTGGTTTCGTCTCCATAGCCAATGAAATACTCTTTTCTTGCTTTTGCGTCCAGCGCTCGACGCTTTTCTTTCGGTACGTAGACGAAGGGGAGCGGTGCATTTGGACACGGTACAATTGGACACGTTGCAAATTGACACGTTGCAAATGGACACGAAATTTTGCACACGGTTCAATTGGACACGTTTCAATTGGACACCGTTCATTTGAACACGTAAAAGTTGCACACCGTTCATTTGGACATGTAAAAGTTGCACACCGTTCAGTTGGACACATAAAAATGCACACCGTTCAGTCGGACACATAAAAATGCACACCGTTCATTTGGACACGTAAAAGTTGCACACGGTTTAATTGGACACGTAAAAGTTGCACACGGTTCTGTTGGACACGGTGCAAATGGACACCGTTTAATTGCGCAATACAAAGTGGTATTCCACATGGGTTTGCAACGGAGGGGCGGGGAGCGGGGATGGGGGGGTGTGGTCTGTGCGTGTACTTTCCAAATGAACGGTGTCCATTTGCACCGTGTCCAACAGAACCGTGTGCAACTTTTACGTGTCCAATTGAACCGTGTGCAACTTTTACGTGTCCAAATGAACGGTGTGCATTTTTACGTGTCCGACTAAACGGTGTGCATTTTTATGTGTCCAACTGAACGGTGTGCAACTTTTACGTGTCCAAATGAACGGTGTGCAACTTTTACGTGTCCAAATGAACGGTGTCCAGTTGAACGGTGTCCAATTGAAACGTGTCCAATTGAACCGTGTGCAAAATTTCGTGTCCATTTGCAACGTGTCCAATTGTACCGTGTCCAATTGAAGGCCACTCGGACGAACACCTCTTCACCGAAGATGTGCAAGTCTTTTATGTCTGGTTTTCGCTGAAACCAGAGTTCCAACGGAGTGACTCCCTTAACGCTGCTCATTCCAGTCCGGTTCAGCGTATTAACCGCCGTGTTGACTGCTTCCGCCCAAAATTCTGCACGGAATCCTCCGCCGAGCATTAGTCCCGCTTCCTTTAGGGTGCGGTTATTCCTCTCTGCGGAGCCGTTTTGCTCCGGCGTGTATGTTACCGTTCGCTGGTGTCTTATCCCGAGTCGGTTCGTTAACTGTTTCATCTCGTTGTTAACAAATTCGAGTCCATTATCGGTCCGGAGAACTCGCACTCCTCCCGGGCATTGTTTCTCGGCCTTCTTGAGGAAGTTCTCGACGCAGTCCGTCGTCTCCGCTTTACTCTCGATGAAGTACGTTGCACGGTAGTGCGAGTAATCGTCCTTTAACAAAAGGTAATATTTTAAGCCTTCGAGGGATTTTGTTGGCATGGGACCGCAGAGGTCCGCATGTATTATTTCGCCGATGCTTTTCGTTCTCGAGTTGCTTTCCGGAAAGGGAAGTGATGCATCTATCCGACAGTACATGCTTCGCAGAATGGATTTTTCTTACTTTTTACTGGTATTTGAAATCTGTCGAGAATCTGCTTTACGTGCCTGAAGTTCTGATGGGCCAATTTTTCGTGCCAATTCTTCAGTGTGCTTGTCGAGGTTATGAGCGCTTCCGGTGGGTCTTGTCTCCATCTCGACATCTTCGGCTCAACGACCTTAAATTGCATAACGTACATTTTCCCTCGACGTACTCCTATTGCGACGATGCGTCCATCTTTGACTAGCTCGCATGTTATGTTTGTCGACTGCATCTCAAGACCTTTGTCCAGCGCTGCACCGACTGAGAACAAATTATATTTTAATTTTGACACATGCAGTACATCGATGAGATGATTTTCGTTCCAGTTCTTTTCGTCGAACATGTTGACGTTGATGCTTCCTTTCCCACAGGCTTCGATACAGCCTCCATCGCCAATACGCACCGGTGTTGGCGTGTCAAAAGCTTCGTATGTACCAGTCTATTCGGTTGGACATGTGATCGCTGGCTCCGGAATCAAGGAACCAGCCTGCGTTTCTCACCTGTTGCGAGGATTTTGATGTGAGAGCTTCGCTCACTAGTCCTTCGCCGTGCAGCTTTTTCACTGAGGCGCTGTTGCCTCCTTTTGATCCTTCTCGATCGTCGTCTCCTTTTCGCTGCAAGCACTCTCTGGCCCAATGTCCAGCTTCTCTGCATACATAGCACTTTCCTGGCTTCGTTGATACTCTTGACGCACCGCCTCTGCCTCTGCCTCGCTTCGACTTCCCACGCTGCGCATTGGACGAGAGAGCGTTTCCATTTTTGTCCTCTCGCGACGTGTGTCTCGATTCCTCTGTCATGAGCCTCGTTTTCAGATTTTCCAGTGTGCACTCTCCCGTTGGCGCTGACTCCCATACGCTGCCGAAGTGTCTATAGCTTGCGGGCAAGGTCATGAAAATTTTAGTAATAATCATTGAGTCTGCGATTTGCTCACCCGTTAGCTTCAGCCTATGCGCAATATCCTCCAGCTTGGCAATGTGCGTTGCAATGTCATCTGAACCTTTCTTCGTTGCATTGTATCAGTTCTGTTGCAACATGTGCACGCTCGCTTCTGACTTTTGCTCGTAGATCGAGGTGAGTTTCAGCCACATTTCCGCTGCCGTCGCGCAGTTTATTATATGAAGTGTTGGCTGATTTGCGATGGTTGTCACAATTACCTTCTGTGCCATTGCGTCGGCCTTTTCCCAGGCCGCAAGACTCTTTACGTATGCGGTGCGTGTAGCCTTGTTCGCTCCTTCAGCGAGAGCCGCTGGTTTTGCGTTCGTTCCCAACGCGACTTTTAATGCTCCGTGCAAATTGAGGAGCACTCTTCTCTGAAATTTCCAGATGCCCCAATTGTCGCTATTTTTAAGCTTCATTACTCTCGATAGTGTGCTTTCCATTTTCACGCCGTTATATATTCCACTGTTGCACGAGGCAGGGAGATAATCTCAATGGTTAACTTGCGAAAGAATCTCAGATCAACGAGTCACTTTTCACAGAAATTATTTCTCGTATAACTTGCCTGGGCTTATAACCTGTTAGGATCTGGTTGGCGCAAATTAATTTCACACAGGATGTACGAGAAATAAAGTGATTCATTATAGAAAAATTGAGATCGTTTTTATTTTATAAGCACGTGAGAGATCTGGTATCGAGTGTTGCGTCCCTGAATTTCATCCCCTGTGCCGTATCCGGGAAATCGTTGTCAAGGGGGTTGTTGATCAACAACGGCGGACATTTTGTGAGCGGTCGCCATTTTCAGTAGTTTTTTGACAGCTGTCGTGTCAAGCGGACGTATTTCTCAAACGCTCTTATTAATTGTATTATTTTATTGTTCCCTGTTCTGTGTTGAAATATTAAAGTTACGTATTCCTTTTTAATATTGCATTAATTATTTACGGCGCGAGTGCGGCGATCGAGTGACGGTGCGAACGCGTGTCGCGGTATTAATTGAACCGCTCCGCGGACGCAACATTTTGGGGGCTCGTCCGGGATTCGAGCGGCAGCATCAACGAGCAAATAATGGCCAGGAAGTGAGCAACAGGATACGACGACTGGACAGCAGGAAACGTTGACTGGGGCGTTGACGCGGAAAAGAATGCGAGTCGCCACTCCGCTTCGCAACGCTGAGACTACTGCGCTTCAAGCTGCGCTGCGAGAGATTCAACAGCTTCGCGAGGAGCGGATGCAGCAGCGAGCGGAATATGAGGCGCAGATACAACAACGCGACGAAGTGCTTCATAGGATGGAGAAGAAAATACATCTGCTGGATAACACCAACAACCAGCTAAGTCGCTCCAATTACTCAGATAATGATCGTAATGATCGTACTGCGATAAGAGCGGCTGATTTTGAAATAGTTGATGCGCGCGTTTCTATAAATAAAGAATTAGGATTGTTATAGCCCGGAAACTATAACCACATTTTAATATAAAAAGGTGTCGAAATTAAAGGGCGTTGACCGCGCACAATGCTCGCACAGTAACTCACGCGCGATCGCCCGAAAAACTTGCGAAAGTGCAAGCGAAGAGGTTCAACTTTAAACCTGCTTCGCTTGCACTTGGACTTTGGTCGCGTCCCCGAAAATCCCGGAAATAACGAGGGAATAAAAGGTCCGCCGCAGACGCGCGCCGGGCAGTCGTTAACCAATTAAGTAGTCGCTTATACGGGAATCGCCAAAATCGCAAGTTATTACCGAACGGAGTGTAACACAAAGTGAATCACGAACGATTTACTTTACCCGAACACGGAAAGGTATAACCAAATAAACACGCACTAGTAAATACTTTGAAAATTGTTTAATGAATAAAAGTGAAGTTGTTAAAACAAAAAAGTGAGTAAATATATTTGAGATCCTGACGTCCCGGAGTCCCCACTCCTAATTCGGCAACGATCCCGAATTTCATTGCCCTCGCACCGCGAGGCACAACAGGATACAAGCTAAAGCCGGATATTTTTGACGGGACTGTTCCGCGAGGGAGTTCTTCTTGCAGTTTGAATTAATCGCGCGAGCAAATCAGTGGAGTGATGCCACGAAAAACGTAGCACTTATATCGTGTTTAAGAGGAAAAGCGCGAGCAATATTAGAATGTGTAAATGATTTGGAAAGTAAATCAGTCTCAATTATGCTGAGTTAAAATCTAAATTAGAGTTGCGTTTTGGGGAGGGATATTTATCACAATCATATTAATCGCAATTTACAAATAGAAAACAGAAATCAGAAAAAGATGAGGCGACTTTGGGTTCAGATATCGAACGCCTTTCTCAATTAGCTTACCCTGAATGTCCTCATCACATTCGTGATAAAATCGCTTGCGCGCAATTTGTTATTGCATTATCGGATCGGTTTGTGAGAAGGACTCTACAGCTGGAGGATATCACTTCTTTGAAAATGGCCGTACAGAGAGCAATGGCAGTAAAAGTGATACAAGAAAGTAATTTTGAGAGATGGAAAGAATATGGTAATAGCAAAAATAATAGAAATAATAATAAGGAAAGGAAGTTTAATAATTTTAATGGAAATAACAGCAGTAATGATTATAAGAAAAAAGTAAAGAAAAATGATAAAAATTATGGAAAGAAATTTGTAAATAATAATAATAATAATCTTGAATTTATACTCGTGTCGCCAGTGAAGTAAAAAATTAAGGGGGTTCATTTTAAAAAACGACCCAACTGGCAAAAAATAGTCTTTATTATAATGATGTCATAGACGACGTTTCGACCTTTGGTTTAGGTCCTTTTCAAGTCTTAAATAAAATAAAAACATATACAAAAATTAATTAAATTCGGAAGAGTGAGATGACAGACGAAGAAAGGAAGACGAAAACAGCGCAAACCTTAATTAACACTAACCTTAGATGAAATATTCATATAATAAAAATTAGTGAAAACTCAGCATCGAAATAATAGATGTCAAACAACGTTCCTGTCAAGAGCAATGATACAACACATACTGAGAAAGAGAGCAATGTTTTAAACGACTTTGATGATGTTATCGTAAATAGGGTTTAAATTATCTGTGTCTTTTTGTAAGTTGATCGTGTTGTTATGTTTTTTTATGAAAAACATTTCGGCAATTTCTCTCTTTCTCGTGTGCCTTTCACAATGTAAAATATTCGGAGATGTCCAATTAAAGTCGTGCATATATTCAGTTTTATGTTTACTAATTACATTATGGTTACTCGTATGCACTTTAATATTATTGATATGTTCTTTGATTCGAGTGTTCAAATGTCTTTTAGTTTGTCCTATGTAAGTGGCGTCACATTTGTTACAGTCGATCTTATATACTATATCAGTTTTGTCCGTTTTAGATAACTTGTCTTTACCTCGTTTAATCAATTTGTCAAGTTTTTTCGGTATTGTATAAATTAATTTTAAGCTTGTTTTTTTAATTGTTCTGCTAATATTGTCACTTAAATTTTTTATGTAAGGTAATAAAATGCATGACGAGATATCGAACGCTCTGCTGTTGTTATCAACACTAATAGTCATATTTTTCCGTTCTCTTAAAGTACATACTCTTTTTTGGACGTAGCGATCAATAATTTTCGGAGGAAAGCAATTGTTAGATAAGATTTTTTTAACCGTACGTATATTTTCGGAATGAAACCGATCATCAGATAACATAATCGCGTGGTCCACCAAATTATTGATAGTGTTGATTTTATAATTAAAGGGGTGGTTAGAATGGTAATTTAAATATCTACCCGAAGAGGTAGGTTTCAAGTACCAATTCGTCAAGAGTTTTCCTCCGCATCTGATAACAGTCGTGTTAAGAAAATTAATCACATTATTATTTTCAATTTCATGCGTAAATTGCAAGCGTTGATGAAAGCTGTTAAAAGTAGATAAAATGGTATCAATCTCAGTCCGCGGAACAATAGTAAAAATATCGTCAACATACCTATAGTAAACCGAAAGTGGATTCGACAAGAAGCGCAGTAGTAAAGTCCTTGCGTGGATTTTTATGCAAAAACAAACACGTTAATTATATAGATAGACATATTACTTCGAGTTTTAATGTTTGTCAGAAGTTTTTAAAGAACAACAAAGACATTTTAGTCACAAAAGCTGATAAAGGTCAAACCACAGTTATTATGGACATGAAAAACTATACCGACAAAATGAATCTTTTACTTCAAGACCAATCTACCTATAGTAAATTGAAAAAAGATCCCATTAAAAAACTGACGACAAAAATGAGTACTTTAGTCAAATCTTGGCGTGATAATGATTTGATTGACGCATCCACATATAAACATCTTAATACGACCAACGGTAATCTTCCCAGATGTTACGGTTTGCCAAAAATTCACAAAGTTAATGCTCCCTTACGCATTATCGTGTAGTCCCTTGGGAGCCCGGTGTACAATATAGCGCGCTTTATCCATGAGATACTTGAACACTCGATTAAAAAACCTTCATCGCACATTAAGGATGGATGGACGTTCGCGAATACCATTAAAAACCATACCATTAAAGATAACGAGGTGTTGATCTCTCTGGATGTTACGTCATTATTTACGAATATTCCGAAAGATTTAGCCCTTAAAGCTATTGAGAAACG
>OZ020539.1:2514805-2980868 GCA_963971435.1 Lasius platythorax
GAAAGTTGTCCTGTCGGAAATCTCCGTCCAACGTTTCTCAATAGCTTTAAGGGCTAAATCTTTCGGAATATTCGTAAATAATGACGTAACATCCAGAGAGATCAACACCTCGTTATCTTTAATGGTATGGTTTTTAATGGTATTCGCGAACGTCCATCCATCCTTAATGTGCGATGAAGGTTTTTTAATCGAGTGTTCAAGTATCTCATGGATAAAGCGCGCTATATTGTACACCGGGCTCCCAAGGGACTACACGATAATGCGTAAGGGAGCATTAACTTTGTGAATTTTTGGCAAACCGTAACATCTGGGAAGATTACCGTTGGTCGTATTAAGATGTTTATATGTGGATGCGTCAATCAAATCATTATCACGCCAAGATTTGACTAAAGTACTCATTTTTGTCGTCAGTTTTTTAATGGGATCTTTTTTCAATTTACTATAGGTAGATTGGTCTTGAAGTAAAAGATTCATTTTGTCGGTATAGTTTTTCATGTCCATAATAACTGTGGTTTGACCTTTATCAGCTTTTGTGACTAAAATGTCTTTGTTGTTCTTTAAAAACTTCTGACAAACATTAAAACTCGAAGTAATATGTCTATCTATATAATTAACGTGTTTGTTTTTGCATAAAAATCCACGCAAGGACTTTACTACTGCGCTTCTTGTCGAATCCACTTTCGGTTTACTATAGGTATGTTGACGATATTTTTACTATTGTTCCGCGGACTGAGATTGATACCATTTTATCTACTTTTAACAGCTTTCATCAACGCTTGCAATTTACGCATGAAATTGAAAATAATAATGTGATTAATTTTCTTAACACGACTGTTATCAGATGCGGAGGAAAACTCTTGACGAATTGGTACTTGAAACCTACCTCTTCGGGTAGATATTTAAATTACCATTCTAACCACCCCTTTAATTATAAAATCAACACTATCAATAATTTGGTGGACCACGCGATTATGTTATCTGATGATCGGTTTCATTCCGAAAATATACGTACGGTTAAAAAAATCTTATCTAACAATTGCTTTCCTCCGAAAATTATTGATCGCTACGTCCAAAAAAGAGTATGTACTTTAAGAGAACGGAAAAATATGACTATTAGTGTTGATAACAACAGCAGAGCGTTCGATATCTCGTCATGCATTTTATTACCTTACATAAAAAATTTAAGTGACAATATTAGCAGAACAATTAAAAAAACAAGCTTAAAATTAATTTATACAATACCGAAAAAACTTGACAAATTGATTAAACGAGGTAAAGACAAGTTATCTAAAACGGACAAAACTGATATAGTATATAAGATCGACTGTAACAAATGTGACGCCACTTACATAGGACAAACTAAAAGACATTTGAACACTCGAATCAAAGAACATATCAATAATATTAAAGTGCATACGAGTAACCATAATGTAATTAGTAAACATAAAACTGAATATATGCACGACTTTAATTGGACATCTCCGAATATTTTACATTGTGAAAGGCACACGAGAAAGAGAGAAATTGCCGAAATGTTTTTCATAAAAAAACATAACAACACGATCAACTTACAAAAAGACACAGATAATTTAAACCCTATTTACGATAACATCATCAAAGTCGTTTAAAACATTGCTCTCTTTCTCAGTATGTGTTGTATCATTGCTCTTGACAGGAACGTTGTTTGACATCTATTATTTCGATGCTGAGTTTTCACTAATTTTTATTATATGAATATTTCATCTAAGGTTAGTGTTAATTAAGGTTTGCGCTGTTTTCGTCTTCCTTTCTTCGTCTGTCATCTCACTCTTCCGAATTTAATTAATTTTTGTATATGTTTTTATTTTATTTAAGACTTGAAAAGGACCTAAACCAAAGGTCGAAACGTCGTCTATGACATCATTATAATAAAGACTATTTTTTGCCAGTTGGGTCGTTTTTTAAAATAAACCCCCTTAATAATAATAATGATAATAAAAAGAGATTTGTAAAGGAATGTTGGCAATGCGGTGGTACAGGCCATTTTCGAGCGGAGTGTCCGTCCTTGAAAGAGAAGCCTGAGGAAAACTAGGCTTGGTCGAGCTGGTTGGGGCAAGTTCGGCGAATAAGCGGGAAGTCCCGATAGAATTAAGAAATCATTTATGTTGTTGGAAGAAAATTAATAATGGAAAAAGAAAAGAATTGTTTTGTTTTAAAGGATTTATTGATGAACAAATTTGTTCTATTAAAATAGATACGGGTTCGGATGTATCGATAATTAAAAGTGAATTGGTTAGAATGCCTAAGCGGCAGATTTCTCTTGATTATTCTTGTCGTTTAAAATATCCTACTGGAGAAAAAATGCCAATCAAATTTAAGACAATTGTGATGATTAGCTTAGGGAAATGTTCCGTAGAACTTCCGGTGTTTGTTGCTGACATGGTGGAGGATTGTTTGTTAGGAACCGACTTCCTTTCAGCGGTAAATTTACAAAACACTTTTGAGTCAATTTTTGGAAATTCTGATTTTAAAGAAAGAGAAGGATTCTTGTGTTCGCGGGTGGAGAATTATGAAAACAAGGTTCCTCAATTTTTAAAAGAGCCTTTCGAAAAAGAATCGGAAGATTTTACAATGAATCAGAAAGATCTTTTTGCCCAATTTTTAATTAATTTCCAAGACGTATTTTCGGAAGAGATAGTGGCTGGAAATAGTGATATGGTGGAACATGTTATAAATGTGAATAATTCAAATCCTATTAAACAGACTCCCCGACGAATTCCCTTACGAATGCGTGAAGAAGTGAATAAAATCATTGAGGATATGAAGCATCAAGGAGTAATAGAGGAGTCACAAAGTCCATGGGTCTCTCCCGCGGTTATGGTCAAGAAGAAGGACGGAACAATTAGATTTTGTGTTGATTACAGAAAATTAAATGCGGTGACTGTGAAGGATTCCTATCCATTGCCGCGTATCGACGATATACTCGATCAGTTATGCGGTAAATCCTGGTTTTCTACCTTGGATTTGAAAAGCGGGTATTGGCAAGTGAAAATTCGTCCGGAGGATAAGGAAAAGAGAGACTGCGTTCTCAATTGGGAACGGCTTGTGGCAATTCACTGTTATGCCTTTTAGATTTTGTAATGCTCCCGCCTCTTTTGAACGATTGATGGAGAAGGTTTTACGACAACTGTTGTACAAGATTTGTTTAGTATATCTGGACGATGTTATTATTTTCGGAAAAAGTTTCGAAGAGATGCTGAGCCATCTCGAACAAGTATTTTTGCAGTTACGCTCTGCTAATTTAAAATTAAATCCGAAGAAATGTTCTTTCTTCAAAAGGAAAATAAAATATTTAGGACATGTGGTTTCCAAGACAGGAGTTACAACGGATCCTGAAAAGATTTCCACCGTTAAAGATTGGCCAGTTCCTCAGACTAAAAAGCAGATTCGCAGTTTCTTGGGATTCTGTTCCTATTACAGAAAGTTCGTGAAAGGATTTTCTTTAGTAGTGTGACGTCCCGCCATTTTTTCGAACCCATATTTGCAATAACAATTAAGAAATGCTTTTACTTATAAAATACAGAACAATTATATAACCTATTCGTTCTATTTCTTATTATTAGCGATTTTTATTATTATTGTTAATTACTTAACGTGCTTATTTTATACGCCTTATTTAGCTTAGAAATCTAATATACTTTTAGTCTATAACTACGAACTATAAGAAATTCAAGAATTCCCTATATAACCGCGCTGCGACCAATCAACGAGCTCCATTTTGGAACTAGCGACACGAACCAATCAGGCGCCATCCCTAGAACCGAACCGCGCACGTGTAGCGCTCTGGAACTAACCAGCGATTTTTAGAATTAATTAATATTAAACATCTTAACATAGATTTGGAGATAGTAATACGCTTTAACAGTCATTATTAATCGAGCTTCTATTACGACAAATGTAAGAGATTATAAAGTCATAATTACTTATTGAATTAACCTTTTATAAACTATTAAAGATTTGAAAGCGATCATTGAAATTTATGTTAAAGTCTCTTAATAACTCAAATAAATAAATATCAAAAAATTAAAACGAAGTCGCCAGTGATGAGTAAAAATATATAAAATTTATTAAAAAGCGACCTGACTGGCCAATACAAGAATTTTAACACGACGTTTCGGCCCTTGGGTACGGGCCCTTATCAAGTGTTGCTATGGAAATTAATGAAAAATTGTATATTAACAATAAGAAATAAACCGCAATTTAGGATGTAATGTATAGAATGATTCTAAGATCGTTACCTTTCAAGCTGTCAAAGTGAAAGCCGTGGTATGACTAATGTCGAAAACAGCAGACATGTATGTAAAAATACCAAGTCTCGCGTCCAAAAACATAAACATTACAAAGACATAGGAACGAAATTTGCAAAAAACAAACAACAAACAATTAAACTCTGTGTATTAACGTGTCATATATAGCATTTAAATTGTCTGTGTCTTTTTGACGATTAATATTGTTGTTGAATTTTTTAATGAAAAACATCTCAGCAATCTCTCTTTTCCTTCTATGTTTTTCACTATGTAAAATTTTTGGTTCCTTCCAATTAAAATCATGTCCGTATGTGGACCGATGGTTGCTAATTACGCTGTGGTTACTGGGATGTTTTTTAATGTCTTTGCAATGTTCATTTACCCGTGTAGCAAGTTGTCTTTTAGTTTGACCAGTATAAGTCGCATCGCAATCATTGTTTGTTTTTTGCAAATTTCGTTCCTATGTCTTTGTAATGTTTATGTTTTTGGACGCGAGACTTGGTATTTTTACATACATGTCTGCTGTTTTCGACATTAGTCATACCACGGCTTTCACTTTGACAGCTTGAAAGGTAACGAGAATCATTCTATACATTACATCCTAAATTGCGGTTTATTTCTTATTGTTAATATACAATTTTTCATTAATTTCCATAGCAACACTTGATAAGGGCCCGTACCCAAGGGCCGAAACGTCGTGTTAAAATTCTTGTATTGGCCAATCAGGTCGCTTTTTAATAAATTTTATATATTTTCAAATAAATAACCAATAAATAATAATTATGGCTTTGTAAATGATTAATTTAATTATGTAAACGCTTCACTTTATAGCTTAAGCATTATGCGATGACATAACTACTTATTAAGATTCCACTGTTATACTTTGTGGAATCATATTTTCCATATAATAATTTGCAAACAGCTTTCTCTATAAATAATTAGAACCAATAGTTAAAACTATATAAAAATTGATTAGCTCTAAAATATCATTGGAATACTAAGCTAACAATAAATTATTATAAATTGATTCCACAAACAAGAGAATTAGATACAAAATTTAACATTTTACATTAGCCTAGCATTATGAAATATTCAAAGAATAGAATATAAGAGTAATCAGATGGATTGATGCATGTAACTCGGTAGAGGGGATGCTGAGACCGACCGACTCCTTATCTATATCACTCCGGTGTGTATCAAAACATACGAAATTTGCAAGCAAGCTCCTGTAGCTACCCGGTGATTCGATTAAGAAGAATTCTATGACGGCCCTTTCTGGAAGGAGTAATTCTCACCCCCAAAGCCCTTCAAATGACCTATGACCAATGCATGTTCCACACGGCACCAAAGTCCGATTTGAATGCCTTTGTCTCAAAGGTATATAAACCGCTAATTTCGCGCTCCGATTCATTATATATTCTATAGTCCTTTAAGCAAGTATCTCATTATATTCTTCGAGCTGTATCAATCAGTATAACATACATTTTTCGGCGTTAAGACTTCTAATTCTTTCATAATTGTCAATCGTGCGCTAGATATTCAATTGTGCAAAAACTGAATAAAGAACTCTGTGCATAATTTCGAGTGAATTAAATTAAACTTTACTCGCTGCGACCGAGGTCCTCCAGGAAGCGTGAAGATAGAGAAACGTGCAGCAGAGCTATAAATTGCAGTTACAATACGGTAAGTAATCATAATTCCCCTTAATCCTGATCACGTAGTCTTAGCGAAGATTAGAAATTGTTAACGACTGACAGCCCACTTCAATCCATTACCTCATCAATTATTCCATCGTCACTCAGCAATTCGTACGCTCACAGTGACATTCTGATATCCCTTATTTAATAAAGAAAAACTCCTGTCAAGCGCTGGCATATAGCTGACAGTTTTCGGGCAGTCAATCCTTAACTAACATAAACTATTATCAAATAATCATCAAATACCCTGAATCTTGCAAACAGTATTAATACTAAAAGAAAGTTAGATTTTTAATTAAGTAATACTACTGTTGACACTCGGACGTCGTCCAACCCTCTGTTAACCTGACGCTGAGCATCCTCTGTCATGCCCTAAGCGTTATTCTATACCTAATCCTAGATATTCTTTTCGTTATCGAGCACCCTATGTTGTGCCCTGATCGACAATTTCCAATCACCACCCAGTATATCTCCATAACTAACCGGGCACCCTACGTTGTGCCAGGTCAGTAAATTTCCTCGACCGCCTATTTCTCCATTTAAGATCGTCAACAGAAGATTTATAAACGGAGATATATCTCATATTTTATTCTCTCTCTTCTCATTCGCCCTTAAATTTCCATCGCCGCCGAGCACCCAATGTTGTGCCCTTGGTAGCACTCCGTACAAATAATTTTGCTTTTGTTAACTGAGCATCCATTGTTATGCCCTGATTAACGCCCTCCGCATTCTCCATACCTTCCTTTTGAATTAAAAGATTAGATTGTACAAAGATATAAATTTAGTAATGATACTGTATTCTTTATAACTAATTACCCTCAAACCTTATCCCCTTTAACAACAATCATCCTTATAAGAAATTTTTAAATAAAACTTCTAATCTTCAATTTAGTTTTAAGGCACGATTCCTGAGTAATATATATATATATATATATATATATATTACATTCTATATAAATACACTTACGTTAAATAATTTTCAAGTTACATAAAATATAAAATAACTTTCTTAGACTTTTATTCAATTAATTATCTCATAATATCTTTTCTCTTTTCTTACGAATTCACATTAAAGAAATCTTGTATGAACTGATCATTTTATTCAATTTAACTTTTTAAGTTTTATTTTTAACATAAATACACCCTTGTAGATGGTCAACCCATCATACAAACTCGTTCTCAAGAAAAAACAAAAACATAGAGCAGGAAAGATAACGCACGCCGCACGCGCAACTTCACACTTGCGTTGGCTCAAGAAACAGTCTTCAAAAAGCAAACCTCGGATTAAATCAATTGAGAAAGTTTCGTTGTCCCCGGACACCTTAACAAAATTAAAAACATCAATAAAAAGCACATCTTATTTCCAAGCATATTCAGAACCAAAACGTGACATTAGCGATCCCACGGGTTTATTAGAGTATTCTCCTGAATTAATATTGTTTCAAGATTTATATCAAAGTATCAATTATCAAAGAGAAAATTGTCAAAACCATAATTCAGAAAATCCTCAACCTAAGGACTTAATGTCTCAGATAAAATCTCAATTTCCAGAAGAACTTTTTAATATAAATGAATACGAACAATATTTAAATCTTTAAGTCACGCCACACCGTATAAACACCACTGTATGTACATGTATTTCTATAAAAATCAATTATTAATAAATCTTTTATAAGGTTAACAATAATTATCATTTAATACACACCGAGACCATATAAAAATATTTTACAAATTACAAATGAAACCTTTATCCTTGACTGAAGAACTTAATAAAATAGTAAGCAATTTACCACAATTAACCTTATTAATAATAATTGGACTCATTGATGACTACTTTAACGGATATATAGATGAAGATCTATTAATAGTTCTCTTAAGACATCTTTGAACTTCTCAAATCATATATTTGTATTTAAATACGTAAAACAATCCTAGTAAATCCCTAGAAAATAATAAATTGTTATTCTGTGCCTCCGCATCTCATTTTCCCTAGATCTACAAGTCAGGTCCTAGCTCTCGGCGTCCCTAGGGTATAACCGGTGCATGCAGGTTGCCCAATAAAATAGAGAGCATCCTTTTCTTTTGCTAACCTAGGTATAGTGAAAGAAAGAATTGTCACTCCAGACGTGACAGTAGCAAAGCCGTTGTTTTCATTATCTGCAAATTTGACGAAATTTGTATGGACCGAGCAGTGTGAAGCGGCCTTTAAGGAGTTGAAGAAACGTTTGGTGTCTTCTCCTATTTTATCTTTTCCCAAGGATGAAGGTCAATTTATTCTACACTGACGCCTCCAATCATGGCATCGGTGCAGTATTGTCTCAAGTTCAGGATGGAACGGAAAGAGTAATAGCGTATTTTAGTCGTGTGTTAAGTAACTCGGAAAGGAATTATTGTGTCACACAACGGGAACTTCTGGCTATTGTAGACTCGTTAAAATCTTTTCACCATTATTTGTATGTAAATTGTAAGTAAATTGTAAGTAAATTTATGATTAGGACTGACCATATTTCATTACGGTGGTTGATGTCGTTTAAGAATTTGGATGGTCAAATGGCGCGATGGTTAGAACGAATTCAGCAATATAATTTTGAGATCATGCATCGAAAAGGAAAATCTCATGGTAACATCGATGGATTATCAAGGCGCCCTTGTGCAGAGATTAATTGCAATTATTGCGGCAAAGTGGATTCGAAAGAAAAAGAATTAGTAGGAAGAATGATTTTGAGGATGAATAATTCGAAAAGTTGGAGGAAAAATCAATTAGAAGATCCGAGACAATAATTAAGATCATTCATGGAAAGGAAAGAAATCAACGTCCTCCTTGGCAAGAAATTGTTTCGGAAGATCCATCTGCGAAGATTTATTGGTCGCATTGGGACTCTCTTGTGTTGAGAAACGGTGTTTTATACAGGAAGTGGGAATCTCCTAATTTACAATCTTGTATTTTTCAGACGATAGTCCCACGGAAAAGAATTCGAGAGATCCTTGAAGAAGCGCATGATTCTCCTTCAGGTGGTCATTTTGGAGTAAACAAGACCTTAGGAAAGATTCGGAAACGATTCTATTGGGCCACCTGTAAGCAGGACGTTGAAGATTGGTGTAGATCTTGTTCAATTTGTACAGCAAAGAAGGGGCCTTCCGATAAGGGAAGATCTGAGATGCAAATTTATAATGTCGGAGCTCCTTTTGAAAGAGTACAGATGGATATTTTAGGTCCATTCCCAACATCTTCTACAGGGAATGAATATTTGTTAGTTATTGTTGATTGTTTTACTAAGTGGGAAGCATTTGCATTGAGAAATGTTAAGGCAAGCACTATCGCAGAGGTTTTTGTGAATCAGGTTATTTCGAGATACGGTGTACCCTCGGAGTTACACACGGATCAGGTAAGGAATTTTGATTCGCGAATATTTCGCGAATTGTCGCATTTGTTAGGAATTAACAAGACCAGAACAACTCCATTTCATCCTCAATCTAATGGTTTGGTCGAACCCCAACATCGAACAATAATAAATTATTTATCCAAATTTATTGCAGAAAATCAACGGGATTGGAATCGCTGAATAGGAATGTGTTTGTTAGCTTATAGGTCTGCTAAGCATGAAACCACAAGGGTTTCTCCAGCTGAGTTATGTTTTGGTCGAGACTTAAAATTACCTTTAGATCTTCTTCGAGGTAGTCCTCCGGAAAATGTTAATTTTTTAGAAAGTAATTATTTTTCAAAATTAAAGGAAAAATTGAATGAAGTCCACAGCGGAATTAGGCAGCGGTTGAATATAAAATCTTCAAGAGCAAAAGCTTTTTATGATCGAAAAGCTCGTCAGGTTCACTATGAGCCAGGTCAAAAAGTGTGGTTGTATAATCCTCGAAGAATTATAGGGAGGACCCTCAAATTACAAAGCAATTGGGAAGGTCCATACGTAATAGTAAAAAGACTTAATGACGTAGTATATTGTATTCGAAAGTCGAGTAGGCATAAGAATAAAATAGTACATTTAGATAGGTTAGCCTCTCATCATGAGAGACAGATTTAAATGTTTTCTTGGGGATTTTGAATTTAGAAAGGGAGATTGATTCTTTGGAAGGGGATATCGAGATACATCCGAAGCCCAATTAAATATTGTTTATAACGTGATACTCGTTCTTTTTCTGTTTTGTGTTTTTAAGAAGTTTAATGAAGAAGATGCCGTGAGAACATATTTTATTCCGGATTTAAAATCATCATTGAAGACTGTCTCGCCCGCGGTTTTTGATTCGTGGTTTTCCCGTGGGACGAAGGGCAAATGCCGAGACAGGGACTTGGGGAGTCCTCGTATGAGGACGACGGGTCCACGGATGATACCCCCCTCTTGTCCGAAGATTGCCTCCTTTGTTAGACGAGGAACCGGAGACAACAAGGCGCAGAAATAATTTATGCATCGACGTTTGATTGGATCCAAAATAGTCAGTTGCTCGGTAACTTGGGCAGGAGCCCAGGGTAGAGCAAGGAGTTTCGAGAAGGACCCTGGAATCAGAAGAAAGCGCATCAAGAAATAAGTCTTTCCATTTTTTATTGTCGGGACGACAATTTTTGAAGAAGGGGAGCAGTGTTGCGTCCCTGAATTTCATCCCTTGTGCCGTATCCGGGAAATCGTTGTGAAGGGGGTTGTTGATCAACAACGGCGGACATTTTGTGAGCGATCGCCATTTTCAGTAATCTTTTGACAGTTGTCGTGTCAAACGGACGTATTTCTCAAACGCTCTTATTAATTGTATTATTTTATTGTTCCTTGTTCTGTGTTGAAATATTAAAGTTAACGTGTTCCTTTTTAATATTGCATTAATTATTTACGGCGCGAGTGCGGCGATCGAGTGACGGTGCGAACGCGTGTCGCGGTATTAATTGAACCGCTCCGCGGACGCAACAATATGTATTGAAGTGAAGCCTAGGTCGCGTGTGTTCAGGAGTGAGGAGCGCTGAGATCGCGCGGTAAATTACAAACTTGTTCCAACAATTTTACTTGACTGGATGAAATTGTATCCGGAGGTGGCCAAAGGGAGAATACGACAAAAAGGTGAAAGTAAAAGCAAAATGGTAAATATTTTCTATGATTTTTTTATAATATATAAATAATTATAATAAATTAATTAAGTATTATTTTGTACACCATTCTGTAAACATAATGCTGAAGATGGTCCAAAGAAAGGACGGAAATGTTCAAGTTTAAATAAAGAAGATTAAAACCGAAGTCTTAGCGCTTAAGTTTTTGCGCCCGGCTCTCACTTGGCTATTCCTCTTATCCTGATACATATAAATAATTATCCCAGATAATTATTTGTTAACTTTCGTAGACTACGTGGAATTTCACTGCTTAGTCAGACTACCTGGGTCCGCTAAAGAACAGTTGTGTTTTTTAAAGGGATTATGGGCTTTAAAAAATCTGAAAAAATTCTGATACACTCTTTCAACATTCAAAAACACGATTCTACGATTACATAATCCAAAATGTTTTTTATTTTTTTTTTACACGTATTATAATGTTACACAGATATACTATAATTGTATAAAATGCAGCTTCAAAATTTTAGAAACAATAATTATTAGAGGATATGTCAAATACAATAAACATAGCCAATAAAGATCCCATTAAATTTAGTTCCGAATGGTTTAAGGTATAGTTAATCTTTACAACTACGATACAAATATTAAAATATATTAAATAATTTAATTTTTTGATATTATTAAATAATATATCTTACAACAATTAGTATTCATATTTATTTAAAAAGGATTTATAAATAATTAAAATGATTTTTGTTTGTATTATAGATATAACTAAAATATATTATAGACATTTGTATTTTATATTTGTAGACATGAAAAGACTGGAAAATGTACGTATTAAAAAAAGAAACCAAACGAAGAAGTTATCAATCAGGAACAGGTGGAGGATCTCCAATAAAAGTAGATTTTTCATCGCTAGAAGAAGAATTACTGGATTTTTTAACACCGGAAGCAGCAGGTCTAGAGAATATTTTACAAGGAGGGTTAAATTAATATCAAAGCGCAAGTTGTAGTCAGGAAGAAATGCTTTCTTATAATATAGATAGTATAGATAATGTACAGATACAAGATCCACAATCTTTTGAAAATAATTATTTGCCACCGTGTAAAAGGCTGCATACAAGCAATGTAGTTTTAAATAATTTTAAAGATTTGTAACACAAAAGAATTATACAGCTTTGGCCAAAAGTATAAGGCACCTATATTCTTTTCATTTATCTGGAATTCATTTACCAGTATTGTTTCCTATTGGTTATCGGCATTATACATAAGTTATTTAAACTAAAAATATAGGTGTCTTATATTTTTGACCAAGGTTGTACTTGAACAGTGCCGGCGTTAGGGTAGGGCGCGGTTGGGCAATCGCCCAGGGCTCCAGATCTGTAGGGACGCCAGATCTGTAGGGACGCCAGATCTGTAGGGGCGCCGCTGCCCGGTGTCCCCTAGTATACGGGTATACCATCGACATATAGAATGGACTGAGCGTTGCGATAGATAAACACGCGCTCGCTGTAGAAAGAGAGATACTACATGGGAGGCCTAATATGTTGGTCTCTTCTGCTAGCATCTCATTGGTGATTTTGTTCTTCCTCCAGAATTCTCGTAATAACGTGATTTGACGGTCCTGCAAGAAGAGAGATAAAATAGGCCTCCTATGTAGTGCCTCTCTTTCTACAGCGAGCGCGTGTTAATCTATCGCAACGCTCAGTCTATTCTATATGTCGATGAAGTATACTTATATCTCCTCACTGTCTCTTCTATCTATATCTGCTGCGGCACTGTCTCTATGTCTATATCTCCCCCGGCGAATTTCGAGCCCTTGAATTTGAATGGGCGCCACGATAATCTTGCCCAGGGCGCCAATGTTGCTAAAACCGGCACTGTACTTGAATAAATAAAATAACATATACAAATATAAATAAAACTCAGTTTATTTTATATTTTACATTTTAGGATCAGAAATTAAATCAATGTCGGCTGAAATGGTTGATCTTCAAAAAGAAAAGCTACGATTAAAAAAAGAAGAACTACATATTCAAAGGCAATGTTTTGAAGTACAACGATCTGCATTGATTGAATTACGACAAATAAGAAGTGCAATGGAGACATTAAAGTCTTTGCAAAAAGAGTGGTGAAAACTTCTACATTTTTATTATAATGATATATTTAAAAGATGAAAAAAGTCTCTACGGTACATAATTTTATGTTATTCTTTAATTTTCATTTATTTAATATGATTTTATTTTTGTTTTGTACTTTATTACTATAAACATATGAAAATAATGCCAATAAAGGCAATGACGATACGACGATTAGCGTAAGATACATTTTTTCATTATTCACAGCATCGAAATAAATTCAGCAAAATTATGTTGGTTTTAGTTTCCTACTTCTAAAAATCGAACAATCATATTTTTTTCGCAGTGAAAAATGATTACTAAAACACAACGTTTCTTAATATTATGACATTAGCTATTCCATTAATTAATGTATTTAACTGTCGCTTAAATTTAAAAAATAGAAAGATTTAAAAAATAGAAAGATCGAGTTTTATTTTGTAGCTGATCTGGTTATGTAACTTGCGCCTTGATCCTAGTAGATAACAGTTTAATTTGCGAATGTTAAGTTAATTAATGTAAACGCTGGAACATTTCTTTCTAGTTGCATAGATAATTAATGAATGTTTATTTCTGCCATATATATTTGTTGCACTCTAAGATCGTGTATTTGGACGACTTGACCAGCGTAAAAATTACTTGCCGATGTTTTATATTTTATGTTGTAGGGGTTTGACATTTTATTTGTCATATATGTAATTTTAATGTAATTTCGTTTTTTACTAAATTAATAAATCACTTAAAATTATTAACTTTTAAATATTTCATTCACGACACGTATGTAACTATTATATAACTCTTCTCAAATTTTAGCTTCTGACGTTTCTTAATTATAATACTGCTGAATGATACGTTCCCGTACTTCATTACCATTTACATCATTTCTTATGCCATTTATTCCGTTTATTTCTTTCTTCTAGATCTAATTTGTCATAATATATTTCAGGCTAGGGTACGTTATACAATTTTGCAATATTTTGAACGACGCAGCAAGCATTAACAATGAAAGCTGAAATTATTAATAACATAAATATTAGTATTAGTATTCACAAAATACAATAGATATATGAATCTTACCAGAAAATTCTGGTGAATAATGCAATGCTCTCTTCTTTCTTAGACACCTCCATCGTCCCTTTAACATTCCAATAGCTCGTTCTACACATGACCGAGTTCTTACATGAGCATTAGTATAACGAGCTGAAGGTGATCCTTCTGGTTGCCTTACTTTTGGCGTCAATAAGTACGGTAACAAAGGATATCCGGAATCTCCTATAATATCAAAATCATACTCTGCATATATCAACGACGCTTCCATATACATATATGTATGTTATATATTATATTTTTAGTAATAATAATAACAATAATAATGTAATATACCTAATAACCAAGCCATTTGTTCGTCCATTTTGAAATTTCTGTTCTAAATGCACTAAAAGAATTGAAGCATTCCAGACACGTGCATCGTGGGTTCTTCCTCCATGACCACTATTTACGAATAGTATTTGTCCATTAAAATCACTGACCTTAAAAGCATTCAAAAATAACTTTCTAGTAATAATAATTATTTTTTACATTGCTTAAGTTTGCAAGAAAAGTTATGTTTATTTTTATTATTAAGAATTGTCCACTCGTAAGAAAGATAATTTGTTTATATGTAATCTCATGTGCTCGCGTAATCATCTTTCGTTGGGCCTTAATACTTATATGTTACGAGCCTGGTCGACGCTCACGAAAAAGAAGGCACCGCGCAACTCGAGTTTCTCCCTCTTTTATCGAAGATTTTTCTCGAGGTTTTCTGAGAACAATCGATAAGGCCCGGTTGATCTATCTTCCGAGAATTATCGAGCGAAAAAGCACGTAATCTGTAAAAGCGAATGATTATAAAAAGGAAGGTTCGAGATTGATTGACTATCCGCGAGTATAAGTGCGAGAGCCAAGTGGCGATCAGAGATGATTTTTCAATGTACAAATTAATTACCGAGAAGCGGTTCAGTAGTAGTTTAATCTATTGTGCGAATTTGGAACTTCAAACGTTTAACGCTCGACATTGACGGAAAAGACTGGTGTCATCTGCGGCTAACGATAACGGCCGCGTTCAAACGCTCATTGTCCGCCAGCCTCTAATTCGCGATAACGAGCATATAGATAGAGCGATTCAACCGCAGAGAATTTAACGGAGTTTTAATAAATGAAACATTACATTTAAAACGAGTATCTAGCAGTTCACGCATTCTCTTCTCTCGCTTCCTCACACTCACTCTCTCTCCTTCTTTCACCCGCTTTGTCTTCTATTTACTCGACACACAAAACAACACGCTCCATCCTTTTCGATCTTTCACAATTCTTCGCCGTTTAAATCTCAACGTTTTCCGTCTCTCACCTCTCGCTCTCTCTGAGCGATATCAGCGTCTCTCTCTCTCTCTCTCTCTCTCTCTCTCTCTCTCTCTCTCTCTCTCTCTCTCTCTCTCTCTCTCTCTCAGTTCATCGCGCTAATCAATTCCGCGCGTGAACATAATTTGGTTCTTCGAGCCGGATGAGGTGAATCTGTGCGGAACTGTCAACGAAATACTTTGTGACTGAAGTGCATTTAATCATTCGGAACAATGAGTGAAGCGTTCGCGAAGCAGCAGTCGTTGTTTCATTCGATTGCTCGAGCGTTAGACAATTTTTAAAAAATCGGGAAGAACAATTATACTGGTGCTAAAATACGATCGCGGGTTTCCGCTTTGAAAGAACTGTGGTTGCAGTGCGTTCAACTCCACGCCACGCTGCTGCAAAATATTCCGGAATCGAAACAAGAATCCTTCGAATACTTTAAAGAGCAGTTATTCGATGAGCACGAAGACATCTACCACGACACATTAGACTACATGGCAAAACGTCTCGAGGAGATAGAACCGCCCGTGGGCTCCATCCAAGCTTCCGGTCAGGTGCACAACCAGGGTGAAGCTATCTCATCATTCTCGTTATCTCATCTGCCGCCCATTAAAATACCTCCATTTTCGGGAAATTATGAAGAGTGGGAAAGTTTTCGGGATCGATTCACATCGCTAATCATTCAAAATAAAGACTTGTCCGCGTTCGCTCGTATGCATTTTCTATCGTCGAACCTAACCGGCCGCGCGCTTGAATCGATAAAAAATATTCCGATCACAGCCAATAACTTTGACATTGCCTGGAAAACACTTGTGTCACGGTACGAAAACAAACGTCGGTTAATCGAAGTACATGTCTCCGCATTATACAATTTACTGAACGTTACGCGCGAGTCCGCCCTTGAGTTAAACAAGCTTCGAAACAAAGCAAATCGTGCGATCGCTTCGTTGAAAAATTTAAATCGCTCCGCAGACGAAATCTTAAGCGACATTCTTCTATATAGCGTGTCACAGAAGCTCGATAACACGACGCGGAAAGCGTGGAAATTGAAAGGAGGCGATAATCCGACGATTCCAACGTACAAAGATCTCGATCGTTTTCTCGCATCTCGCGCTCGCGCGCTCGAAGAATTAGCGCCTCACGATGCTACGAAACTCACGCGATCGCAAAAAATAACGAGCGCCACTGCATCTACTTCCGCGAATTTATCATGTCCGATATGTAAAGCGGCTCATTTTATAAATAAATGTCCGAAATTCGTTAAGAAAAGTCCGAGTCAACGGATGGAGATTATCAAACAAGCTAGTCGTTGTATAAATTGTTTGAGTACAAAACGGTGCAGTCTTGTCCTAGTAAGTATTCTTGTCAAACGTGTCAGAAAAAACATCATTCAATGCTCCACCTTGACTCGGTCTCATCTTCAAACGACAATACCGTTTCGACAACCGCAGCTTCGCAATCGGAGACGAATGCTACTGCGTCAATTACGGCGCTTTTCTCGACCTCCGAACTGCCCTCTCGTCCTCCAGTTCTGCTGGCGACGGCTCGCGTGAAGGTCGGATCCGCCGGAGGTCAGTCTGTTGTCGTGAGAGCGTTACTCGACCAAGGGTCAGAAATGACATTTATCACCGAACGACTTAGGCAAATATTAAAATTGCGCTGTCTCAAAATGCCTATCTCGATTTCAGCCGTCGGATGTGTCGACGCCGGAACTTGTCGTTATGCCGCGCTCATTCAAATCTCTCCATTCGATAAGTCTCATCCCGTTTTAAACACAACAGCGTCAATTTTAAAATCGCTTACTAATTATTCTCCGTCGTCGGTGCTATCAGTTATCAATTGGAGTCATCTCGCAGATCCGGATCCTCTCAATGCGGACCCTATTGATATAATTATCGGCGCCGATCTTTATAGCGAGTTACTTCTCGATGGAATTCGTAAGGGAACCAGCGGGCAACAAATCGCGCAAAATACGATTCTCAGTTAGGTGCTTTCCGGTCCCACGTCTTCTTCTGTTTCGTCGCGTCAAACAATAACAGTTCAACACTGCTCGAGTTCGCTCTCTCTCGAGCAAGAACTTCAAAGATTCTGGGAAATCGAAGAGATTCCTCAGCAAACTCTACTAAGCCCTGAGGAGCAGCAGTGTGAGGAACATTTTCTCACAACGCATTTGCGCTGCCCTGACGAAAAATATGTCGTTCGTCTTCCGTTTAAGTAAGGCCCTCCGATCGAAATCGGCGATTCTCGTGACCTTGCTGAGCGCTTAATAACAAGTCTTCATCGTCGATTTAAAAAAAATCCCAGTTTAAAGTAGGAATATTTGGAGTTTCTAAGCGAATACAAACAGCTCGACCATATAAGAAAAATAACCTCACACCTTTCTGATTCTCAATGCGTGTACAGGGTGGGGAAAAATTATTGGTCAAGCTTTTGCCAGTCGATTCTACTCGTCGAGATCGCCAACATTGCATCATAAACATGGTGCCGCAAAATTGACTTTCAAGGTCATTTTCAATGTCAAATTTTTTTATTGGCTTAGTCGATTCTACTCGTCGAGCTGAACAAAAGTCTCAAAGGGACCATATGCCGGAAATCAATATTTCATAGAGAAATCTTCGTTTGAAGTATTTTTGCCTAAAATTTCCAAAAAATCGATTTTTATGAAGTCAGAAAATAAATCTGATGCTTATAAAGTTCTTAAAATCATGTTCTGAATATCCTGATCATGATTAGCGAAAATCACCCCCCAAAAATGACCCTGAAAAATTCGTTTTTAAGGTCAAAAATCTGCTTAATCTACTCTTAGCGCTACCCAGGAACAACGACGTGGACGTGGTAGATTTCTGTTCCCTTCGGGGTGACTTGATTATTGTGAGTTCCCCTCGCCTCTCACTTTGGGGTGACTTGATTATAGTGAGTTCCCCTCGCCTCTCACTTCGGGGTGACTTGATTATAGTGAGTTCCCCTCGCCTCTCACTTCGGGGTGACTTGATTATTGTGAGTTCCCCTTGCCTCTCACTTTATCGTCGTCGACGCTGCCTACGAACAAACAGAACTGACCCATCAACCCCAATAGCTCTGTGCTTGTCTGCCAGCTTCAACGTAACCACCACCGTTATCAATGCAAGCTTGGAGTCTCTCCACCAAATTATCTCGCACTCTACGGAGCACAGCTCGATTTCGTGCTAAAGTAGCAACCGCCTCTTCAATGCGATCTCGTAAATCCTGAGCCGTCCTTAAAGCCTTGCCTGACCCATAAACAATGGCTTTCAGAGCTCTCCAGAAATAAAAGTCCAGAGGGTTCAGGTCAGGTGAACAGGCGGGCCATAAGTGTGGCGCAGGATTACGACCGATCCATCGAGTTCCAAAAGCTCGTTGTAAAAAAGCGCGGACTTGCCTGCCGAAATGCGGTGGAGCACCGTCATGCATTAAAAAAATTCGATTATTCGGGCATTCCTCGGAACCATACGTCGCAGTCGATTCAGGAGAGTATGACGTAGAAACCGCAAATACTCAACGCTTGACAATCGGTTTGAGAGAAACACAGGAGCAATATAATCATTCCCGAGTATCCCTGCCCAAACATTGACTGAAAAACGGCCCTGCTGAACTCTTTGGACCATTGCGTGTGGATTGCGTCTGCGCCAGATGCGAACATTTTGCCGGTTCAAACTGGAAGTGCTGGAAAAACTGGATTCATCAGTGAACACTATATTTTTCAGAAAGTGCCGATTTCTTCGGATCTTGCGAAGCATCCACCGTCAAAAACGAAGACGAGCTGTGCGATCACCAGGTCGTAACTCATGCACTACCTGCACTTTGTAGGGTCGTAGGCCTTCCTCACGGAGAATGCGCAAGAGAGTGTTTTATGATCAACCCCTACTCGCGCGCCTATGCGTTGTGATCCCATGACAGGATAAGTTCGAGCTAGAGCAATCACACGTTCCTCAATTCTCCAAGACACACGAGGACGACCTGCCCTACGGTGGCCAGCACCTGCAAAATTCCTTTGCTCCTGATCATGGAATCGTTCATCGAGTCGTTGAAATTCTCGACGATCAGGCACGGACCCTGGACGTAATGGTCTGCCATTAGCTTGGCGTCGCAACCAACTAGCATAAAGAGCTCGTGCTCGTGTGTAATTACCATGAACACGATCAATTGCTCGAAGCATTAGACGTTGGTCACGCCCATCCCGATGCGCCCGATCACGGCCACCACGTCGAGGCATGCTACAGTAACGTTATTCTTAGAAAAAATTTGGTAAAAAATTTAAACAATTTTTTTTAATTTTACACTGAAAATTGATTCAAGATCAGCGGCGGTCTTCTAATAATCACGAAAAAGGTCTAGATATGGATGGAAAGCTTCTTAAGCACAAGTAACGAATGTCTTATGGAGCGATATATTATTCCTCTCCGAGGCAAATGACCGTTGCTTTAAGGAACCAACAGCCGTTGAAATGTTACTGGGTACCAAGATACCCCGAAGGGAACAAAAATCTACCACGCCCACTTCGTTGTTCCTGGCTAGCGTTAAGAGTAGATTAAGCAGATTTTACACCCATGACAATTAATTTTACGAAATTTTTTGGCTTCTAAAAACTTCAAACGAAGATTTCTCTATGAAATATTGATTTCCGGCATATGGTCCCTTTGAGACTTTTGTTCAGCTCGACGAGTAGAATCGACTAAGCCAATTAAAAAATGACATTGAAAATGACCTTGAAAGTTAATTTTGCGGCACCATGTTTATGATGCAATGTTGGCGATCTCGACGAGTAGAATCGACTGGCAAAAGCTTGACCAATAATTTTTCCCCACCCTGTACATTCCACATCATCCTGTCATCCGAGATAGCAACATAACCATTCATTTAAGAGTCGTTTTTAATGCATCGAGTCCCACGACCAACGCGACATCGCTTAATGATCACTTGCTTACCGGTCCGAAACTGCAAACGGATTTAGCGGCGGTTATTCTTCGATGGCGACAGTTTCGGTACGTGTACTCCGCGGATATCGCGAAAATGTATCGTCAAATACTAGTTGACTCTCGTGATATCGATTATCAGCGCATATTATGGACCGCTAACAACTTTGAATCCACGCAAGCGTATCAAATTTTAACGGTCACGTACGGCACTGCTTCCGCTCCGTTAGCGTTGCGCGTGATTCGACAACTTGTTCAGGATGACGGTGATTCATTTCCTTTGGCCATTCCGGTGTTGCAGGATCATATTTACGTCGATGACGTTCTCTTCGGAGCCGACGATATCTCTCTTCTTCCTCAAGTTCGCGATCAAGTATGCGCGTTGTTGAATCAAGGTAAATTTGAACTGAGAAAGTGGTCGAGCAACTCCGCGAAACTGCTTAGTGATATTGCTGTCGAAAATCACGGGTTAGCGTGTAGCAAAAATTTTCATACGGATGAGCAGTTGAAAATTCTCGGTATCAGCTGAAATCCATCATTGGATGTGTTTCAGTTTCACGTGTCGCTTCCTACCGCCATTTCCAATACCAAACGATCGATTCTTTCTACCGTAGCGAAGTTGTTCGATCCACTAGGTTGGAGTACGCCCGTCACGGTCGTTGCAAAGATTTTTATGCAGCAACTCTGGTTAGTCAAATTAGATTGGGATGACATACTTCCATCTAAACTGCTAGAACAATGGGATATAATTCGCTCTTCATTAGCTGCTCTCAATAATTTGCAGCTAGATCGGTGGGTACAGCGCGGATCAGACACGGTTCAATGCGAGCTTCACGGATTCTGCGACGCGTCCGTCACTGACTACGCGGCGGCTGTTTATATTCGGCTCACGTCTCTTTCGGGCGAAGTTACGTCCGTCTTACTGGTTGGCAAGTCAAAGGTCGCGCCGGTTAAAGCATTAAGCATTCCTCGACTAAAATTAGCTGCTGCCGTATTATTGGCGAAATTAATGGAATTCATGCGTCGGTCGCTGCGTTTGACCGCCGCTCCTTGTTATTGCTGGACAGATTCGACGGTCGTGCTTCCGTAGATAAGTCAACACCCTTCAAAATGAAAAACGTTTGTTTCCAATCGCGTTTCAGAAATTCAATCTAGAATTCCATGTGCGTCATGGCAACACGTGCCAACCAACGATAACCCCGCCGATTGCGCTTCTCGCGGAATACCGGGAACTCAGCTTGCATCACACATTCTGTGGTGGCAAGAGCCGACGTGGTTGCGACTTTCGGTCTTCGATTAGCCGCAGCAAAGCAATGAGTCGTCGTATAAAACCGCCATGGAACAAAATCCTCGCGTAACAACGCATCTCGCTCAGCCGATCGAGCAGTAGGATCTCGCGTCGCGATACTCGTCGTAGCCTAAACTCATCAGGGTTACCGCGTACATAATGCGATGTCTCGCGAATTCGCCCTCTCGCTCAAGCTCACGCCGGAATCGCTGACGCTCCGTCCGCTCTCGCCGCAAACGAATGCCAGAAAGCGCGAGAATTCTGGCTAAAGTGCATTCAAGAGGAAGCGTTTCCACTCGAGAGAAGCGCTAAAAAATAAAAAACCACTTTCAACCAAAAGCGCTATTCTCTCGCTCAATCCATACCTCGGCGAAGACCAACTAATTCGCGTTGGCGGGCGGTTGTTAAACGCTCCGGTTCCGCTTCAAACGAAGCATCCGATTATTTTACCTTCTCATCCGTTAGTTACTCTCATTATTCGGCATGCGCATCTGAGATCACTTCACGCCGGCACGCAGCTCGCAACATTGCGCCGAGAATTTTGGATCGTCCGCGCTCGAAATGTCGTGAAGTCCGTCATCCACCGATGCGTCGTGTGCATTCGCGAAAAGACCACGACGACTCCCACGCAACTCATGGGTAACTTGCTTCAAGTGCGAGTTTCTCCCCCCGCGCGCGCTTTTCTTCATTGCGGATTGGATTATGCCGGTCCAGAGTTTGTTCGATCCATGTCTGGCCGCGGTATCGCCTCTCGAAAGACATATATCACCGTGTTCGTGTGCATGCTCCACCCGAGCAGTTCACCTCGAAGTCGTCGAAGGCTACTCCACCCCCGCGTTCTTAGCAGCCTACTCGCGATTCTGCGCTCGACGAGGACTTTTGGAATTAGTGCACTCCGATAACGGCACTACGTTCGTCGGAGCGGATCGCGAATTGACCGCCGCATTTCGAGCCGCGTTACGCGATCCAAATTTTCTGAATCGCATAGCATCTGAGAAAGTCTCGTGGCACTTCATTCCGCCGTCCGCTCCGCATTTCGGCGGTTTATGGGTGGCCGGGGTGCGCAGTGTTAAGCACCATCTCCGTCGGGCGGTCGGCGCTCATACCATGACGTTTGAAGAGTTCACTACTCTCCTGTGCAATATCGAAGCGTGTCTCAATTCAAGGCCTCTTGCACCGCTCACCGACGCGGTTAACGACTATGAGCCTCTTACGCCCAGTCATTTTTTGATAGGGTCTGCGCTTACAGCAATTCCAGAGCCGTCTCTGTTAAATGTAAATAAAAATCGCCTGTCGCGTTGGCAAATTACGGCAACTAACAGAGCGGTTCTGGAAGTTATGGCAAAGCGATTATGTCAACACTTTGCAACAAAGAGTGAAATGGCGACGAATCACGAAAAATTCGGTTCGAGTTGGACAATTAGTCTTAATTCAAAACCCATTGCTACCGCCATGTAAATGGGAATTAGGTCAAGTAAGTAAATGTCACGCCGGCTCTGACGGCTTAGTACGCGTTGTCACCATAAAAACTGCGTCATCCGAGTACAAGCGTCCGCTCGTCAAATTATGCTTACTGCCGATCGACATCGAACAAGCGGAAAATCCGAAGTAATTTTATAAAGTGTAATCAAAATAGCGATCGCCTCGAACGAGCGTTCTGCCCTTTTTGTTCGATAGACGTCACAAAATTATATCTCTTAGCACGTAATGTACATTCACAAATTTATTAAATCACAAATCAAAAAAAAAGAAATGGAATATATATACAAAATTATTTACAGCGTTTTATTATTAATTAGTTGATGCAATCAACTGATAGCGCGATTCGCGAGCGCGAACGGTCGGGTTTTGAGAAGCAAGCGACTTCTTTAAATCTGCGAAATGCTGAGATGAATTTGACTGCGATAAAGGTAGCGAGTACAAAAGCGATCTGCCCGGATTTGCGCGGCGTTCGAGTTAATATAGGCCGTTTCTTCTGGAAAGGTCCAGATTTCTCGAGATCGGCAAAGTTTGTTTTGTAGGGTGACTTTCGTTGTTGTCTACTGGCAAAAGATGCTTCCTCTGTCGATGTCTATCAATGTTTGATGATTTATGATCTATAATATTGACAGTTTTGTTATGAAGAACACAAGGCAGAACAATAACGAAAGTCACGCTCAGATTTATATTTTGTCAAGATATCGATGCTAACTGAAAAGTTCGGCGAGAAAGAAACTATTCTCATAATCAAATGAGATATTAATAACAAATTAATTCTAAGTCGTTTTGAACATGCCGCCCGCCTCGCTAGCGGCCGCTAGCGAAAGTAATCGCGCTAGCGCGTAGGCTCGTGATGGCGAGCAGGCACGTGCGTGCGGCGTGACAGTCGAGCGTGGTGTGCGTGTTGCTTAAAGTCGTGTGCGTGTAATGTGACTTGTGCAGTGCGGAATGTGCTTCGATTCTGTGTGAAAAATGCAGGTGCTGCATCGAAGGTGAATGCGATGCGCTTTGATGAAGAGGATGGTGTGGGGTACGATGCGCAGATGTAAGGGGAATGGTGAGCAGATGTAAGTATTGTTGTGAATGATCGAGATGGAAAGGATCGATGACAGGTGAGGTTATGATTCGATTAAATGTTTACATGTGATTGATATTACTAAAACAAAGTGATCGATAAAAATAAAAATGCAAAGTATGACGAGTCTTAATAGTAATTGACGATGGTGAGAGATGCCACGTTGCTTAAGCTGTCATCCCTCGATGTCCTGGGCGTCTGAGGCTGCCGTCGGAAGGAGAACGATCTTCACGACCGGTCTCTTAAGAGTGGTGGTTGCGGTCCGCATCGTCACGACTCGGACTTCCCCGTCGTCTCCGGGGTGGAGGGCCGTGATGCGGGCCAAGGGCCATTTGCCAGGAGGTGTCATCTCGTTGCGAATGACGCACAGATCGCCGATGCGAGGGGTGGCGTTCGTCCTCCACCACTTAGGTCGTGCTGAGAGTGTGTGGAGGTATTCGCGTGACCACCGCTGCCAGAAATGGTCGCGCATCTGTTGCAGGTACTGCCATCGAGAAAGACGTCCCGCTGGCTCCTCCACCATCGACGGTTCAGGCACGGCGTTCAAGGCAGTCCCGACCAAGAAGTGGCCAGGCGTCAGCGCGCTCACGTCGTCCGGGTCGTCGGTAAGTGAAGTCAACGGTCGTGAGTTAAGACAGGCTTCTATTTGAGCCAATACTGTGCTCATTTCCTCGAACGTCAAGGTAGACTCACCGATAACTCTCTTCAGGTGGTGTTTTACCGATTTCACGGCTGCCTCCCACAAACCTCCGAAGTGCGGGGCTGCTGGCGGATTGAAGCGCCATTGGACTCCGTCGTTGGCCAGAAGGTTGACCAGATGTTCGTCGCCCTTAGCGGCGTCCTGGAACAAAGCGCGCAATTGCGTGTCGGCGCCGATGAAGGTCGTGCCTTGGTCGCTATACAGAACTTGGCACAGCCCTCTACGTGAAACGAATCGCCGGAAGGCCGCGAGGAACGCGTCGGTGCTGTAGTCAGACACCACTTCCAGGTGGACGGCCTTGGTGCTGAAGCACACGAATATGGCCAGGAACGCCTTGTGTGCCCGGTGTCCGCGGCCCTTCGTCGTACGCAGTTGGACTGGTCCCGCATAGTCGACCCCTGTGTGTGTGAAGGCTCTCGAGGCAGTGACCCGGGGCCGCGGCAAGTTCCCCATCGTGGTTCTGATGGACGCCGCCCGCCATCGCACGCACTTTACGCAGCGATGCAAGTGCTGTTTGATTGCCGATCGTCCGCCTGGGATCCAGTAGCGTTGGCGCAGCGTCCCGAGGGTGAGCTGCACTCCACCGTGCAGGGTTTCTCGATGGCAGGCGTCGATGATGAGGGCGGTGAAGCGGGAGGCTGCCGGCAGTATTACAGGGTGCCTCTCGTCGGGGCTCAGCAGCGAGTGCTTCAGTCGTCCCCCCACTCTCAGCAGACTATCGCCGTCGCAGAACGGAGCCAGTTTGATGAGCTGGCTGCGGCCAGGAAGCGGTTGATTTTTGGCTAGCGCCTTGAGGTCTGCGTCGTACCACGCCGCTTGCACTCGCCGAATCCACGTTCGCCGTGCCTCGTCCAGCTCCTGAGGACTCAAGGTTAAACCTAAAACAGACGGGGGTTCTCGGGCTCGCAACACGCGAAGCCATCGGCGGCACCAGGCAGTGATGCGCAATAAACGGCGGAGCGATGAGTATCGCTGCAGCAGGGTGTTGTCCTCGGGTTCCGCGTTGGCTAGGAGAACGCGGATGCGTTGCTCCGGCAACTCGTCCTCCTCGGTTGCAGGCATCCTGCGGGCAGGCCAGCGGTTGCGGTCGGTGAGCCACGAGGGGCCCTGCCACCACAGCGGGTGTTTCAGCAGCTCACTCGGTGACAGCCCTCGGGTCGCGCAGTCCGCCGGGTTGTCCTGGCTTGGAATGTGGTACCAGCGAGCGTTGGGAAGTGTCCGCTGAATATCGGCAACCCTGTTCGCCACGAAGGTCTTCCATTTGGATGGATGTCCTCGTATCCACGCCAGAGTCACTGTGGAATCCGACCAAAGGTGTGTCGGAGCGTCGACCAGCTCCATTGTCCTCTGGACGTGGTTCATCACCTTGGCCAGTAATGCTGCAGCACATAGTTCTAGACGTGGTAGCGACACTTGGCGGATTGGCGCGACCTTAGTTTTGGCCGTTAGCAGGAGCGGCTTCCCGCCGGCCTCGTTTGAGATTGGTTTTGCGTAGACGGCTGCGGCGTATGCACGCTCTGACGCGTCCGCGAAGCCATGGAGTTCCACACGCCCGTCGCCTAGACTGGTGCGGAGCCAACGAGGTACACGCATCTCTCCGAGCACGGGGAGCTCTTCTTGTATCCGCAGCCAGGCCTGTTCGTCTCCGGGCGTCACGGGCTCGTCCCAGTCCAGTTGCTGCAGCCACATGGACTGGATGAGAACCTTGGCCTTTACCACCACTGGGGCAAGCCATCCCAGTGGGTCGAACAACCGAGCGGTTTGCGATAGTACGGTTCTCTTCGTGACACGCTCGGTTTCCATTGGTATGACCTTGAAGGAAAAGGCGTCTTCACGCGGGTGCCATTGGAGTCCTAGCGTGGAATGCTCCAAGTCCTGGTCCCAAGTGGGAGGATGACTCTGCTGCCGGTGCTCCGGTGGAATGTTCTCCAGCAGTACATCCGCGTTTGCTGCCCACTTCTTCAGCGGGAATCCCCCCGCCGTGCACAGTTGAGCCAGCTGCTGCTGTATGGTGCGGGCCTCCTCCAGGGTGTTGGCTCCAGTGAGGATGTCATCAACGTAGGTGTCCCGCCGAAGCACGGCGGCGCCCTGTGGATACGTCCTCTCCTCGTCTGACGCCAACTGTCTCAATGTCCTGATGGCAAGATATGGCGCGCACGCTAAGCCGTAAGTGACTGTATTAAGATTATATTCTCGAATCGTCTCACTTTCATTTGACCTCCATACAATGCGTTGCAGGTTGCGATCTCCTGGATGTACAAGGATTTGGCGGTACATTTTTTCGATGTCCGCCACCATCGCGTATCGGTGCACTCGCCAACGCATGAGCACATCGGGCAAGGCTGGTAAGAGGTTCGGGCCCGGTAGCAAAAACTCGTTGAGGGACTCACCAGAGGGTAGACGTGAGGAGCCGTTAAAGACCACACGGATCTTCGTGGATGTGCCGGTGGTTTTCAGGACCCCATGGTGCGGAAGGTAGCACAACCTCTCTTCGTCGGTCGCCACGGGTGCCGCTGGAGACATGTGGTGAAGGTCCTCGTACTCTGCCATGAACGTCTTGTACAAGCGCTGCAGTTCAACGTCCGCCGCGAACCTACGCTCCATGCAGCGTAGCAGGCGGTGCGAAGCTCGTCTGGTGTCAGCCAGCGCAGGCAGGGCTGGGGTCACTGGAAGGCGGACTACGTACCTCCCGTCCTTCGTCCTGCTGTGCGTTTCCGTGAAGAGATCCTCGCATCGCTGTTCGTCCTCGGTGAGGGGGAGAGGTGTCTGAGGGGGCTCCTCCTGCTCCCAGAATCTGCCGACCAGCGTTGTAAGCTGTTCGTCGAGTGTGCATTGATGTGACAGTGCCGGGGATCCATCCTCGACGCCGTCCACGACACCCGAGAGGATCCATCCCAACGTGGTCTTCTGCGCGATCGGTGCGTGTGGTCCGCCCTTCCGCAGTCCTTCCTCGATGATCTGGAAGAAGGCATCGGCTCCCAGCAAGAGCTCGACCGGGTCGGCAGCCAGGAAGTCCGGGTCCGCCAGTTGGAGGCCGTGCGCGTGAGGCCACTCGCCGCCCGCCGTCTTCACCCGCGCGCCGTAAGCCGAAATCCGCGGTAGCACTAGTGCGGATAGCAGCATCTCGAAGTCCGTAGCCCTCGATGACAGCCGTACCTTAATCCGGCCGTTGGCCGACGCCGTGCGTTGTCCTCCTATGCCGAGGATGGTTACAGAAGCAGCGGTGCGCGGGAGCCGGAGGCGCTGTGCCAAGGCCTCCGTGATCAATGAGACCTCGGATCCGGAGTCGATTAGAGCGCGCACCTGGAACTTGGCACCAAACTTATCGGCGACGTCGACGCGGGCCGTGGCGAGAAGCACGGTTGCTTGCTCGTCTGTCCGACGTTGCACGTGAAGCGACGTTGAAGCTGTGGTCGACGAGTTCACCGGGGACACGTAGGCGTCGTGCGTCGATGAGTGATGCCGCGCGTTGCACGCAGCGCAGTTCTTTTTGGACTGGCATTCTGTCAGCTGGTGTTTCCCGAAGCAGTTGAGGCAGAGCTGCTTGGCCTCGGCGAACTCCTTCTTTTCTCTCGGCTGCTTCTTTTGAAAGTCGCTGCAGAAGAGGATGTAGTGGTCACCCTGGCATTGTGCACACCGTCCGCTCTTCTTCGTCGTCTTCTGCGCGAGATGCGATCTAGCAGATCGCGAAGTTGCGCTGGCGGCTTTGTTGGACGGTGAGGATGGCGACTCGGTCTTTGCGGGCTGAAGGGCCTCCAACGTCCGCATCCGACGCTCCAGAAACGTCTTCAGGGTTTCGTAGGATGGCGGCTCGGACGTGTCACTCACCGAAGTTTCCCATTCCCGCCTAGAGCGCGGGTCGAGCATCTCCACGACGAGGTGCACAAACAGATCCGTGCAGTTTGAAATGGGTCGTCCGATGCCCTCCAACGTTCCCACAGTACTCAGCATTCCGTGGAAAATGCGTTTAAGATCCGCGGCTGACTCATTTTTCATTCTAGGTGTTGAGGCAAAGGCGGAGAAGCAGGACCTCACCAGCAGCCGCTTATTTTCGTAGTGATCCGCCAGCATGGACCACGCCCGGTCGAAGTTATCACCCGTTGTTGGTAAGTTGCGAATGAGCTGCTCCGCTTCTCCCTTCACACTTGTCCTCAGGTAATGAAGACGCTCCACTCCTGACACGGAAGCATCTGTCGTAATGAGCGACCGGAAGAGGTCCCGAAAGGCGGGCCACTCCTCATACTTCCCGGAGAAGGTCGGCAGTTGGATGCGTGGTAACGTTCGCCGCGGCTGGGAAGCTCCCGCTTCCGTGGGCTCCGCTTGCTCGATCGGCTCCTTCAGCGACTGCGTGAGATCCAGGAGAGTGCCTCGATGGGTAAGGAAACTTTCCTCGACGAGTCCGAAGAAATCCTTTTTTATGTATTCGTGGTCGGCCACCGCCTTCCAATACATTGTGCGAAGCGCCTCGTGGTTGGTCTCGAACTTGCTCCAATTTGCCTCCAATGCCTTTAATCTCGATTCCACTGCTCCCGCCGTAATCTTTGCAGCACCTGATTTTTTTAAATTCTCGTAGACTCGAGCGATGCGGCCCTGAAGATCTTGCTGACTTCGCAGCAGAGCGTCGGCATCCATGCTCATGGTGATGGGACTTCGTGGTAACACGATCGACGACACAGAACACGCACGAGAAACAGAGCGCACCTACTGCAGAGGAGGAGGTCACGTACCCCCGAGGAACGCACTCCACTGCGCACGAGAACGTCACGCACTACACTGCGATGTCGGATACAAGCTATATCCGGCTCGAAGGACCAGCAATGTTCGATAGACGTCACAAAATTATATCTCTTAGCACGTAATGTACATTCACAAATTTATTAAATCACAAATCAAAAAAAAAGAAATGGAATATATATACAAAATTATTTACAGCGTTTTATTATTAATTAGTTGATGCAATCAACTGATAGCGCGATTCGCGAGCGCGAACGGTCGGGTTTTGAGAAGCAAGCGACTTCTTTAAATCTGCGAAATGCTGAGATGAATTTGACTGCGATAAAGGTAGCGAGTACAAAAGCGATCTGCCCGGATTTGCGCGGCGTTCGAGTTAATATAGGCCGTTTCTTCTGGAAAGGTCCAGATTTCTCGAGATCGGCAAAGTTTGTTTTGTAGGGTGACTTTCGTTGTTGTCTACTGGCAAAAGATGCTTCCTCTGTCGATGTCTATCAATGTTTGATGATTTATGATCTATAATATTGACAGTTTTGTTATGAAGAACACAAGGCAGAACAATAACGAAAGTCACGCTCAGATTTATATTTTGTCAAGATATCGATGCTAACTGAAAAGTTCGGCGAGAAAGAAACTATTCTCATAATCAAATGAGATATTAATAACAAATTAATTCTAAGTCGTTTTGAACACTTTTGTTTCTTCTGTATATACTAATAAGTAGCTGTGTTGGTCTCTTTGTTTATTTCTTTCGAAACTATCATTTCGAGGCGAGTGGTATGTTTAAGTTTGCAAGAAAATTTATGTTTGTTTTTGTATGATTATTGATAATTGTTCACACATAAGGGAGAGAGCTTATGTTATACATAATTTCATGTACTCGCGCAATCGTCTTTCCTTGGGCCTTAGTACTTGCATGTTACGAGCCTGGTCGAAGCTCGCGAAAAACAAGGTACCGCGCAACTCGAGTTTCTCCCCCTCTTATCGAAGATTTTTCTCGATATTTCTGCGAACGATCGATATGACTCCGTTTGCTCTCTCTTCCGAGAACTATCGAGCGAGAAACAAGTGATTTGTAAAAGCGAGCTATTTTTCAAGGGAAAGTTCGAGATCATTTAATCATTAGCGAATATAAGTGCGATAGCCAAGTTAAGGCAAAAGACTATTTATCAGTGTCTAAATTCAACACCTAAAACCTGTGCATTCTCGGGTGAATACATTGTGCGAATTTTGGACGTTTAATTCTTAACGCTCAACTTTAACGGAAAAAGCTAGTGTCATCCGCGGCTCTTGAGAATGGCCGCCTTTAAACGCGCACTGTCCGCCAGTTTCTAATTCGCGTTAACAATTGTATGCAGATAGAGCGACTCAATCGAATCGACTTTGACGGAGATTTTAATAAAGGAAATGTTAAATTTCAAAAGGAAATCTCATCGTTCCCATATTCTCTTCTCTCGCTTCCTCAATCATTCATTCGCTCTCTTTCTCTCGCTCGCTTTGTCTCCTCGACATCTCTCTTCTATTTGCGCGCACAACCAAAACAACGCGCTTTATCCTTTTCGCTATCTCACGATTCTTCTCCGTCCAATCCTCGACGTCTTCCGTCGCGCACTTCTCGCTCTCTCTGAGCAATATCAGCATTCGTTCACCGCGCTAATTAATTCCGCGCGTGAGCAAAATTAAATTCGGTATACTATTTATTATAGCAATAACTTCTTCGTCTGAGCATAAAGGTTTCATCTGTAATTTACAGAATACTTGTAAATTTATCTCTAAGTATATTAAAGTATATTAAATTATTATTTTCAAAGCTTAAATATACTGTAAGGTTGTGTAGTATAATTGATCAATTAAGAATCTAGATATCGAGCATATTCATCTATGTTGAAATGCTCATTCTCAGATGGTGGTGAGTTTAACTGAGATATTTAATCTTTCGGCAAAATCTTTATTAAATTGTAACGATCCACCCCCCCCCCCCATAGATCGTTACCCAGCCGTCGATCCGCCGGAAGGCTGCCGCCCGGCGATTACCAGCCGGGCAAAGGGCAGCGGCGCTATGCGCCCTTTTTTAATCGTTCGAAACGCAACGGATTCGGGGCGCTATACGGCCGCCGACATCCGGTATACAGTGCTGTCGTTCGGCATTCCGAACCGCTCCAACTTCCGACGGAAAGCACCGAGCGACGGTTCCTTTCGCAACCGCCGCCGGAGCCGACCGAGCACCGCCGAATCCGCCAGAGATAATTACTCGCATTAGCGAGAACAATCGGGCCCCGCGATTAAGACCGAAATTACCCGAACGGGTAATTTCGGCGTATAAAACGAGCGACCCGACCGATCGAAAGATACTCCGATTTCAGATCCAACTAGAGCCAGTACGGCGCCTACACCAGATCCAGAACAGCTTCTCGAAAGATAGAAAACAAGGTTGGGCGCACTCAGCCTCCGCCGAGAGTTTGCGGCAAATCTCTAAGAGAACTTCCTCTCAAATTCGAATACCGAATTCACGGAGGTCGGGCGCACCTAGTCTCTGCCGAGCGCTCTCGGCAATTCGGAAGATCCTTTAAAAACCTGGCGACGACTAGAATCAACGGGTATGGAGCTCCCTGCCGCTGACGAGTGCTCTCGTCGAGCGTCACATCCTTGTGCATCCAACCACACAAGAATTGAACAGCCAAATTAAGTAGGCGGCTCAAGAATACGCGCATTACCGCGGTCTTACATTATCGCGCTCTCCGCGCGTTCTCGCATTTACACAAACACGCGCTCTCGCATTTACACAAACACGCGCTGGACTTTAAATCGCGGCAGACGAGCAAAAACACGTTAACACATTGCCGCGGGCACAATACACATACTGAAGCCCGAACTTATATGCGGTAAGTTAAGTCACCTGCATCCTACCGCGATTACTGTATCATCGGACCTTTAATAAATACATTTACTGCACTGTCCGATCCGGTCACACAATCTTGTACATAGACGCATATACATACACACCGTCCGGCGTGCATACATGCATGCACATGCGATACACGTATACCGCACGCACACCGTAGATATTCATACACGTTCGATACATGCATATCGCACGCACAACGTACATCGTCCGGTGTACAGTACGCATACACGCCTCACCGTTCCATGCACGTATACCGCAACACACTGTACATATTCACGCACACGTACATGCATACCGCCTGTTACACGTATCACTATTTGTTAATTACGTCATACGCATGCACATTGTAAATATACATCACTACGTTCACTGTCTGTTTACTAGCACACACGCCTACAAGTACACACTGTAAATACACATATATACACGAGTTACACGCACACGAGCCGCTCATACGCATGCACATTAATACATAAATACCGTACAATCACTCAACACGCGCATACTGTAAATAATCATATATTCACTCTTCACACGTTGTACATGCACTCATACGCTTAATTCAATATACATCTTTTAATCTAAACACCGAGTCTGTTGTTTCGCCGACCTTTTCACGAACCCTGATCCCGATTGAGCGAATCCAAGCCGAACTCGCGAAAGCGATACGTTACAAAATTATGTTCGTTAATACTGCTTTTGAGATTAGCTGTGGTTTGGTATAATTCTTGAGATACTTTAAATTCTGGTGAATATGTAATTAAATCGTTAGGGTCATCTGTTACTGGTAAGTTAACAATAGAATTATTAGTAATTTCTGTATTGGATTCAGCTTCTGGATTAAATATTTTCTGAAGGAAACCCAGGTGTTTCAGATTGAGATATAAATGTCGAAGTGTCCGGAGTCAAAGAGAATTTTTCAATAAACTCGGCATGAAACTTGGTTTCGTATGCCTGTCGCTTGAGCCAATGTAAATGTGAGGCGACGCGGCTAGCGTGCGTCTATTTGCCGGCTCTATGTTTTTGCTTCTTCCGAATAGTTCGTTTGTATGCCGGGTTAACCATCTACAAGGGAGTATGTAGTAAGATGATGAGTTTAAATAAATATCACAAAATTAAAATTGTTAGAATTTCAAGTAATAGTTACCAAATATTTAAAAGAAAATCTTGAATGCAAAATTTAAAATATTAAAGTTAATTGATCAAGAAATTTTATTTGAAAGATAAATATTAATGATCTAGAAACAAGGTATATTCATAAACTTATTTACTATCGTGCTGTTAATTATTAAAATAATTTGAAGATTAGAAACTCTGTTTGAGAGTTGAGGAATTGAATAGAGTTTAGGGAATGTAGTATATTATAAGAATTATATATATATATATACAGGGTGTCCGGTAATAATCGCCCCACCCGTCATGTGCAGATAGAGGCAGTTAAACTGAGTAGGAAAGTCCTGTACCGTTTTGCGATTTTCGCAATAATTAATAAGAAATTAAATAAAAAAGAGCGGCCAATCCGTGCGAGTAAAAGCGCGCGGCGAGAAGAGACCTCCTACTGTTTACGTGATTCTTGTCGCGCGGCGAAAATAAAAGCCTAATGTTTACGCGGTTGCTACGCACGCGACAAAGCGGGGAGGAGCACTCTACAAAGGACAATGGATAAATACGAGCAATGCATAACGCTGGACCCCCGCGTGGGCTGTCTCTTCTCGCCGCGCGCTTTTACTCGCGCGGATTGGCTGATCTTGTTTAATTTATTTCTCATTAATTATTGCGAAGATTGCAAAACGGTACAGGACTTTCTTATTCGGTTTAACCTGCTCTACCTGCACACGACGGGTGGGGCGATTATTACCGGACACCCTGTATATATATATATGTATATAAAATCTCCTGTTGTCAATCTTTAAATGGAGAGATAGAGATATGAGTAAATTTTGTAAATCCTGGATATTCTATAAATCCTGGCTCGACAAATGGTGCCTAGAATATTTTATCAATTCTGGCACAACAAGGAGTCTCGGATATTTTATAAATCCTCGCTCGACAGACGATGCCTAGAATATTTTATCAATTCTGGCACAACAAGAAGCCTCGGATATTTTATAAATCCTGGCTCGACAGACGGTGCCTAGAATATTTTATCAATTCTGGCACAACAAGGAGCCTCAGATAACAAAAGCAAATGAGCATTGGACGTCAGAGTAACAATAGCAGTATTGTTTCTATGCAAAGATCTAAGTATTATCTAGCATAAACGAATTTCAAATTTATAGATAATGGCAAGGTTGTAAGGATATGTAACTTAGGAATGACTGTCAGCTACGTGCCAGCGCTTGACAGGGGAGTTTCCTTATTATACAAGGAATAAAATTATCGCTAAAAGCATACAAGATGTTGCGCGACAAAGAAAATAGAAATAGGTTGAATGGTAAGTGGTTGTCAGTCATTTGCAGATTTCTAATCTTCGCAGAGGTACGGGTATTCTGAGTTAAAAGAAATCTTGATTACTTGCCGTATAGTGTCTGCAAACCTTAGCTGTCCAAAATCGTTGCGTGAGTCTAGCCTTTGCTTCCTCTCAAGGACCTCGGTCACGGAATATTGAGGCTGAATTGACGTACGCGAATATGTGCACAAAGTCTTTTATTCGAACTTTACTTTACACAAGACTTGAACTTATAAATCTGACGTAAGACCGACAAAGAAAATATATCAGAGAATATCGGAGCGGATGAGAATCTAGAAGTGATCGAATGAGTAATGAGAAGTGCTCGAGAAATTATTGAAAAGTCCTGGAGAAATAAATGAGAAGTGCTCGAGAAATGATTTAATAATGCTCGCGCGCCTCGAAATCCGTGGTTTATATACCGGTGAGGCACAAAGTGTTCTAGGGCCGCTGCAAATCGCGATTCGAAGATTCTCTCAAGGTGTCTCCGATGTTCTGAGAAGAAGTTGTTATCTAAATTATTTCGCCGTAATTCGCCACCGATAGATCAAGAGCGATGCGTGGATTGTTTATACGTTCGGCACCAAGAATGCGATGACAAAAGTGTGCAGTCGGTCACATACGATCGAAAAACGCATTAAATATTATTAATATCTTCTCCTTGCATCGTTTCTGTCCTCTGAAGGGATTTCTGATCCATGAATGCTTATGATTTTTCAATACAGTTTTCTAATAGAATTAATGTAACGTATGACATGTTGCCATGAGTTTGTTAATTTATAGAATCACTCCTTATATAATTTGCTTTGTCCGTTCGAGAGATTAAGTTGTTAAATTCAGACATTTTATTATTATTGACTTCCATAAATAGAATGATTTAATGATTTCAAATATTTTATAATTATTTCCAATTGTTTGTAATAAAGAGAATTATTTCAGTAAATTATTGTATTTGTGATTCTATAAGTTGAGACGTACATAACTTTTAAAATTATAGTGACGTCTATATGGAATATTTAACCGCAAGGTTCAATTAATTAGGATTTAAATAGTTCACAATCGCAAAAATCAATAAAGAATTCGATCGCAAACATTAAGATATTATCGAAAGTATTTTATGATATTAACGGAATCATTTTTATAATAATCTGTCTTTAGTTTAACTATAATCCGAGAAAGTAATATTAATATTTTGTGAATAATTTTAAGTAACCTTGAAAATCCGATTTATGAATAAAGTTTTGAGACAAATTATCCTATTAAAAGAAACCTTACAAAGGTAAAAAAAATACGCCAAGTATATAAAAATTTTACAACTTGTATGTAACATAGAGATTAAATAAATTTTTACAAAAAGCAGTGATATCCTATTAAAAAAACCTTACAAAGGTAAAAAAATACGCCAAGTATATAAAAACCCTAAAAAACTTAAGAAAGTTTAAAAAAATATTTACTCCTAAAAAAACTTATAAAAATAATTTTCCTCTAAAGAAATAACCTTAAAAAATAATAAAATTTGAAAAATAATTTTCTCCTAAAAAGTATTCTCTAAAAAATCAAAAATCAAAACTAAACATGAAATCAATAATTAGCCAAGTATTTAGAAGCAATTCAATTTGTGAGGGTTTGAAATAGTATTTGCCATAAAATCAATCTTGCATTTATAGAAATATAATACATAAATTTTCTCCATAAAGTCAAAACACATTTTGTTATTAAGAAAAATTTATTTTTAAAATAAGTTTAATTTTGTATGATAAATGTTTTGATATATAAAATAGCATTATTATGTCACACGGATTTTATTACAAATAGTAAAATATAAAACTATTTAACCTCTACTGCGCCATGACGTTGATCACATTGATTGTCAATTTTAAATATAAAAGTGTCCTGTGCTACAAATTGATCGAAGTGTTTGAAATTGCTGTTTTGAAATTAATCATAAGCTTTGCCAAGTAGGTCCGGAACTAAAGGGGTTAAGGCACAAAGTGACATACAAAAACTTGGCGTGCCCCGGTCGCATTATTATTACTAAATATTTAAAATTAAGGTTCGCGAAGTATATATCTGAAATTAAAATTTGCAAATTATTATCAACATGTTAATGTTATTATTAGCAAATATTTAAAATTAAGGTTCGCGAATTATATGTCTGAAATTAAAATTTGCAAATTATTATCAGAAATTATTATTAACCTGTTAATAAAAATATATGAATAATGCGACCGGGGCACGCCAAGTTTTTGTATGTCACTTTGTGCCTTAACCCCTTTAGTTCCGGACCTACTTGGCAAAGCTTATGATTAATTTCAAAACAGCAATTTCAAACACTTCGATCAATTTGTAGCACAGGACACTTTTATATTTAAAATTGACAATCAATGTGATCAACGTCATGGCGCAGTAGAGGTTAAATAGTTTTATATTTTACTATTTGTAATAAAATCCGTGTGACATAATAATGCTATTTTATATATCAAAACATTTATCATACAAAATTAAACTTATTTTAAAAATAAATTTTTCTTAATAACAAAATGTGTTTTGACTTTATGGAGAAAATTTATGTATTATATTTCTATAAATGCAAGATTGATTTTATGGCAAATACTATTTCAAACCCTCACAAATTGAATTGCTTCTAAATACTTGGCTAATTATTGATTTCATGTTTAGTTTTGATTTTTTATTTTTTAGAGAATACTTTTTAGGAGAAAATTATTTTTCAAATTTTATTATTTTTTAAGGTTATTTCTTTAGAGGAAAATTATTTTTATAAGTTTTTTTAGGAGTAAATATTTTTTTAAACTTTCTTAAGTTTTTTAGAGTTTTTATATACTTGGCGTATTTTTTTACCTTTGTAAGGTTTTTTTAATAGGATATCACTGCTTTTTGTAAAAATTTATTTAATCTCTGTGTTACATACAAGTTGTAAAATTTTTATATACTTGGCGTATTTTTTTTACCTTTGTAAGGTTTCTTTTAATAGGATATCACTGCTTTTTGTAAAAATTTATTTTAACTCTTTATTACATACAAGCTGTGAAATTTTTATATATTTAGCGTATTTTTTTTTACCTATGTAAGGTTTTTTTTAGTAGGTAGTTATATCTTTCACTTATTCATACGTGTGTAGCTGCACGAAAATTTCATAATTTTAAGAATAGAGGATCAAATCAGGATAATAAGGATATTAAGGATACCAATAAAATTTTGTAGACTATTGTCAGACATAATAATTTATTAAATATGCTTATATATCGCGAAATAGTGCAACACAAGAAAAAAAGTGATAAAGTGATTAACGGTTATTAAGAGTATCGCGGAATAGTGCAAGGAAGAGAATTTAGAAGATAATTTCTTCTAATCGATGTCATATTGAGCAAAGTTAGATTATAATAGACAAACTGAGCGAATGCTTACACTTGAGTGAATCTGTGCATTACCAATTAACATATTAATGAGTCGCATGCTTATGTTAATGTACTTAAATAAATCTTGTGGTAATTCTACCAAAAATATTATAAAAACAACAACATTGAACACATTTTTATTAATTGGCTTTATAAAGCATAATGAAATGAAAAATCATATCGCTTCTATAGTGTCCACAAATATTTTGCGGATTTGGAATTACTCGCAACTTTTAGTTCTGGAAATGTGAATATTTCTTTATATTTTATATATAAATGTAATAAATGCGTAACTAATATTTTTAGATCACTTACAAATGGCTAAGCAATGAGTTGCATGTTTATGTTAATTCTATCAAAAATATTACATATACAGTTGAATTGAAAGCATTAGAGTTAGAGCCTGAAATAGAAATGTTAAGCATTAGTTAAAGAAGTAATAATTTTGATTTAAATTATATAATAAAGGTTATTTATTTTCTTGGGCTAAATACTTTAAGGACAAGACAGTCTATTTAACTTTTTTTGACATAATGGTTAATCATTTTTTTAAAGCATTGAGAAAACGTCAAAGTGGAAATTGATGACTTATTAGGATGGAGCTGCCTTTTGCAATATAATGTTATCGAAGAGCATTAGAATATCTGTCATCGACAAAAGTAGTTCAAATTTGAATCAAAATGAGGAGGGAGAGTCAGTTAGTGATACTGAAATGTAGATTTTATTAGAGAATCGTATAAAAGTTCATAATAATTTGGCAGTTACATTGATTAAAACAGAAGCCTACGATGCAGCTTTAGAAAATGTGAAACATGTTTTGAGTCGTCAATCACAAAATGTGTAAACACTATTTAGAAAAGGTATTGCAAAAATCCTAATCTTTTATTTACTATACTTAAACTTTCTTTAAAATAAGTTGTATATATTCTTGATTTATATTTTACATATGAAAAATTCAAATATGTGTGTATATGTATTGTGCGTATCGTAGGATATTGAGACTCAAGGGGAATATGCAGAAGCTTATACAACACTCTCTCTCTCTCTCTCTCTCTCTCTCTCTCTCTCTCTCTCTCTCTCTCTCTCTCTCTCTTCTCTCTTTCTCCACTGATTCAAAATTAAATTCAGAAATAAAAATATTTACTGCAGAATTAATGATCTTAAAGGATTAATGATCTTAAAGGAAAAAAAATTGCTAAAGACGCAGAAAAAGAAAAGCATCTATATCGTAAAATGTTATGTGTGGTTGAAAACTAAAAATCCGTCTTTTTAAATATTTTTATATACATATGTATATATGTGTATATATGTATGTATTTATGTACTTAATAATACTTTTATTATCTGCTTTTTTATTCTTTGATAGATTTTTGGTATCTTCAACTACACCTAACATTTTACGATACAAGTGCTTTTCGTTTTCTGTGTCTTTAGCAATGTTATCCTTTAAAGTCATTAATTCTGTAGTAATTATCTTCATTTCTGGATTACTTTTTAAATTTCAGTGGAGAGAGAAAGAGAGAGATTGCATAAGCTTCTTCATATTCCCCTTTGAATCTCAATATTGTTCCTATGCACAATACATATACACATATTTAAATTTTCCATATGTAAAATATAAATCAAGAATATATATAAATAGTAAATTAAAGATTAAGACTTTTGCAATACCTTTCCTAAATAATGGTTTCACGTTTTGTGGTTGACACCTCAAAACGTTTTATATTTTCTAAAACTGCATCGTAAGCTTCTGTTTTAATCAATACAGCTGCCAAATTATTATGAACTTTCATATAATCCTCCAATAAAATCTGCAATTCAACATCATTAACTGACTCTTCCTTCTCATTTTGATTCAAATTTGAACTACTTTTGTCGATGACAGATATTCTAATGCTCTCCGATAACATTATATTGCAAAAGACAGCTCCATCCGAATAAATCATCAATTTCCACGTTGACGTTTCTTATTGCTAAAAAAAATAAGTTCAACCATTATAAATAAACTAAAAGCCACTGTGCACAAGCTTTTGCTTAATACATTATGTTACATTAATTGTAAGTACTAACTGTAAACTTAGATTTGTATGTAATCTTAAACTTCAGTCAACGCACAAAGAAAATCATAACGTAGTAATATTTTTGCTATGTTAGGATTTTCTTTGTGCGTTGACTGAAGATTAAGGTAACATGCGAATCTAAGTTTACAGTCAGTATTAACATAACGTAACGTGTTACAGAAAAGCTTGTGCAATGGCCCTAAATCTTGTCCTTAAAGTATTTAGTCCAAGAAAATAAATAACCTTTATTATGTAATTTATAAACAAAATTATTACCTTATATCTCTTCTTTAACAAATGGATAATATTTTTATTTCAGACTCTAACTCCGATGCTTTTAATTCAACTGTATATGTAATATTTTTGATAGAATTAACATAAACATGCAACTCATTGCTTAGCCATTTATAAGATAACCTAAAAATATTAATTATGCATTAATTACATTTTTATATACAATATATAAATAAACATTATATATGAATGCGCGTTCGTGCGTATAATTACCTGCTTATCATTATCGAAAACATGGCCAGCCAAAATTTCCAAATATTCCCTCAATGATTCTATAATAATTATTTTCCAACAATTCATTTATGAGAAATATATTAATTGATAATGCACAGATTCACTTAAGTGTAAAAGCATTCGCTCAGTTTCGCTAATATAACCTAACTTTATTCAATATAACATCACTTCTCTTTCTTGTCCTTGCACTATTTTGCGATACTCTTAACCATTAATAATTTTATGTCACTTTATCACTTCTTTTCCCTAGTGTTGCACTATTCCGCGATATTCTCATAACCGTTAATTATTTTATTACTTTTCTTCTCGTATTGTATGTACCCCGCGCGTATAAAATATAAACATTATCTCCACACATCCACATATGATTTTGTCTCTTAAGGCGTATTTGCACACTCAAGCGAATAAAATCGTACATGAGCGCTGCAAACGCGCCTTGAGGGACAAAATCGCTTTGCATGTGTGCGTGCGAGCATACGTACGTGAGTCTGAATCTGGAACTGAAGAAAGAACTGACGAAAAGTCACATTCTGATATATGAATAAAATCATTTCTCAGGATTGACTGCATCAATCTTATTGAAACTGGTCGCAATCGAAAGCTTGTATCCACATTATATGATAAAAGTGCAGTTAGATTTTTTATTACAGCTTTAGTTCAAGAAATATTTTAATCGAAAGTTTAACTTGAGGTAAAATTCCGGATAAGCTACTTGGTAGCGCCGCAGCCCCTGTATATAGGCAACTTCGAAAAGCTAGAAAGAAATTTTTATATACTTGGCGTCGCGACGCTACCGCGTCGCTTGATTATGTATATTTTATGTTCCGTAGGTCGTAACGCATATATTTTTGGATAGAACATTTATCGAATATTTCTAAATAATCAACTAAATAATATCGTTGGCGTAATCGCAAAAAAAGTTAAAATTCGTTCGCCAGTCTGTCCTTGTAAAGTAGCCGCAAGTTAGTTCTAGTGCGTTGCGCGCGCATGTCCTAGTGTAATGGAACGACGCTTGATTTCGCCTAGAACTCTCTGATTGGTTGGTTGTTATTAATTACTCTAGGTAATTACAGTTCTTTGTGCAACTAAAAAACTTATATCTTAAATTCCTAAGTTAAATAATCATATGGTACAAGAACGATAAGCAATAAAACGGACTAGAGATTAATTTCATCATAAATTTAAATAATTATAAGAATAAAAGCAACCGGGCTAAATAATCGTTCTTTATTCCACTGATATTGTTCACTTTTCGGCTAGAATTTTAACTCGTAAAACCTCAGAGTCCTTACGCGATGTTAGTAGCAAGTGGACTGTATTATGAATAAATTTTAGAGCTTTAACTACAACAACAAGCTTTATTTTGAGTCACAAGCAAGGCGCAATACACTGAAAAAGCTGCATACAGAAAGCACTGAGAGCTAGCAGACCGAAGCAAAAGCGGGAACAGACCTCACTAATTGTTCGGATAACTAGATGTGTCGATTGCGAACGTCGCTCACGTACTGGTCCTACTAACGACGGCCTTTCGCGGGGCCGCCGTGATAAGCAAAATTTGACTGCCCCTCTTCCCTCGCGGTCAACGATCCGACGATCAGCTGTAAGGGCCGCGGTCGAGACCTCGATGCCGAGGGGGTTGAGGGGGAGTTTGATACAATGTATCGCTTGCTTACCGCCAAATCGTTCTTGCGCGGTATCCACGCGAACAGATATAATGCAAAAATAAAACCAAAATGTGATTATTTGCAAAAATATGGTTTCAAAAAATGGCGGGACGTCACAGTATTGTGCATCTTATTTGCTGTGCGCTGTGCGAATCAGTGTTCTCGCAATCGTAGCAGTGGAAATCGTGATTTATTTTCGAGTTTTCGTTGAATTAGTGACGTGCGAGAATGATTTTTCTAAACAATTAGTTTTTATTATTTATATCACACTGTAAAAATACGTGGAAGACCGACAGTAATAAATAAAAATCTTTTAGTTGATATTTTAATAAAATACAAAGACCAAATTGTGGAGAAAGATCAGAAAATTGTTTCGAAACACAATGCAATTTGAATAACAATAGCAAAAGACTTGGAAAATCGCTTAATACCAAATTTATTATATGCATTTGTAACATGTAATAGATACAAAATAAGAGAAAAGACTGAGCGGCCCCCTGTCTTTCCTTATCAGCAAATGGTGGATATCGATTATAATGTGCAACAACGAATTTCAGACGTACCAAGCATTGCTTCTGAAACAACAGACGAATCAACATTAAACGAATCTGATGAACCTTTAATTAATAATAATATATCATGTTTCATAATTACAATGGCAAAAACGGATTTTATTTCCATAATCACTTACAAAACGTATAAACAAAAAGATAAGGATCGACCTCCTTCTACGCGACAATATACAATACAATATTGCAACACAGAACGTGGCAGCAAGTATTTAGTGAAAAAATTTGGAAAAATACAAATAAGTTACTTTGCGGTTTTAATTTTAAACGAATTAAATTAGCACGCGATGGAAAAACAGGATACGCTTACGGTACATGTAAATGTGGATCGTTAATAAAGTATAGATAATACAGATGAAATAACTACACAAATTAAATGTAAAATTAAAGGAGAAGGGCGGAAAACGATATTTAAGAAATCCCATTAGACAAACTATGTTCAAAAATTACAAAAAGCTAGTGTAATGAAATATAGAGCAGAAATGGCAAAAAATTTAATCCAAAATAGTGATAACGTAGAGCCTCCGCATTTATTTAGTGCAAATGATTTGCGAGTTGCTAAATATGACATTACGCAGGCAAATTATTTTCATAAAGAACCAATTAAAGCATTAGAAATTTTGCAATTAGGACCATTACAGAATATTACTTATAACAATGGATTAAGTCCATTTTTTGTGCATTATTGGTCAAATTATCAGTTAGATGTATATAGAACATATACATCCGATGAAACAGCATCCATTTACATTGATGCAACTAGTAGTATTATTTAAAAAATTAAAAGGCTCGATAAATCAAAGACAGGATACATATTTTTATATAATTGTGTTGTTAATTCGGAAAAAAGTGGACTTTCTCCAGTATCACAGATGTTATCAGAAAGACATAATACAAATGTTATTCAATATTGATTAATGGAGTGGACCGTAGACTTAGAAAAACATAGACGGAGCGTAAACTGCTGTTACTGACAAGAGAGGATGTAATAATCGACGGAAGGGAAAAGAACGGGCGAACTCAACAAACTTTGGTTGGACTCGGAAATATTCGGAAGTCTATGATATATACCTAATACTCCGCCCGCGTGGTTTGTTATGGATAAGTCTCTCTGCCGGTCCCAAGCCTGGATAAAGGAGGAGGGTTGGGCGCCGGACTAACACCCCGGCCCCGTAAAAACCCAATTGTTGAAAGAGCCAAAGGAGAAGTAGCCGGACAGTCCTCATGGCAACAACATGGCAAGAAGAAAAACAAACGAATTAGGAAACATGACAAATCTTTTCACCTGGAATGTACTATTGCTGTACCGACCAGGAGCCCTGGGAATGCTGGTAAAGGAGCTGAAGAGATATAGGGCGCACATAACTGCAATTTAGGAGATTCGATGAACCGGGAGTGGTATATTCCAAAAAAAAGAACTTTGACCTCTACTATAATTGCCATAATCAGAAGCACATTTTTGGTACCGGTTTCATTGTAATCAAGAGAATTAAACACTTGGTCCTAGACTTTATTCCTGTAAATGAGAGAATCTGCGTGCTACGTGTAAAAGGTAAATTTTTCAACCTAAACATCATAAATGCACATGCTCCAACTAAGGACAAGGATGAAAGAATCAAGGATGAATTTTATGAAACTTTGGAGAGGGTGTACGATTGTAGACCAAAAAATGAGATTAAGATCCTGATAGGAGATCTTAATGCACAGATCAGGCGGGAACGAATCTACCAGGAGTACGCGGGCAGGCATAGTGTGCATGAGATGACCAATGACAATGGGAGCAGACTTATGGGCCTTGCAGCATCGAAGCGTATGTTCGTAGGGAGTACCAAATTCGAGCACAAAAAATACACAAAATCACATGGAAAGGACGTAGCGGCGACGCAAGAAATCAAATAATGTAATGCAGAGAGGATCGGAATAATGAAATCGAGTTCGTGAAAATATTTAAAGTCCGTAAATCGTTTATTGTGTCGTAATATACCCGCTACCGCTTATTCGCCCGAGAATTCGTCGAAGACTGACTGTTGTTCTGCGAAACAAATCGAGAATGGTTTCGAGACAGCGCAGATTGAGAAAATGTGTTTTCGTATTATTGAAGCTTGCCGAGGCGTGCGAGACAATAGGCTTTACGTGTTTGTCGATATAGAGAGACGTCAAACAATATTTGTGTTATTCTTAAGGAGAGATAAATTAAATCGATCTAGAAATTTCAGAACAGTTAGGTATTTAGAAATAGATCTGATAGGGGTATGAAAGTTAGATCGCACTGCGTAAAATTGAGCCGCAAAGTCGGGTCGCTGTTCCAGAAATTAGGCAAGTTAGCTAGAGTCTAATTGGATCTTAAATACGAAGCGCCCTCCACGATATACCGGGGGGGGGGTATTCACACCGACGATAACCTATGCCGCCGCGGGATGGATTGACTTATGTATGGAGAGCAACTTCAAGATTCTTAAAGCCGCGCAACGTAAAGTATTAATTTCTTGGGAATCACTTTGCGTCGTGGCCGGGGCGACGCCCGTTGATATTTTATTAAAAGAGTTCGCAACGCAATATAACGCGCAAAGGGAAACAACCGCGAGAATCGGAAATGCGGAAATTCCCGCGAAGAGAAAGAAGAAGCGTTTAAATGCATTCGGGATGAGGCGATAAACATGTAGCAGACCAGATGGATCTCTTCCAATTAAGGTCGTACCATATTTGCCTTTTTCGGAAACGTGCGTACCAGATTGGCTACGCGATCCCTTAAAACTGATCACTGGATCACGCAGGTCCTCACTGGATACGAAAATTTTCGGGCACATCTTGCCTCTGTTATAGCCCGGAAGCTATAACCACATTTTTTAATTCCCACATTTTTGATTCCCGTGAAAAAATCAGACACACTGCAGCTAACACTCTTAAAAAATTTTTATGTGAGGAGAAGCATGTTAGCTATGTGAATAGATATATACTAGATAGTTTTTATATGAGCAAACGTTTTTTACATGAAAACGAAGATATTTTTGTAACGAAAGCTGACAAGGGCCAGACAACTGTAATTATGGACAAGAAGGATTATATAAATAGAACTGAGTTATTATTAGGCGATCAATATACGTATAAGAAATTACATAAGGATCCAACCAAACGCTTAACTAATAAGATACATTCTTTAGTGAAATCATGGCGTGATAACAACCTGATCGATGAAAATTTGTACAGATATCTGAATGTTACAAATGGGAACTTACCACGCTGTTACGGGCTGCCAAAGATTCATAAAACTGGTTTCCCTCTACGTATTATTGTATCGTCACTCGGTAGTCCGTTATACAATGTTGCGCGTTACATTCACGGTATTTTGCATGCTTCTGTTACAAAACCTCTGTCTCACATCAAAGATGGATGGTCCTTTGCTAATATGATCAAAAATATAGCTATTAATGATGATGAATTACTAATTTCATTAGACGTCACGTCATTATTTACCAATATTCCTAAAGATTTAGCATTGAAGGCAATTATGAAACGTTGGTGTGACATTAGCAAGAAGACAAATTTCAATGAAGCCCAGTTTGTGTACGCCGTAGAATTGATTTTAGACTCGACGAGTTTCAGTTTTAATGGGCAGTTTTATGAGCAAATTTTTGGCAGCCCGATGGGTTCCCCTTTGTCACCAATTTTGGCAGATTTGGTAATGGACGATTTGGAAACACATTGCTTAAATTTGTTAGGTGATTCGGTAACTGTTTTTTATAGATACGTTGACGACATTTTTGCTGTAGTTAGGCGATCGAAGATAGACGAAATCTTGACGACATTTAATAACTATCATAAACGTTTAAAATTCACACACGAGATGGAATCAAACTCGTGTATTAACTTTTTGAATACCACGGTTATAAGAAATAATGGTAAATTATTGACTAATTGGTATAGAAAACCAACTAATTCTGACAGATATATAAATTTTTACTCCAACCATCCCTTTAATTACAAAATTAACACCATTTACAACTTAGTTGACCATGCTATATTACTATCAGATATACAATTCCATAAAGATAATATCTTAACTGTTGAAAGAATTCTAATAAATAATTGTTTTCCAAAGCATACTATAAAACACTATGTCGATAAAAGAATGAATATTTTAATAAAACGTAATAATGACAACTATTCTGTAAATAATGAGGACACTAATAGTACGACAAACCGATTTGACATTGATTCTATTATTTCTTTACCTTATGTCGAAGATGTTAGTGAAGGCATTAGTCGATCGCTTAATACACTGGGTTTTAATGTCGTCTATACAATACAAAAAAAATTGGATTCTGTAATTAAACGTGGCAAAGACAGATTGAATAATGAGGTTAGAACTAATTTAGTATATAAAATAAACTGCCAAAATTGTACTAAGTCATACATTGGCCAAACAAAAAGATATTTAAATACTCGAGTAAAAGAACATTTTAATAATATTAAATTGCATGCGTCTAATCATTCAGTTATTAGTAAACATAAGTTAGATTTTAATCATGATTTTGACTGGGCTAAACCAATGATATTACATAGCGAGAAACATACTAAGAAGAGAGAAATAGCCGAAATGTTTTTTATCAAAAAAACTAAAAACACAATTAACCTACAAAAAGATACAGAAAACCTAAACAATGTCTATGACAATATATTAAAGGTTGTTTAGTCTCCTTCCCAGTCCGTTGGCTACTTTACTATTGACAAGATGTGACATTCGCACAGCACTAATTTTAAACGTAAGATAAAAATTCTAATAATTATTTAACTTCTTTTCCATATTTAGTTGCGCATTGCTATAGATCGAATTTAACTTTTTTATAATTGTAAAATCTTTTGTAATTTTTATAGTACACTTGAAAAGGACCAAAACCCACGGTCGAAACGTCGTGTTACATTAAATACTAACTTAGCCAGTATTGGTCGTCCAAATTATTTATCCCACATTTTTTAATATAAGATGTCGAAATAGAAGGGCATTGACCGCGCGGAATGCTCGCACAGCAACTCACGCGCGATCGCCCGAAAAACTTGCGAAAGTGCAAGCAAAGAGGTTCAACTTTAAACCTGCTTCGCTTGCACTTGGACCTTGGTCGCGCCCCCGAAAATCCCGGAAATAACGAAGAGATAAAAGGCCCGCCGCGAATGCGCGCCGGGCAGTCGTATATACAATCTAAGTAATAACCGATCAATTAACTTAACGTAGTACGGAAATCGCTTAACGCGCCAAAGTCGCAAGCAGTTATAACACACATACGTTAACGCGCAGTGAGCCGCGAACGATATTATAAACCCGAGCGCGGAAAAGTATAACCAAATAAACACGCGCTAGTGAATACTGTGAAGACTGTTTAATAAATAAAGGTGACATAACTAACACAACAAAAAGTGAGTTAATCTATACGAGTCCCTGGCATCCCGGAGTCCCCACTCCTAATTCGGCAACGATCCCGAATTTTATTGCCTTCGCACAGCGAGGAACAACAAAATTGGTGGCAGCGGTGGGATCTGCCAAAGGATCGTCCCCGGACTCGTGGCTCCTAAGACCTGCAACTAAACCAAGGTGGTTAGTCAGGCACGCCAGTGTAACAGCTGACGGACAAGGACAACGGACAACACGGGAAAGCAGAGCAGTGAGAGAATCACGGCCAAGCAGCAGACACCCGAGTAGGCACCCCGACCTACGACAACAGCACGGACAACGCACCAGCAGCGAGCGACGACCCGCCGTATCAACTGACAACGCCGGGCCGCCAGCCGTACCCGCCAACGAGCGAGGAACCGCAGCGTCAGCAGCAGCCAGCGCAAAGCGTAAAGATGCGAGCCGTAGTACTGTAAGTCCGAATAATCTACTTATATCGCATGCATTCGGAAGGCGCTAACGTACCACCGATAGCGAATCGAACGTGGTTACATAGCGAACCTGCCCGATTAACTCTACGCGTACTGCGAGAACGACAAAGACTCGATAACGTGCGTAGAGAGTTAGAACCCGACACTCGAGCGATAGCGAACCCGAAGACGTCGCGAACGAATACGACCTGCCATTTACTAATCGCGACGCCGACATATTAATTAATAAAGCGATCCCGAAAGTTCAATCAAACCTCGAAAAAGTGCGCAGAAAATTAGACGCGTACTTTCTAGCGATAGCGATTCTGAACTACCTGCGAACGTAGTAGTAGAACGCGAATTTCCCTTTTCTAGCTTCGACGAAAGCTTATTCGCGAAACACGAGCTCGACTCAGTTACCGCGAACCAAAAGCAAATAAGACCGCGCATTAGCCGAACGCCGAGCAACGTATCGCAACGCGGCGAATTTTCTTTAACGTCGTACGATAGCAGTGTTTTCAACCCGAACGAAAATAACAAAGACAAAATAATGTCGCTCATGTATACGCCGCCAGCGAACGCGACGAACGACGACATAGATCGAGAAATCGAACATCTTCGAAATAGCATACGGCACATAGACAAACGCGTCGTATTAGTCGACGTGCACGAACCGCCCGCTAATCGCGAGACAAATCCGGTACTAAACACCAACCGCGAACAGAGGCGCGATCCGCGCACCCTTAAAGAGGAGCAGCGCATGGACCGTCGAGACATACACGTACACGCTCACGATCGCGATACATGACACACGGAACACAACACCGACAGAAACGACCACGCACAAATACTGGACGTATTAAATCTACTTCGCGCAGATATGAATGCGTTAAGCACGCGAATAACGCGTATAGAGAATGCGGAGAGTCACCCATACGACCGTCGAGAAAAAGATAACGACGAGTATCACATGATGTACGGGCGAACCGAGCGAGACATAAGAAACCGACGTGGTACCGCGCCGAATTACATGTCATTGAAAGAAGCAAGGATAATGATTCCGGAATTCGATGGATCTTCGCGCAATAAGCTACAAGAATTTTTGAACGCAAGCACCTACGCGATACAGAACATAAATCTCGCGGAAGAAGAATCTCTGGTGCAAGCGATATTATACACCAAGCTCAAGGGAAAGGCCATGCAAGACTTTGAGACACGAGACATACAAACATACGCCGAATTAAAGAAACAACTCGAAAAATGTTATCAAAGCAAGCAAAGCACCGCGCACTTACAGCTTGAATTTAACTCGCTAAAACAAAAAACCGCCGAATCAGCGCAAAATTTCGGGCAACGCGTCGATAAACTCGCAATGAAATTATACGACTCGATGGTAGAAGGCGAAAACCATTCCGCCGCATATAAACGAGCAATATTAGACACAATACAGAAGCAAGCTTTGTTAAATTTCCAACTCGGACTACACGACGACCTAAAAATCCTCCTCCGCTCACAGCGATACGCAACGCTGCAGGAGGCGATAACCGGCGCGAGCACGGAAGAAAAGCTTATAGGGCCGACAACGACGCGAGCACACAATTTTTCTAGCCGGAATAAAAGCGAAACGCACCCCTCACGACAGAACCGAGGAACGACAACGCAATGTTACAAATGCGGGAAAACCGGACATTACGGGCGCGATTGCCGCAACAGCAAATATGCGTTACCGAAACCGGATAAAACACGCGTTAACTCGGTAGAAAAATTTTGCAAACACTGCAAAAAACGCGGACACAATCGCGACGAATGTTGGTCACTGAACGGCCGACCGAAAGCGAAGACGCCCGATCACGCGAAGCGCGAAAATAATGATAAAAAATCGCACAACGAAAAAAAGAAAGGCGAACAAAACATATATCAAACGCGAAAAAAGGATACGGATACCGAGCGTAGCAGCGACGAAAAGGAAGAACGCGAAGAGAAAATTAAGAAGACGCGCGCGCTCGAATATCAAGTAACGCATATACGACGAACACCGCGAGGAACAGCTGGCCTAGATTTAATTACCTTACCGATCCGCGAGACAAAAAACAGAAAAGTAAATATGCTATATGATTCCGGAGCAACTATTTCCCTAATAAAAGTTAAGCAACTAAAGGGCGAGACCGTGATTTACAAAGATAAAATTACACTCGTCGGAATAACCGGACATAAAGCACGGACGATAGGTAAAATGTACGCGACGATCGACTTAGCTGGTCGTAAAATTAAGCACGCGATTTACGTCGTGAAGGATGATTTCCCTATGAAATACGAAGGAATCGACTTTCTCCGAAAGCAGCAAGTATCATGCGATTACAAAAAGCGGGAGCTCAAAATAGGAGACGCCGTATTAAAACTCATGCCGTATAATCGAAAAATTTGCTTATTTATCACGATTACATTAATTCGGCCTTGGAGCGTGGTTCTCAGGTGGACGCCGTGTTTACGGACTTTAGTAAGGCGTTCGACTCTGTGGATCAGCTACTATTAATCAGCAAAGTGCGTGCGTATGGTATTGAGGGAGTCTTGCTTGAATGGCTAAAGAGCTTTATTGTAAATCGATCGCAGGTGGTTAAATTTAATAATGCTTTCTCTAGAATAGTTAACGTCACGTCCGGTGTACCTCAGGGATCACATTTGGGTCCACTATTGTTTAATATTTTTATTAACGATATTGTTGACGTTTTTAAGCATTCTAAATTTTTACTATTTGCGGACGATCTGAAGATATACGGCCGCGTGGATTGCGTTGAAGAGGCTGGGTATATACAGGATGACCTGAACCGTTTGGAAAAATGGTGCTGTATTAATAAATTGAAATTGAACTTGTCAAAGTGCCATGTAATGCATTTTAGCAAAAAGAGAATAGTTAATGTGCATAAGTACTACTTGGATGGGGAGGTCCTCTCTAGAGTCGATTCTACTCGTGATCTTGGGGTGGAATTTAGCTCCGACCTTTCTTTTACGAGACATATTATTAGTGTTACGAGCCGCGCGTCAAGGAAATTGGGCTTTGTTTTGCGGGCTAGTAAATATTTTAAAAATGTATCGACGTTGAAACTTTTGTATTGTTCCCTAGTCAGGCCGCACTTGGAATATGCTGCTATTGTATGGTCTCCTTATCAAGTGAAGTATTGCATGATGCTTAAAAAATACAGCATCGTTTCCTTCGGAGAGTCAGCTACCTCATGGGATGCCCTATGAGTTATACTGATCATTCCTATGATTTATTATATAGTGCACTAAACTTGAGAACTCTTGAAAGTAGAAGAACGTTTGCGGACCTTTTGTTTCTTTATAGACTTTTTGGTGGGGACATAAAGTGCTCTTCCTTACTTGAACAGATTTGGCTGCGTGTTCCGGGTAGAAACCTCAGGGTTAATGTAATTTTTAATGTGGAAAATCATCGAACCTTATATGGAAAACATAAACCGTTAAATAGAATCTGTGAAACTGCGAATGCCTTCGGGGGCAGGGTGGATTTCTTTGGGGCATCTATAGAATCATTTAAAAGATCGTTAAATGCTGCGTTAAATTGACTATCTTTCTTTGTTTGTGTTGACAATATTATGTTTATTGGCGAGAGTGCTTTTACCGATACTGTAATATTGATGTATTCTAAAGAGTTTTTCCCGTGCATTAATAAATAAATAAATAAATAAATAAATAAATAAATAATAAAATTACGCTAAAACCGCGCAGCGAAACAATAGTACAAGCCGCGATCGATCGCAACGAGATAGGCGTCATAAAAGCGGAAGAGCCTGCGCCAGGAATTTACATCGGACGATGCCTAGTCGAACCGGAAAACTACTCGTGTCCGATCAGCGTTATAAATACCACGGACGAGATAATCGAAATTCGCACACCGCTAGTAAAGATAGAAGATATAGACGTAGATAACCCACATGCGATCTATACAATACAGTCCGAAAAAACGCGAAATTACTCGTCACGAAAAAATGAGATCTGACAAATATTACGGACCGACCATTTAAACGACGAAGAAAAACAAGCGATACATAGGATATGCGAGGAGTACAGCGATATATTCCATTTGAGCGGAGAACCACTGTCCTGCACCGCGACTATAGAGCACGAGATAAGCACGCGCGCCGACACCGCCCCGGTTAACATGAAACCGTATCGACTTCCCGAGAAGCATAAGGCGGAAGTAAATAAACAGGTACAAGAAATGTTAGAAGACGGAATAATCAGGAAAAGCGCTAGTCAATGGAACGCACCATTACTGGTAGTGCCGAAGAAACCTGACGCATCCGGAAAACCGAGACTCCGCATAGTAATAGACTTCCGACGATTAAACAATCTAACGATAGGCGACTCGTTTCCGTTACCAAATATCACCGATATATTGGATCAACTAGGAAACGCCAAATATTTCACTACGTTAGATCTAGCATCGGGGTATCATCAGATACCAATGGCCGAGCATGATAAAAAGAAGACAGCCTTCTCAACCCCCTACGGACACTATGAGTTCAATCGCATGCCGTTTGGATTAAGGAATGCACCAGCAACCTTCCAACGATTGATGAATTCAATCTATGGAACAAAATTTAAAATAATTACAGATCATAAGCCATTGATCTGGCTATTCAATGTAACAGACCCCGGCTCAAGATTAATTCGCTGGAGATTAAAGTTAGAAGAATACAACTATGAAATCATTCATAAGGCCGGACGAGCAAACGCGAACGCCGACGCGTTAAGCCGACAGGTAACAAGAGACGCGGAAAAGGAAGAGAGAGAGGAAGAAATTCTCCAAGTAAAAGAAAAAGAAGACGCAAGAATCTACACAGAGGAGGAAAAGCGGCAAATAATCTACGAATATCACGATGCCCCCACAGGAGGACATCAAGGAGTAGAAAGAACGATAAATCGAATCCGGCTAAATCACAATTGGCCGGGTATAACAAAAGACGTCGAGAAATATATCTCGAAATGCGAGTCGTGTCAAAAAAATAAATTATCGCGACGAAATAAAGCACCGCTTATCATTGCTGATACTCCCACAAAACCGTTCGAAAAATGCGCGTTAGATATCGTCGGACCATTAACAGAAACTACAAACGGAAATAAATATTTATTAACGTTTCAAGATAGTCTCACGAAATTCAGCAAGGCGATACCGATTGCGAATCAGGAAGCGAATACAATAAGCAAAGAATTCGTTACAAAAATCGTACTCGAATACGGATTACCGGATAAAATCTTAACAGATCAGGGCACGAATTTTATGAGTGAAATCTTTAAAAACACTTGCAAATTACTCAAAATCGAAAAAATAAAAACAACCGCCTATCATCCGGAAAGTAACGGAGCGCTAGAGAGATCGCATCGCACCCTCGCCGAATACCTTCGCCACTACATAAATGCGGATCAAACAAACTGGGACGAGTGGACACCCTACGCAATGTTCACCTATAACACAACCCCGCATACAGCCACGGGCTACACACCGTTCGAGCTAGTCTACGGGCACCAAGCCAGCCTACCTACGGCACTGTTTAAGCCCCCGCGAGCGACGTACAGTTACGAAGACTACGCGCAAGAATTAAGGGAAAGGCTGCGGGCAACAAATCAAAACGCAAGGAAAAATATAAAAGAAGAAAAGCAAAAATCAAAAGAATACTACGATAAAACCGCGAAAGAAATTAAATTTAAAGTAGGCGACAAAGTACTCGTATACGACGAGACACTAACAATAAGACGCGGTCGATCAAAGAAATTAGACGCGCTATGGAAAGGGCCGTACACGATAATTGAAAAAAATTCCGACGTGAACTACACGGTTAAAAAGGGTAGGAAGACAATACGCATGCACACAAAACAGGTTAAAAGCGTTTATAGACAGTTAATAAAAAATAAAACACTTACTCAGTAAGCCGCATCCAAGGGAAGCAATCCGGAGCAAGCACCCGGTAACGGGCCAAGTATGGCACATCGGAGACGAATCCCCGGCTCCAGCGCACCAATTCGGTAACTATGCGCCGACCGCTGGACACATCCACGGACACACGCAAAGAAAAAGGGGTATTGCCACCTCTATAAACGGCAGAAAGAGCCCGAATGACCGGATCACTGGAGCACTCGAGCCCTACGACGGGCCCGCGCTCGCACCACTCACATAAGAGAGTGCGACCTCTCATGAAGAAACTCTCACCGCAATCCTTGCACGACATATTTTTTATGTAATAAAAGATACAACGACAGATCGACAGTTAAAAGCAGACTAAAGAAAGAAGCGTCAGTAGCAGCGTAAAAAATCCGAGAAACCGAAAACCCGAAAGTTAATAAGAGTAGGACTAAAAGAAATAATATCCGCCAGAATATTATATCAACATCGGATACTCGAATTTAACGCCCATGCTCGCGAAATACAATAAAAACCGTCACAGTACGAAAGAAAACGCTACAAACACATACATATAAAATAAAAGCGCTAATAAAGAATAAATAAAAAGACACTTACCCTATTCCAAACGGCGCTCGAGGAAAAACCGCCACAACATATCAAACGAAAAATTGAGGCGGACACGACGGAAAATCTCCGAAATCGAGGGAACTTCCCACGTAAATCCCGGAGAAAATCGGTCGAACAGAGTAAGGGGGTAAAACCACCCTGTACCCTCGACCAACCAACCCCTAGCCGGACCCCAGTCATATGTCTCGGCAAGACGAGACAACACAGCATACATCTCCGCGTAGGAGAAAAGCCCCCCGTTGGGAGCCTCCTCCTTCTCCACAAGTAGTAGAGAAACAAAATAATTACCGCGTTTAGGCACGTTAGCACAGACCATCTTTTCTAATGTTCGTGTAATTAAGTAAAAAGAGACGTGCGGGTGGACAGTAAAAAACTGACTGAAGGAAAAATTTTCAGTAGCACCGCACAAAATATATGAAATAAAAAACTTTTGAAATTATATCCGACAGAGACGATAAAAGGATAAAATATGTAATTACAGAATACTCATATTCGGAATGAGATCAGCGCTAACCGAGCAGCACGATACAAATCACCGATACGAAATCGAGGAATTTCACAACCATCCAGGAGTGTACTTCGAGAAAATAGGACAACTGCAGCAAGTAACAAAAACATGGAAAATCGTTACCAAATTGGATATAACGGCATTAAATGACAAGACGTGGCAAATAAACAAATACACACAACAAACATACGAAACATGCGAACAAATAAAATCAGACGACCAAAACAAACGTACTTGCGACAACTTAAAAGAAATCGTAAATAACGAGTCAAAACAATTAGCAAAATTAATTACCTTAATAAACACCCTATACAAAACACGGACGAACAAACGCAGAGGTCTCGTAGACGGAATCGGGTCAATAGCGAAAACCTTGTTCAACACAATGGACGCGAATGATAGGGAATTAATAAATGAACAGCTAAATCTTTTACAAAATAAGCAGCAAACGTTGCAACATGTCACAAAAAATCAAATTAAGGTCCTAAATAGTACTATAGTACACTTAGACAAATTAGAAAATATACTAGATCATAATGGTAAATTGTTAAATCATTATGTCAGGGAATATTACACGCGAGAGGAAATAACCGAACATTTCACGGTAATTACCGTGATGATAACCGACCTAATTAGAGACGCGAAAGACGTGATAGAATATCTCACATATGCTAGTAAAGGTATAATGCATCCTTTACTAACACCTATCAGCGATATTATAACACATTTAAAAGAGGCAGCGCTCCAATTACCTCAAGGCTTGTATTTCCCCTTCGAAATAAGAAGCGGAATGGTTGGAAATAGCGAAATATATTAAATTAAACATATACCGCGAAGGACCGGTTATATTTACGATAATGCGTTTCCCGCTCATCGCACAACCAATATACGACATAATAAATGTAATTCCTTTACCTACATACGACAGCAAAAACATATTCACACAGGTAGAAATAAGAAACGAGCTAATAGCAATAGATAAGGAAGGACTGACGTATATTGAGATAAAAGAAAAAGAGTTAGACAAATGTATACAAATAAAAAATAAATACGTTTGCGAAAAAACACACCCAATACACCGTTTAAACTCACACACACCATGCGAGGTACAAATGTACTTTCAACACCAATACGAGAGCTGTAATACTAGACACATAATCGTGACAAACACGATATTGATATCACTGCGTCAGCCCCTCACTTGGCTATACTCAACGATAAACGAACAACCGATAACGATCCAATGCGAGGATCATAACGAAATAAGAAAAATAGTTAAGAAAACGGGTCAAATTGAAATAGGAAATAAATGTAAAATAAAAACAACTGAAATCACTATCCAGCCGAAAGAAGCCATACAAAACGATGACAGTATAGAAACTTATTTACCAGAAGCAAACTTAACACTTTTACGAGACGATACGAACACACTAGACGAAAAACAACAAAATATACTAGAGCATCAATCCGAACTAATGGAATTGAGAAATAAATTAAAAGACATTAATAAAGACTTACAAAATAACGAGAACAAATTCTATACGAAAAAACAATTCGTTTACCCAATGGTAACGAGCGGAATATTGATAACAGTAATTAGTATAGCAGTAATAATCTACATAGTACTACGAAAAAGAAATAAAAAAACAATAAGACGACCCTCAGTCTCATTCTTCGAAGACGACTTCCGCATACCGAGGTCCATACTAAGAAGAAGTCAGAGTACGAGATTTTAGAAATAAGCATAAACGATTATAACAAAATATTGTACACGGGAAAACACTATTGTAAAACACGTAGTTAAGACAATTTCGTTTTAAGGATACAGAAAAACTCCGTACCTCCGTTTTTCTTTTTCCTACGGGGGAGGGGTGTTATAGCCCGGAAGCTATAACCACATTTTTTAATATAAGATGTCGAAATAGAAGGGCATTGACCGCGCGGAATGCTCGCACAGCAACTCACGCGCGATCGCCCGAAAAACTTGCGAAAGTGCAAGCGAAGAGGTTTAACTTTAAACCTGCTTCGCTTGCACTTGGACCTTGGTCGCGCCCCCGAAGATCCCGGAAATAACGAAGAGATAAAAGGCCCGCCACGGATGCGCGCCGGGCAGTCGTATATACAATCTAAGTAATAACCGATCAATTAACTTAACGTAGTACGGGAATCGCTTAACGCGCCAAAGTCGCAAGCAGTTATAACACACGTACGTTAACGCGCAGTGAGCCGCGAACGATATTATAAACCCGAGCGCGGAAAGGTATAACCAAATAAACACGCGCTAGTGAATACTGTGAAGACTGTTTAATAAATAAAGGTGACATAACTAACACAACAAAAAGTGAGTTAATCTATACGAGTCCCTGGCATCCCGGAGTCCCCACTCCTAATTCGGCAACGATCCCGAATTTTATTGCCTTCGCACCGCGAGGCACAACACCTCATTGAAACTCATGGATGATGCTGCGTGCATCTGTGGAGATCGGAATGACACAGTACAGCACTACTTGCTGGAGTGTCCAATTTTCGACGCGCAAAGAGTCGCTTTGCGCGAAATGTCTCCGCAAGCAATTGGCGATGGCCGAAAGTGGCACGCTTCTTCGTATCCTCTCCAGAGGTCTTCTCCGTTTTCGCTGATTACTGTCGAGAATCCCTTTGGCTAAAGGGATACGAAGAATAAATTAAGATAAGGACCACTCAACCGGAGTAAGTCGGAGACTTCGGCCATGGAGCGGCGGTCTCGTAATCTTCTCGAGATAACCACATCTCCGAACGGTCCTTGCGTAGTACATAAGATAGAAGAAAAGTAGGTATGTCCCACCTAAAAATAAAGCTAATCCTTCTCACCTTTCCCAAAATATTCCTACCCAACAGGGTCCGAGCGTGTGTCCGAGAATCGAGACACAAATGGACAGGCCTCTATGTGGGTCCACAGGCGTCCCCGTGGGCGCGGCGGGTGAGATGCGGGATCGCGTCTAGCCAAACACGCATATCGTGTCCTGCGGCGAAACGCGACCCCTAGGAGAAATTGGTAGGAGAAGCAAGAGAGTTCACATGTCGCAGCTAAACTATCCATCCTGCGAGGAGGTCCCGCAGGCGCTGCTGGATTCTTCTATCACCCGGCTCGGGGCGATTTCGATAGACAGAGATACAGTTGTCGCCAGTGTTGGGCATTAATCGATTAAAATTTTAGTTCACTAAAGTAATCCATTAATCAGTAATCGAAATTAATCATCATACATGTAATCGGGACTAATTTAATCGATTAATGATATTAATCGTTAATCAATGTAGAATTAATCGAAGCAAAGTAATCGATTAATGCTTAATCGTTCGTATATAATTACGATTTTTCAAATCGTGATTAATTTAATCAAATAATTTAATGGGGTAATTTAATCGATTTTTAAAATTAGTATATCTGACGGATGAATACATTGTAATGTGGACATATCATTTGTAGATTCTCTTTATTACGAAAACCTCTATTAATAACAATATTTATAAATTCTGTGTACTATAAAAATAATGTGCAGAACTAAAAATTACAAAAGTTTTATATTAGCTTTTAATATTTCTCTTTTTTTTAACATATTATCCGACAATTTATATGACTTACAAAGGGAGGCCACAACCTCCGTCCCACTGATTTCGATCGGCTATAATATACTGGTTGGGGGCCACCCAAAAGTAACTCGTGTAAAAGGGTTTAGGACACTACGCCTTCGTTTTTAAAAAAATCGATATCAAAGGTCATGATGCCGGATCGGTTTTGGACCTAGGGGGATCGATAGATTACTAAAAAACAAACAAATTTTATTGATACATATCAGATCCGCAAACTAATAGTTTTCAAGAAATCGAGAAATTAGTCATTTCAGCGCGCCGCTTATATACCTAAATTAAAATATAAAATATAAATTAAAATATAAATTAAAATATTACTGAAACTTCAGGTAAAATCGAATTTTTTTAATTTTTGGCACTTGCAACGTTTGACAAAATCACTCTTTAATTAGTGTTCGATCTCTCTTTCTCGTTTTATCTCACTCACTTTCACTCTCTGATTGTCGAAATTCGCCTTCACAGTGCATCGGGTGATAACTGTCATAAAAACATTGAAAGCAGATGAACTTCCTGCACCAAGCGCGTTGGATGAAAGCCACCTTGGCGCAAACGCATTTTTCCCGCCCAATAGTGTTCGGCAAAACAAACTTGATTGACGTTCATGAATACACGTCTCTGCGTAATCAATTTTGATGCATATCATGCGTAGGATAGCATCGCCTGGAATATTGGTGCCGACAACTGATTATGTATCAGGCTATGAATAGTTATGGCATCATTCGGTTATGAAGTTCTCACTGTGTTTCGAGGAGTGTATTGCAATTTTGCAATTTCGAAATAAAGTTCTTTATTTGGCGGAAGAAATATACGTCACACGGTTGGCACAGGGGTGTGCACTTCGGCGGTATAACTTTTACCGTGCAAGTCGGTTGGCTCTGGTCGTCTGTGAACATGGAATCGTACATGACCATGTCAGTTTGTCCGCCCCACGAATTCAATACTAGGCAGAATTTATTATTTTCCACATAAGGTTTCAAAACATGTTGAAGATACAACTTGTAAATACCGGTTGTTAATTTCCCAGATTTCGAACATGTAACGTACAAGTTTTTGTACATATCTGTGAGACGATTTACTTCTTCCGCCACTCTAGGACCGAATTTGTCGGTAGCTTCCTGTAAACACAGAAAAACTTTCGGCAATAATTTGCCAGAAGCCGTTATCGAATATTGGTCCGTGTATGAATGCGTTACTTTATTAATACTACCGACCGCGACAAGCGTTTTTTTTTATCCCCTGTAGGACAAAGTACGTCGAATATTCATTCGATATTCGCAACCCGTTTGATCGGTGTTGATTACGTAATCAGGATCGAATGCGCTGATAAGAGGTGTCATCTGTTTCTGGAAGAGATCTGTTGCTTCCAGCGTATCTTCGAACGTCGTTGTGTCCTTGAACGACACGTATTTCGTGACGTGACGTTGCCGGATTCTATGCTTCTGTTTGAATTTCTTCGCCCACGACAATGATGCGCTGAATTTGAAGTCAGTATCAGTTGTGTACTGAAGTGCTGCACTTGCAGCCCACTGTTGGAGTATTCTGGTTGTCACGTGCTCGTTATGTCGTCTAGCTTCAATGAATCGATCGAACGTCCATTTATCTATTGTAGCGTACTTATTCCAGTTTGTTCCTCCTTTTTCGATGTCTTTCTCCCACTGTGCCAAGTCTTTCTTGCGCTTCAGGGCACACGTAGCTCCTTTCTTTGCAGTGTTCGGAAATTCCATTTCGGATGTTCTCTCGCCAAAGTTACCGCCTTTATTTTAAGGTCAAGGGTGTACCTTCGCAAATTAATTTTTTACTTGCCGGCTCATAATTATCGTCAGACTGTGATGTAAGGTTTGATTGCGATGACAGCATTTCTATGTCCAAAACAGGTACATCTATTTCGGCGTCTTTTTCTTCTTCTTCTTTTTGTTCTTGTTCTCCTCCTTCTTCTTCTTCTTCTTCGTGTAACAGCTGTTGTACATCAGCAAACACCATCTCACCTTGCATTTCCCAAAATCGTTGCAAAATACCCTCGCCCATCAGTTTCGAACGCATGGAAATACAGCTGCTTGCTTCCGAATTTATAACAGCCCCTTCTTTCAATGCGTTAACGAAAAAATACACAGCATCGGTCACTTCTTTTTTGTCTCGTCTATGACAGGTTCATGAGAATCTGTACACGCGCTTGTCGAGGGCTGTTTCTCATCCATGGTTATACGCTTTACGCAAATGCGTTACTGCAGCTGTAATAATGAACGTAATTCACTTAAAATTACTCGACAAACAAAAGTACGATATACTATAAATTATACATATGGGATATATCACTCACCGAAGCTCACTATGGTGATTGATTGCAAAACGTGTAGTATTCTATACGTGTAATATTCTTGCTCCGAAATTCACTTCTACCACGCTCAACGATTCACAACGTACTGACCAGTGAGCAGTGATGCCAACGACAACGACAATGACAACGGTCACTGTAGTGTTCAAAATATTATATATTATATAAAATATTATATAATATATTATATTATATTATATTATATATTATATTTTATATATCACCCGATGCACTGTGAAGGCGAATTACAATCAGAGAATGAGAGTGAGTGAGATAAAGCGAGAGAGAGATTGAACAATAATTAAAGAGTGATTTTGTCAAACGTTGTAAGTGCCAAAAATAAAAAAATTCGATTTTACCTGAAGTTTCGTAATATTTTAATTTATTCACTTGAATAAAAAAAGGCACGTAAAAGAGATTTGAACGTTCAGTTTCACAGGCAAGCGCCTTAACCGCTACGCCACCGCTTCGGTTGAAATGGGTGCAACTCTTTAGGTATATGTATAAGCGGCGCGCTTAAATGACTAATTCCTCGATTTCTCGAAAGCTATTAGTTTGCGGACCTGATATGTATCAATAAAATTTGCTAATTTTTTGTAATCTATCGATCCCCCTAGGTCCAAAACCGATCCGGCGTCATGACCTTTGACCTCGATTTTTTTAAAAACGAAAGCGTAGTGACCTAAACCCTTTTACACAAGTTACTTTTGGGTAACCCCCAAACAGTATATTAAAGCCCATCGAAATCGGTGGGACGGAGGTTGTGGCCTCCCCTTGTTAGGTAGGTGGTCATTGTCGTAAATGAGAAAAGTCTTTCTACTGGATCTAATAATGGAAGTGGCGCATTGTATTTCAGAAATACATTTTTTATAGCTGGATACCGATGAAGAATGTCAAGTTCTTTACCGCTATCATTAAAAAATGTAATACTTGAAGCTCCACTTTTAATTTTTTTTATTTGAAAGCATAGAAGTAGATGGTAAACCAAAATAAAAAAACTTATCTTCGATTGAATAAGTCTCTTGTGGTAATTCTTCTAACACCATTTCTACTTCTATGGCTTTCTTGAAGCCAGTTATATCGATTCATAATAGCAAGAATCTATACAATGTAATCAACGATTTTTTAATCGTGGATAACTTAAAGCAGCAATAGGCGTGTGTGAAGTTAGCACCCCAACATTAAAATTCGATAGTTCTGTATTGAGTTCCCGCTTCCTTTTGAAGAGATGAAGAGTTCCTTGTAGTTTATAAAAAGAGTTCTGGCAATTAACCACCGAAAAATCAAATTTTAAAAATGGGGTGCTAACTTCTTAATGAAATTCGAGATGGAATAGTTCTGAATGGACTAATATCTTTATTTTGCGATTATCTAGAGTTACTGATACATAAAAAATTTTTTATTAATTTAAAAAAAAATTATAAATTTTTAAAAATTCGATTTTAAGATACGAGAGTTCTGAGCTATTTCTATTATTCTTTTATTCATTTCGAAGAGTTCTCACTAATTTAAAATAAATTATATCCAAAAATGAAAAAATTATAACACTTTAAAAAATGGGGTGCTAACTTCTTAATAAAATTCAAGATCGAATAGTTCTGACTGGCTTAATAGCTTCATTTTGCAATTATCTAGAGTTCCTGATACATAAAAAAATTTTTAATTAATTTTTAAAAAAATTATAAATTTTTAAAAATTCGATTTTAAGATACAATAGTTCTGAGCTATTTCTATTATTCTTTTATTCATTTCGAAGAGTTCTCACTAATTAAAAATAATTTATATTCAAAAATGAAAGTTTGACACTTCAAACGAAATTTCAAAAACCAGTTCATAACACGTATTTTCTTACTCCGTCATCCGATCGCATTGACTCATAAGACTTTTCGTCAAAACTCGTCGAGAACTGCCTAGAACTCCAGTCAGAACTAATCGAAACTCTGACACTTAGAAAATTTTCTAAGTCGAAAATTTTTTCAGAGTTCCGATTAGTTCTGACTTGAGTTCTAGGCAGTTCTCGACGAGTTTTAACGAAAAGTCTTATGACTCAGTGCGATTGGACCACCAATTTGCAAGATATCAAATATTTGAACAGTGATCGAAAATTTTCTCAGAGTTCCGATTAGTTCTGACTGGAGTTCCGGGTAGTTCTCGACGAGTTTTGACGAAAAGTCTTATGGGTTAATGCAAACTGCCCAAAACTCTAATCAGAATTACTCAGAATATCAAAAAGTTTGTTTTGCAAGAAGATCTGTCCATCCTGGTTGTAGTATAAAATAATTTGGATATAAAGTAATTTATCTTCATACGTAGTTTTTATAAATTGAATATGTTAAAAAAATAAAACCTAAATGTTTTAAACTATAAGAAAATATGATCCATATCAGAAATCTACGCGTGCGATCTTTAATCGCGTGCCTCCGATAAACTATATGAATCGGCTCGTGTTAGAGCTATATTTCAAAGCGCGCCGCTTGCCGAGCCGCTTGCCGAGCCACTTGCCGAGCTGTTAACCGAAAGTTTAAACAATATACGATTACATTTTTTTTGCCCAACGTATATAAGCGAAAAGGACGAGAGCATCAGTAATGTTGAGGATTTTGTACCGAACACATCTACTAAAACTAAATTGAATTAAAAGATTTCTGTACTTTTAAGTGAAAAACATTGTGAAAAAGTTGAATTAAGCTGGAAAACAAGTAAATACGCAACTAAGAATGTAACTTAGAATTAGAATTTATTTGTTTATAGTTTAAATATATCTAATAATTTTGTTCTGAAATTTTAATATTTTGGTTTCCTCATTATTACTAAAATTATCATTATTACAAAAATAAATCAATCGTATTTTGTTGGTATAGGTTTGGCATTTTTCACTTCAGAAGTATCTTTAACACAAAGAAAAATGTATGATATAGAAAAACTGCGTACTTTACTTATAAATGAAGAATACAGGACAGTAGATGAAAACGGTCGATGTTTTCCACCTTCTAATGAAATTTACGAACGTATCTCAAATGCAATGGATGGAAATCCTTCTACCAAGAATATTTATACAATCGTTAAAAATAATAGAAATTGATTATATGAAACGATAGTAAACGCATTTGAAGTGAAAAATATGTCACTAGAAGAAAATGCAGACAATTTTGATCCAAATACATCGACAACCATGTGCAAAGATCAATTTGACGTGTTTTTAACATTTGGAGAATGGAAACATATTAAACCTATAAAAACTACGTATGAAAATGGCCGAAATTACGTTATACTACAACCAAAATGGACAGACCTTCTTGCAGAAAAAATGTGGATACAGCATCGTATACCATATCCTTGGGTATTTAAAAATGCTAAAAATACAACAGTAGCTTATATTCGTGTTAAAACAAAATGCCCTGAATGTAATGCAAAATTATATTGCATATTACATAAAAAAGTTAGTAAAAACAAGGATGTTATTTTTAAATGTATTGTTAATAATGCCAATTTTGAATACATTCATAATAAACGTAGACAACTTAGGGGATCTAAACGTGTTCAGGTAGCTAATGCCATAATTGATAATAAAATGGATGCGATTTCTTATGTTCGAAATGCAAGTAAGGAAATTGTTAATTTCGGCGATGTGTATCCACCAATACTCCCAACCACAAATGTTTTGAGAAAAGCAATAAGTGAAGTCCAAAATAAACGGTTGGGACTTACTGGCTCTAAAGTGTTAGATAATTTAGTTAATGCGATGCATACAACACATGTAGGGCTTATTCACAAAATTGGCTTATATCCATTTTTCTGCTATTATTGGGCAGAAGAGCAAAAACTTGCGTATAAAATTCTAATGATGATCATTTTTTCATGACCATTGATGCTACAGGTTCTGTATGCAAACGAATTAAATATCAACACGCTAAGTCCAGTCACATTTTTTTATATCAGTGCATAATTGTAACATCAACAGGAAGTATGCCAGCATTCCAAATGTTATCAGCGGAGCAAGATACAATTGCAATTACAAGTTGGCTTCTAAAAATTTTAAGCTACAATATACCACCGCCACGAATGGTAGTATGTGACTTTAGTCAAGCAATTTTAATATCTGTAGCCAAAGTATTTGCTGACAAGCGCAATTTACGCGAATACATGCAAACTTGTTATGATATATTGAAAGGAAATTGCACTATTCTTCCATCTACATATATTAGACTCGATATAAGTCACATAGTTGCCATAGTTTGTCGGTGGGAATGTCTAAGACGCCATTCTTTAATTAAAGTACGACAATTTTTTATACGTTCTATTTGTCATGCTTTTAAAATGGAAAATTTAGAAAATTTAGAATATTTCATAGAATGTATTCTAACAGTGGCTTTAAGCCAAACTTTGGGTTCATCGATGGAAAAAGAAAAAGAATTACAATCTCAAGTTAGCTTTAATTTTGTAAATAATGTTATTAAAGGTACCGCTGATTTTTCTGAACTAGATGAACAATGCTCAACGTTAGATGAAGTCGATCTAAACATAGAATGTCCTACTGGATGGACTGAATGGAGTAAAGCAATTTATGATAGAGCTGTTTCAAACGCAAAAATGTGTACCCAAGGAGATACATTAAATGCCTGTTTTAATGTAGATGTTGCTGAAAAAATTAGAAAGATGTTACATTATACTCCAATTTTAACTTCTGTAATGTTACCGTTTTATAATACTGATACTGTTGTTGCTACTTCATCTAGTGTAGAAACTGAATTTTCAAATATAAAAAATCGCGTTTTCAAAGGTGATTTACCATTAAGAGTAGATAAGTTTATATTTCGTCATCTTGATTATTTAGACGGTCGCATAAAGGAATCAATGGCGAAATGCACTACATTATCAAAGAAAAAACGAAAGAAACAAATTATAAATAGTCTGAAAAATACTACTAAAAAACGTGCTCAAGAAAGTAACTTTATATATTCTATAGCCAATGATGAAATAATAAAAGAAACTGACACAGTTTCGCTTCATGATGAAGAGTGTGTTTCAAAAGTTACCTCTCTTGATTACAGAGCAGATAAAGAGAAGGAAAAGGTTGAAACAGATTCGCTTTCTCAATCAAATTTTTTCCCAAAACTTGATTTTGTCGATGCAGATAACGCAGATGATTCTCTTAACCAAAAAGAAAATTGGGGTGGTTTGAACGATGAACCCAAAAAGCGGCGAAAGCCAACATACTTAGATGCTTGTCCCGAATGGAATATCATTCAATCGCATAAAAATATAGTCGTACCTCTCTTGAAGAATGGAAGTCTATGTAATAGCCTGCGCATAAATGACAAATACATATCAGTCAAAGAAACTTGTGCATTTGATGCACTTGTGCAGTTAATTATACATGCATGTGGCAAAGAACCCAAATACAGAGATGAATTGTCAGCCACAGAACATTCGTTCGTACAATTATGTATAAACGTTCTCAATCGTGGAAAAATTATTTACACCGATTATATTGCTCGTGCACAAATATTAAAAAACATTAATATATGTCAACATTCTGCGACTCGACATGTAGAATTTTTGAATGCTAATTGCAATGTAGACCATTTAATAGATATTATTTTCACAAACATAATGCCAAGCATTACACGTAATAGTTCCTGTCAACAATGTGATTATTCTAAATATCAAAATTTTGCTACATTATATATAAATATTGACATGTTATTAACTGAAGGACTCGGAAAAATACAGGAAGCAATTAATGATACAGTGTTTAAAAATATACAGAAACTCTGTCCTAAATGTAATTCTATTTTAACGGAAAATTACGAATGCAATTCACATATAATATTAGATACATCTTTATTAACAGATCCAAATTATAAAATTGAATACCACGTACCATCTAACTTAGACAATATAACAAAATTAATAACAATTGATGACAGAAACTATATATTATGTGGCATTATTAACTATATATCATATAGCCATAATAAATCGACTGCAAGCTATAGAGATGGTCACTACGTAGCAATTACGTACACAGGAATTCATTGGTACGAATATGATGATCTTGCAAAAACAAGGAACTTTATATCACCGGAGAAAATAGTGACACCTCACGCAATTATGTATGTTATCAAATCATAACAACAGATTTTTTTTAAACTAACACGCATACAAATAGTTACATAATATGTTATCAAACACACTACATTTTATACTTTGTGTTATACATTCAATATTATTTTTATCAAACATTTTGTGTTTCTTATATTATTTACGTTTATAGCAATTACATATTGGCATATTGTTTACGTTATTTTTTATTTATCTTCTTTATATGCCTTACGTATACAGATAAAATACTACTTATGTTATTTTATTTACATCTTTTATAAAACATATATTAACAACATTGTTATGTTACATATGTGATTAATAGTAACATTTATTAACTTAATCCCTAGATCTCTGTGCATTACTTCGCAAAATTAAAAACTTTTTGATATTCTGAGTAATTCTGATTAGAGTTTTGATGTATTCCTGCAAGATATGATTCACGACTCCATACCCGTAGCCGAGAGTCATGTCGCCAACAGCTTTCAATTAGTAAATAAATTAAAAAATAAATACATAGACGACCAGCATAAATTGATATCACTCGACGTGGTATCTTTATTTACTAACATACCATTGGATCTTGCAATGGACAGTGTAAATGATAGATGGTGTCACATAGAAAAAAGTTGCGACATCCCGAGAGAGAATTTTTTAGCAGCGGTCCGGCTCGTGTTAAATTCCACTTTTTTCTCATTTAACAATCGATATTACCAGCAAACCTTTGGAACCCCCATGGGCTCACCATTGTCACCAATCATTGCGGACATCACATTGCAGGATTTGGAAAGAAAAGCGATTGCAAATTTGCCTGTAACACTTCCGTTTTACGTCCGTTACGTCGACGATATTGCGATGGCGGCCCCCTCCACCATGATTGTGGAGATACAAAAGATTTTTAACTCATACCATCCAAGACTACAGTTCACCATGGAGGAGGGCGTCGACAACAATCTCAACTTTTTAGACGTCACTATTATAAAAAACAACAATACACTAAATTTCGACTGGTATCACAAGCCGACGTTCTCGGGACGTTACTTAAATTTCGAGTCACAGCATCCTCTCTGCCAAAAAAGAGGCACAATAATTGGCCTGACTGACAGAGCGTTTCTTCTCTCTAATCCGAGATTCCACCAGAAGAATTTAAATTTTATTATTAACCTATTACTTGACAATAATTATCCATTAACTTTCATATTTAACACTATTCATGACAGACTAAAATTTCTTATTCTTAACAATGACAAGAACACTACAAAAAACACTCAAGACAAACTCAATAAAGAAAAAGTTGCATATTTTAATATTCCATATGTGGAGGGAATCTCGGATCAGCTCAACAGAATAATTCGTGACTTAGATATAAGAATGTCGTACACGGGAATAAATAAGCTTAACAATTATATTAAAGTTCATAAAGACAAACAAGACAATGAGTTTCGAAAAAATGTTGTTTACAAAATCTCGTGTAATAATTGTGATGCCTCATATGTGGGCCAGACCCGTAGATTTTTAAAAACCAGAATGAAAGAGCACCGCAACCATATTAATAGGAACACATCGCAACGGTCAGTGATAACGGACCACAGATTGACGAACCATGAATTCGATTGGGAAAATGTAAAAATTTTAGACGAAGAACCGATTTTAGCGAAAAGACTGCTGTCAGAAATGATATACATAAAGAGACAGAAGAACAGCATTAATTTGCAGACCGACACGGAACAATTAGAACAAATTTACATTCCGATTATAGATAGCTTACGGCTTGTTTAGTTTTCTTTTTCATTTTCTCTTATTGTTCTTCTGTTGTCTTTTTGTCATCAATAATCCAAAATAACAGGTTTATGCGAACAATAGCTGTTGTTTGACATTTATATCTGACAGTATAGATATTGTTATGATCGATGTGCGATGTGAGTTGAAGCAATTTCTCAGACTTGTGCGTAAGGATCTCGTGGCTTTCTGTGCGGCTCTGCGATTGTCTTTGGTGAGTTGCCTCTTGTAATGTTTATAACAGCAATTGATATATTGCTATTTGATACAGCGATGTGCATTATTTGTCAATGCACATCCCGCTTCCTACCGGCGGGTACCGATCGGGAGGCGTCTCTAGAGGGGATCGCGGGGTAGCCTGGATGCCGCGTAGACACACGGCTAGTCATGTTATTATTCGTAATTCAAGCGTACGTTTTTAATTTTCTTTTTCTGTATACATAATCCGATCACCGGTTTTGGTTATAATGTTTCTCATGTCATGTAATTCATTTGTTTATACAGTTACTGAAGATGGCCCGAAGCGGGACCGAAACGTCTAATTATATAATAAAGGGTAGTTTAATTTAAACAATTGTGTTTACTCGCGCCTCACCTATGCGATCTGGCTCTTATTAGCCGTTTATTTTATTATTAAATTATTTTTAATTAGTGAGAACTCTTCGAAATGAATAAAAGAATAATAGAAATAGCTCAGAACTATTGTATCTTAAAATCGAATTTTTAAAAATTTATAATTTTTTTAAAAATTAATTAAAAATTTTTTTATGTATCAGGAACTCTAGATAATCGCAAAATGAAGCTGTTTGAGATTGCAGTCGCGGCATTTCGTTCTGAAAATTCATCGCGAAATTCAATTAAATTATCGCTACAAATTATTAGATTTAATATTAACAACAGATTCAGCTAAAAACAATTCTAGAGAATTCTGTTTATTTCTCTCATCGGTCAGAACGAAGCGACAAATAAGTTTTTCTCACGGTGAAAAACTTATGTTTTCGACAACAAACACTTGTTATGTTACCAGTCGATCAACCGACATTAGGCTGATAAGCATGCGCAATTATTCTAGAGGATCCGTGGATCACCAATAATCGAAGCTTATCACGCGTCGCGCATGTCAGGTGCGTATATCAAACCGCAACACCCCTTCGACTACCTATCACGTACGGCGCCCCGGGGTCACCTCAAAAGTATGAAAATTATTGGTGATCGCCAAAAGGAACGCCTCTTTGCTTAATTAATAAAAGAGAACACTCAGAGCGTCTGCCAGCTTTTCGCTTTGAGATCGCTGTGCAATACGCATCTACTGCTTAAAGAAAACCGCTGATAAAACCGCTGAGAAAACCGCTGAGTTGAAGTATAATCATCACGAGTTATACTTTATTAAAATCGCGCTCGCTAAGACTCGCGCTTTACATCCACCTTATATGGCGCATCGTTGTAGTGCACCTAAAATTACATTCTGTAAATAATATGTAAAATAGCTTATTTCTAATTGTGTTTGTAAAAATAAATTGACTTTGTTACGTGAAGTGTCGTGCTCAATCTGACTTGTCTTTCCATCTCGCTAAACTCGCGTGATCTCTCAAAACCGCCGCGCTCTCGAACAGAAGCTATTAAGCCAGTCAGAACTATTCGATCTCGAATTTCATTAAGAAGTTAGCACCCCATTTTTTAAAGTGTTATAATTTTTTCATTTTTGGATATAATTTATTTTAAATTAGTGAGAACTCTTCGAAATGAATAAAAGAATAATAGAAATAGCTCAGAACTCTCGTATCTTAAAATCGAATTTTTAAAAATTTATAATTTTTTTTTAAATTAATAAAAAATTTTTTTATGTATCAGGAACTCTAGATAATCGCAAAATAAAGATATTAGTCCATTCAGAACTATTCCATCTCGAATTTCATTAAGAAATTAGCACCCCATTTTTAAAATTTGATTTTTCGGTGGTTAATCGCCAGAACTCTTTTTATAAACTACAAGGAACTCTTCATCTCTTCAAAAGGAAGCGGGAACTCAATACAGAACTATCGAATTTTAATGTTGGGGTGCTAACTTCACACACGCCAGCAATAGCGGCATTTTCTGCACCAGAAGTGGTGAAATTGAAAAAATCATTAAATCTTCTCTCAACTGCATTAAAAAATGCCTCTGTGAAAGTGGTTTGCAAAAGATCCAATCCTTTGTCACAAGAAACTGTAATTTTTGACGTTAACGCCACAAGACAAGGTAACATTATACCGTAATAAATATTATTTTCTCCTTGAAGTAAATCTAACGCTTCTGCCAGTAGTCCTGCACAAGCCAAATGTTCTTCCACGTAATTAAACTCATATTCATTTAGCATATTATTGATATTCAACGTTTTAAATAACATAGCATTTTTGTCTAATTTCTAAAATCTGTTTAAGAGAATCATATATACTATTTCATTTTGTTTCACCTGGTCTACTAACAATGACTTAGTTTACATCGTGCACTTGATACGCGTATCAGGTACTATATTTGTACAAAATTCGTACTAAATATTTAGTACGCACGATGTAAACGCTGCCGGATCAACTTGGTACGAGCGTATCAAGTAGAAGTATCGTACTAAATTGATACGCGTATCAAATGATACAAATGACGATGTAAACGCATGAAACGCATTTTGAAGGGAATTTAGCATTGAGCATAACTTCAATTAAAACCGGTATTATCATTAACCGGTATTATCACTAGGAGGCAATCGACATGAATTAAATTCGTATTATTTTTTTTCTTAGTACATTCGATGTAAACGCACCCGTACTAAAGCATTGGTGCGCACCAAACTTAATACGCGTACCAACGTTTCGACGATGTAAACTAGGCTAATAAGAGTATGACTTAGTACGTTTCAATAACGTACGTCAATAATGTACGTTTTCAATAATTTCAGCGGTTTTCGGTCGCATAGCAGCTTTCCATAGTAAGTTACATTTTCTTATAACTTGGTTGCACGATTAACAAATCTTTGGAAGTCGTTAAGATTTTGGCCGCACCACTTGTAACACAGATTCGTAACACAGAAAGTATGCGCACAACATCGTAAATGAGTTGGTAAAAATTTCTGCAGTTCTGGTGATAAGTGTGCTTCTTCATTGAAACATTCTGAATCAGAATCAGTTTCAGTATCACTTTTATTATATTCATTACAGCCTTCTTCTGCGATGTGTAAACGTTCTTGTACCACACCATACATTTTGAAAGATTTGATGAAATTGCTTCCATTGTCTGTAATCGTCGCGACAATTTTACTATGTGTAAGACCAAACTCTGTATGAATTGAATGTAATAAATCAGTTATTCTATCGTATGAATGCGTACTACGAAATCTTTGGCATGCCAAGGCTACAGATTTTTTTTTGAAAGTTATTTTCTATAAAGTGAGCAGTAACTCCGAGGAAACTTCTTTTTCTTCCTGACCAAATGTCTACAGTAGTGCATACAAACGAAATCTTCTGCAACTCTTGTTTAATCTTTATATTCTCGCTTTCAAAAAGAGAGTTAATTCGACGGCTAAGAGAACACAGACTCATTATTGTAAAACCTTGTTGAGATACTTTTAATTTAAAATTCGAAAAGTAAAATAAAATACGGGTCTTCTATTATTCTCAAAGAAACCATTGAATGTATAATAAGTTTTGCAATATCTTCGTCAAATGCATCTTGAGAATCATAATTGCGGGTTTGCGTTAAACCGCTTACAGTTTCTCTTGTCATTCTTGTAGAACTTATCATTTTTGGCTTTTTCGATTGAATATACTTCTTATATTCTGTTTAAGAAAAGACAATGTGACCCAGAAAAAATAAGAGCCACGTAAAAAGAGGAGATACTCTCGAGCGCGTGTTATTGTCGCGCTTAGCGGGCGCCCAACTCGGGCTGCCGGTTCGAACCACGCGATGAAAAATAAATACGTAAAACCTTCTAATAAAGGCCTTGTTTGTCACTCTAGATAATGTTAGTCGGTCGACAAACATTAAAAGTCAAACGAATCTTGTAAATAGTCACCGGTCGGTCGGAAGCCACGAGAATATACTAGAAAGCCGGCGAGGTATAAATAGGTCCGCTCCTGCGAGAGCGCTCGCCTTTTTTATTCGAGTCTCGTGTATGTGCGCGCCGTTACCGAATTCTCTCTCCGCTTTAATAATCGATAAAGATCGTTCGAGCTTTAAAACCCGCGAAAAGATAAGTAGCGATCTCCGCGTAATTCTAACGCGTATTAATTGCGATCTCATGTTATTGTTAAAAGTCTTTTATTAAACTTTGCTGAAATTCAAAGAGTGAATTAATAGTCGATTCTATTCCTGCTTTTCCTATCGCTGTCCGTTGTTCTCATCGCGACTCTCTCTCACTCTCTCGTCCGATTTCGAACATACTCTAACGCTGTCTGCTTTCTCTGCCGCCGTTTTAGGTGATATATAAAATTTGTAATGTTACTTTTGTATCCCTTAATTTCGAAAACTTGAGGTTGACATTTCACAGAGTGCAACAACTGTATTTGCAGAACTTTTTCTGGTATTTCTTGAAACAATTCACCGTCAAGAATTCGCTTCTCCGATTGATTCTTCTCCATAGCCATATTTTGTGTAGATGACGATTGTAATGACGGCTCATTTGTTTCCGAAATCGTAAGTGCCGTTGCACCAAAACTTTGACGAGTATCAGTGGAGTATCAGTGGAGTTGGATTCGATTGACCACGTTGCTTTTGACCACAGACTCTTTTGACCACGTTGCTATTGACCACGTTGCGATTGACCACGCGTCGCTTTTGACCACGCGTCGCTTTTGAGCACGTCGCTTTTGACCACGTTGCGATTGACCACGCGTCGCTTTTGACCGCGTTGCGATTGACCACGCGTTGCGATTGACCACGTTACGATTGACCACGCGTCGCTTTTGACAACGTTGCGATTGACCACGCGTCGCTTTTGACCACGTTGCGATTGAACACGCGTCGCTTTTGACCACGCATCGTTTTTGACCACGTTGCAATTGACCACGCGTCGCTTTTGACCACGCGTCGCGAATGACCACTTTCCGAACGAGATTTAACCGCATTGAGATTCGCCACGCGATCTGTCTGTACTTTGCTGAAAATGTACGTCCTTTTAAAGAACTCTAATGTGAAATTGTTTGTATTTCGTATGAAGACTTTTGAAGTGCAATTGGAAAGGTTCGTGAGTCATTCAAATAAGTGTAATTAATTATTTTTGCACTATGCATTTAGCCGAAATAAATAAATAAATAAAAGTTTTTGTATGGAATGGTTTGTATTTTGTATGATATGTGATTAAAAAGATTTGTGAGTCATCCAAATAATTGTAATTAAATATTTTTATACTAGATAAGTAGCAGAAATAGATTTTAAATTATTCATGTTAAGAGAAGGGGCTTCTATTCCCGAAGTTGCATCGGCTGTCGCACCACCTACATATCTCAGAATTTTATGACAAATTATGACAAATCGCCAAAAGGTATTCATTATTAGCGCTAATTGCTGTATCGAGTATTCGTATTTGAGAATTTAGATGCCATAACTTAAGAAGAAAAAGATTAGCGCTAATTTTGTTGCATCTTTCTTAGCATGTAAAGTTATATTATTTTGTAACGATCTCCCCTGAGCGATCGTTTACCCGGCCGTCGATCCGCCAGAAGGCTGCCGCCCGGCGACCACCAGCCGGGCAAATGCAGCAGCGCTATGCGCCCTTTTTAAACAATTCAATATCGCGACCGAATCGGGCCGTTATACGACCACCGGTGTCTAAATCCAGAGCCGTTGTCTCGGCGCTTCCGAATCCGGACAAAAACCGCCGAGCGACGGTCCCTGCCGCACCACCCGAACGCCGCCGAAATAATTCGAAATAATTATTCGTATTAAGCAGAACAATCGGGCCCGACGGATATCGCCGAAATTACCTGAACAAGTAATTTTTCCGTATAAAAAGAGCGATCCGGCACCGAAAAAATCACTCCGGTTCCCGATCCGACAGAGCCAGCACGGCGCCTGATCCGAATCCCGAACAGCTCTTCTGCAAGAAGCAAGAGGTAGAGCGCACTCCGCCTCCGTCGAGAGATCTCGCAAGCTTCTCCGAGAGCCTCCTCCAAAACCGCAACGAATGCATAGAGATTGAGCGCACTCTGTCTCGTCCGAGCGATCTCGGTAGCATTCAAACATCCGCCTACACCTTGCACGATCTAATAACCCCATGGGTAGAGCGATCTCTGCCGCGGGCGAGAGATCTCGCCGATCGTTGCATCCCGGTGCATTCATCCTCACACCGACACAAAGTATAAAACGCGAGCGAAATACGTAAGAAACCACACCGGGCCGTATTTTCGCACTCTCTCGCGTCCCGCGCTCTCATGCGCCCCGCGCTATGACGCGCCCCGCGCTATCACGCGCCCCGCGCTCTCCCGCGCTCTCGCGCCCCGCGCACTCCCGCGCACCCCGCGCGCCCGAACAGCTGACGCGACAGTAAACACACCGAATCCATATACACACACCGCACATACTTTTTCTACTTTACCTTTGTACATATACACCGAATCGATATACACGCACCGTACCTACCTTTATACACACGCATGCACAGGATTTTATGCATGCACCGTTTGCACACTGATACACGCGTACACATCGAATCTGTACAAACGCATACCTTTATACACACGCATGCACCGAATCTATATACCTGCACCGTCTATACATTTATACACGCGTACACATCGAATCTTTATAGACGTACCGTACATACTTTCGTGCATCAAATCTTTATACACGCACCGGTTACACATTTATACACGCATACACACCGAATCTATATACACGCACCGGTTACACATTTATACACACATCCGCACCGAATCTATATACACGCACCGGTTACACATTTATACACGCACCACACACACATTGATTCACGCATTTGTATGTACGCATCCTCACTTCATTCGCTGTACATGCACTACTCAGTTACTTAAATAAACAGCTTATAATTTAATAACCGAGTCTATTGTCTCGCCGACCCTTTCACGAACCCTGATCCCGGTTGAGTAAGTCCGAGCCGAATATTCGCGAAAGCGGTACGTTATAACGTCTAATAACAAATAAATCGTTTAAATTCATGTAGTTGTATATTTCTCAGTAGTGTTTACTTCGTCTAATTTTCGGCTCTTATTAGCCTCCTTGTTATTACATTATTTCGAACCTTGTAATCATAGTCGAGTGAATTTCTCAGTTCAATAAATTGCATTTTTGTACATCAGTGATTTAAGTCGAGTTCACCTAGTTCTATTCGCGCACGCTTTATCATTAAACATTTATGGTCCTTCGAGCCGGATTGACGGATTCTTCAACAGTTCGCAACGCACGGCAATATTCTCGTTTCCGTCTCGCGCTTGCAAGACATTTTTGCTCATAGTTATTGCCAGTTCTCTCTCTCGCAGTGTCTCAGTGAAGTGCCGTCTCTCTTAACTGCATTCGCATCTCTCGAACGCATTATCTCTGGTGAACCGTTAACGATTCAAATTGAACAAGGGGTGCTCGTGATCTTCTCGAACTTTTCACAAGATGTCAACATTCGGATCAGTCGTCGAAAAACAAAACCATCTCTTCGGTCTCATCGCTCGCGCCTTTGATAATATCAAGAAACTAAGAGCGGAGAAAATAAATAAATTTTCCCTTGACGCTCGATTGCAAACTCTTGAGGCAAATTGGGATAAATTTCAGGGTAACCATGACAAACTCGTCGGCAGCCTCACGGACGAAATGCGTAAGCATCCATATTTTGCTGACGATCTTTATGCGAAATGTGAGGAAAGTTACTTCGATTCTAAATTCTGCCTGATGCAAGCTCGCGAACCTTTTATCGAGCATAATAAAACCGCGAATGACTCGATTTAATCTGAGACTCCGCATTCGGGAGCTTGTCGCTCATTGCCAAAGATCAGTTTACCGAAATTCACCGGTGATTATCATGATTGGCCGTCGTTTCGCGATTTGTTTCACTCAATGGTCGGATCGAACAGAGACCTGAAGAGCGTCGAGCGTCGAGAAGCTGCATTATCTTAAAGCTCAAACTACCAGAGAAGCAGCTCGATATCTCGCTAATATCGCCGTGACTGCCGAAAACTTTTCGCGCGCCTGGCAAGCGCTCACCTCTCGTTACGAAAATAGGCGCATCTTAGTCACAACATATCTGAATCGCATTTTCGAATTAAAGCCGCTAACTCAAAAATCCAGTTCCGACCTCAAGACATTATTATCAACGATCAAGGAATCTCTTGACGCCTTGCAGTCCCTCAGTGTGCACTGAATATTGGGACATTCTAATCGTTTACGTTGTCACTCGGCGTCTCGACGCGCACACCTTAGAGGCTTGGGAGCTCGAAAACTCCAACGAATTCGCGTCCTTTGAGCACCTCAAGCTCTTTCTCGAAACGCGCATTCGGGCGTTGGAAACTGTGCAGTCCCGTGCTACGAAATCTTCAGCTGTCGCATCGAAAACAAACTCAAAAATTAAACCAGCCGCTCGTGCGCATGTCGCCGTCGCAAGTAATTCAAAATGCTCGTTCTGCAGCGCTGCACATTACATCGCGTCGTGCTCAGAATTCGCAGCAAAATGGCTCAATGATCGACAGGATTTCGTGAACCGCAAACATCTTTGCTTTAATTGTCTCGGAGCTCATCGTCTTAGCAAATGCCGCACCGTAAAGAGATGTCGATATTGCAAAGGCCAACATCACACGCTGCTCCATCGCGAAGTCGTGTCGTCACCCGTCGCAACCACCTCAACGAATACTTCGACGGATTAGGGTGCGTCTTCATCGGGTTCAATCATCGCAACGGCCGTTCAGTCTCATCACGCTTCTGTTCTCTTCGAGCGTCCGCGTGTTTTACTTGCAACCGCTTGCATGACGCTAGTTGCCGCACACGGTGAGACCATCAAAATTCGCACACTGCTAGATCAAGGATCGGAAGTCTCATTGATTCAAGAATCGTTAGTACAATTACTCCGGCTTCCACGCGGCCGTGCTTTAGTGCCGATTATCAGCGTCGGCACTCAACACGTTGGCTCAACTCGCGGTGTCGTCTCGCTACGGCTTCGATCGCGCATCGATCCATCTGTTGAAATCAATGTCTCAGCGTTTAGCCTGCCTCGAGTAACTGGTCGAGCCCCAGCACAGGCCGTGTTAACGACATCCTGGACTCATCTCGCCGATCTAGCCGATCCAGAATTTGCGACACCCGATCGCACCGATCGATATCATTTTAGGCGCAGATGTTTATGGCTCTTTTCTGTGTGGATCCATTAAGCGAGGACCATCCAACGCTTCCGTCGCGCAGGAAACATCGTTCGGATGGATTATCTTCGGACCTGCGAGCTCCGTAACAGCTACTTCTTGTCCAGCTTCTTTCTCCATCAAGGACATCAACCTTCAAGAAGAGCTGCAAAAATTCTGGCTTCAAGAGGAAGTCGCCTCTTCAACAACCAGTCACCTCAATCAAGACGAGCTTGAATGCGAAAAGCATTTTCTCGAAACTCATTCTCGAGACAGCACCGAGCGATACATCGTTCGTCTGCCATTCAAGTCGAATCACAAGCTTCTAGGAGAATTCCGGTCCTTGGCTAATTATTTGTTCGACAAGGTTCGTCATCGAATACAACGCGATCCACCATTCGACAACTTGTATGTCGAATTCATGGCGGAGTACGAATGGTTAGGGCACATGCAGATAGCAACAAATTCTCGAGGTGATCTCTCTCCAGTTTATCTCCGTCATCATGGCGTTCTTCGTAAATCCAGCTTCATGACAAAATTGAGAGTCGTCTTCAATGGCTCATCGCGCACCAACACCGGCGTTTCGCCGAACGAATGTTTGCACGCTGGATCAAGCTACAAGATCTGGATGCCGTTCTTCTCCGCTGACGAACTCACGCGTCTTCGCGGCCGATATAGAGAAGATGTATCGGCAGATACTGATCCACCCTGATGATCGAGATCACCAGCGCATCCTCTGGAATGCAGTCGGAGCTCCTCAAGAATTTCAATTGTGCACGGTCACTTACGATCTCACCTGTGCTCCTTAACTTGCTCTTCGCATCATTCAACAGCTCGCTTTCGACGAAGAGCATCACTTTCCGCAAGCGGCCAAAGTCCTGCGCAAGGAGAAATACGTGGACGATATTCTTTCCGGTGCTGACTCTCCGCAAGAAGCTCAAAGTAAAGCGGCTCAATTAATCCAACTCCTCATGGCGGGCGGCTTCCGCTTACAAAAATGGGCATCAAACGACGACTCCATTCTCTCAGGCATCTCAACTTCATCGGAGCTCTCATCCGTACGAGAACTTCCGAGTGAAACTCGCACTCTTGGTCTCGCTTAGCATCCTGCGACGGACACCTTCAGGTTTCACGTGAGGCAAGCTGATTCTCACACGCCTACTAAGAGATCTGCCTTGTCTCGTGTATCTCAGCTTTTTGACCCACTAGGATGGACCGGAGCTGGTCATAATAGTGGGGAAAATCTTTATTCAACATCTCTGGAAATCGCAAGCCGGATGGGATGATCCACTACCTCAATCTCTTGCTCACGACTGGCTCACCTTCGAAGAAAGTTTGAAGGGCGTGTCAGAAATCTCAATTCCACGATGGATCGGCACTTCTTCATCAGTTCGTAGCGTCGAACTCCATGGATTTTCTGATGCATCTCAAGACGCATTAGGAGCAGTTCTCTATCTTCGGACCTTCCACGACTATGCCGATGCCAAGGTCGTACTTCTCGCCGCTAAAAGCAAGGTCGCTCCCGTTAAACGACAGACGATTCCTCGCTTGGAGCTCTCAGCTGCTGTCCTGTTAGCTCGTCTTCTCGCTCGAGTTCGAAATATTCTCGACTATTAACACGTCTCTATTCATCTGTGGACCGACTCAACTGTTAACCTCGCCTGGATCAAAGGTCATCCGTCGAAATGGAAGAAGTTCATCTCAAATAGAGTGGCCGCCATTCAGGAACTGGCTCCCGATGCGCGCTAGCATCACGTCGCCGGAGTAGACAATCCCGCCGACTGTCTGTCTCGCGGCCTCTCTCCGCATCAACTCCATCATCATCATCTCTGGTGGTACGGGCCATCATGGCTTCAAGGTCCATCCGTTGGATGGCCTTCAGACATTCCTTCTATCGATCAATCAATCGACCTTGAAGAGCACCCGCAGAAGCCTGTGCATGTTTCCACCGTAAGAGCAACACCTGATAACTGGAAACTAATCAATCGGTTTTCGCAGCTCACTCAGCTTCTTCGCATAACCGCGCAACAGCTCGCTTCAAGGAGCTCCAGTGTCCGCCCTCCTTGGAATTGACTGCGGACGAGATTCTCAAGGCTCGCACGTTCTGGTTGAAGGAGACGCAAAGGACTCATTTCGGCCGAGAATTGGATAGCTGCTCTCGGAAAGATGCTCTTCCACGCTCTCATCCGCTTCTCAAACTATCGCCATTCGTCGACTCGGAAGGCATTTTTCGCGTCGGCGGACGCTTAAAGAACTCAATACTTGATTCCGACAGCAAACATCCAGCCATATTGCCCCGTGACTCTCCATTCTCACGTCTCGTAATTTTAGATATTCATCAAAAAACGCTTCATGGTGGAGTGCAGATCGTACTGGCAACGTTGCGGCAGCAATATTGGATCCTCGGCGGTCGAGCTCCAGTCAGCTCCTTCATTCGTCGATGCGTTCGATGCATTCGACATCGCGCCGTCACCGCTAGAGAGATGATGGGATCGCTACCAACGTCTCGCGTCACACCAACGCGCCCATTTTTGAATTCCGGCGTGGACTATGCCGGCCCCTTCAATCTTCGCACCTGGCGTGGACGCGCCTCTCGCACATACAAAGGCTATCTCGTCATTTTCGTGTGCTTTGCCACATCAGCGGTCCACCTCGAGCTCGCCACGGACTATTCATCGCAAGGATTTATCGCTGCATACCGACGATTCATCGCTGCATACCGACGATTCATCAGCAGACGCGGCCGATGCAGCAATCTGACGAGCGATTGCGGCACGAACCTTGTCGGCGCCGATGCGGAACTCCGTCGTATGTTTCATTCAGCGTCCAAGGAGGTCGCAGAACTCTCTCATCTTCTCGCTGCCGACAGCACGACATGGAAATTTAATCCTCCCTCGGCCCCACACTTCGGTGGCAAATGGGAGGCGGCGGTGAAATCGACCAAATTTCACCTTAGACGCGTCCTTGGCGATTCCGTACTCACGTATGAGGAGTTCAGTACGCTCCTTGTACAGATCGAAACCGTGTTAAATTCGCGTCCACTTTGCGCGCTTTCCGATGACCCCGCCGACGTCATCGCGTTGACACCCGCGCATTTTTTAGTTGGCGAATCGCTAATTGTCATTCCAGAGCCGTCATTAGCCGAAACGCCGATTTCGCAGTTGTCACGGTGGCAACTTCTTCGTCACATGCTAGAACAATTTTGGTATCACTGGTCAACTGAATATCTACAGCGCTTGCAAACCAGAAATAAGTGGCAGAATTCATCTAATCCCATAACAATCAGGTCTCTCGCATTAATCCTCGATGAGCGGTTTCCACCGTCTAAATGGCCGTTAGCGCGAGTAACCGGCAGTTCATCCTGGATCTGATGGTCGAATACGCGTCGTAACCGTACGCACTGCTACGTCCGAATTTAAAAAACCGATAGTGAAATTGTGTCCGCTTCCGATCGAATCGTAATAAGTCTAACAAACAATATCTGTATTTATGCGAATTTAAATGCAATCGGCTTTCTTCGTTACATCGCTTTCGAAATTGTTGTACTTCGCACCTTGCGTTGTCTGTTTTCTCATATTGATTCTATTCCGTGTCTTCATTGTGATCATTCAATGTATTTCTCATATGTTCTGAAATTCTGCATTCACTGAGTTCATCGCACTCTGTCATTATTATCCAGATCAGCGGCGCTCGTCACGCCCCTGAGGCGGGCGGTAATGTTCAAATATTTTAATTAATTATGATGTATTTCGATTATTTTATTCTCATCGCCTTTAAATCAAATTCTTGCTATTATCCGTACAGCGATTTCTCGACGAGCGGTATTTACTTTTTTTGTCTCAAACGTCTTACCGCGCGTCTCGCATCACCACGCGACGTTCACGATCAGCTGTTCGTTATAACAACTCTCGAGACCTTGACACATATTTTCGCCGAACTTTAAATAGTCAACGATTGACCGTGTTCGTGAAATCATCTCTCGATAAACTCGCTCTCTTGTAATATCCGCGATAGAGAAATTGCTGTTATTCGAAATCAAACCTTGTAATCATAGTCGAGTGAATTTCTCAGTGTTCAATAAATTGCATTTTTGTACATCAGTGATTTAAGTCGAGTTCACCTAGTTCTATTCGCGCACGCTTATCATTAAACAGACCCTCTGGGATTCTTATCTCCGATGATCAAGACGCTTCAAGAGCTGTGGTTTGAAAAAATCGGCTGGAACGACTCCCTCTCTCCTCAACTCAGACATCGGTGGATTCAGTTCCGGGAAGTTATCCGATCTATCTCATATCACCATTCCTCGGTAGATATATCTCACTTCATCTACGGTCGAACTCCATGGGTTCTTGGATGCTTCTCAACTTGCAATGGCGGCGACGGTTTACATCAAGGTCATCTCTAACCAGGCGGAGCCAACAATCACTCTTGTGTGCGCCAAAACCAAGGTGGCACTTCTCAAACAATTCACTATTCCTCGGCTGGAGCTTACGGCGGCGGTTCTACTTTCTCGGCTCATCAGCTATGTTCAAAGAACTCTAGAACTGGCTGATGTGCCAATTTTCATGTGGACGGACTCATCGGTATCACTCACATAGATCAATAGTCATCCCTCTCACTGGAAAGACTTTGTTCATAATCGGGTAGCGGCAATTCAAGAGCAAGTACGGACATGCAATTTGTCCCCGGCAAATAAAATCCAGCCGACTGTGCATTTCTTGTTCTTTCTTCAATTCAACTCTCTCGACATTATCTTTGGTGGAACGGTCCACCATGGTTGGTATAATCTTCTGTGCCATTGGCCAAGTATAACTTCACAACCAGATTCTATGGCGGCATGGCCAAGGAATGGCCAAGTCTCCTTCTCATGTCATCAACATGAGGCGAAGCAACACTACTTCTAGGATCTTATTTATCGCTATTCTTCATTCACTCGGTTGCTTTGGATCTAAGGCCTTTGCCAACGGAATTGTGCTATTCTCAAAAGGATACCACAGTCATCTCTGGTCACACTCCTGGAGACCTGGAATCAGCAAAATTATACTGAGTTCGGTTAATTTAAGTGACATACTTTTCATCGCTTAAAATCATCTCAAACAGAGCAGATTTGTCAAGGTCTCATCCTCTTTCCAAGCTCACGGTATTCATCATTCTGGCATCCTCAGAGTTGGAGGACGACTCAAACACTCAATTGGATCCCAAGTGCAAACATCCAGCCATCTTGTCTCGAGATTCTCACTTGTTCCAACTCATCATCTCTGATACTCACCGGCGGCCTCTCCACGGCGGAACCCAATTAACCCCGACATATCTCCGCAAGTCTTATTGAATCATTGGTGGCCAAGCACCAGTAAGATCTCACATTCTCCACTGCGTTCGGTGCGCTCGACAACGCTCAAGGCGTAAAAGCACAACTCATGGGTCAACTGCCATAATCTCGCATTACGCTTTCTCGTCTTTTTCTCAACACGAAGATTGACTACAATGGCCCTATCACTCTCAACATTTGGCGAGGACGAGGGGCTAAGTACCACAATGGCTGGTTAGCAATATCTGTTTGCTTCTCGACATCGGCGGTTCATCTTGAGACAGTGACTACTCAACGGAAGGATTCATCAGCAGCTTATCGGTGGTTAACGGGTCGGCGGGGCATCTGCCAAAATCTCTTCAGTGATTGTGGCACAAACTTCATCGGGGCAGATGCTACTCTTAGGCGGTTATTACCTTCAGGATCAAAGGAATTTGGGGAGCTTTCTCATCTGTTGACCAATGACGACACCAATTGGTTACTCAATCCTCCAGCAGCTCCTCATATCGGTGGCAAATGGGAAACTGCCGTTAAGTCCATCAAGTATCATCTACGACGGACTATCAACGAGGCTGTTTTGATCTATGAAGAACTAACAACTTTTCTGATCCAGATTGAGGCAATTCTCAATTCAAAGCCTTTGTCCCTCTCTCGGACAATCTGGAAAACTCACACCGGGACATTTTCTCATCGGCGAGGCACCAATTATCATCCTGGAGCCATCTCTCTCAATAGTGCCCATCTCAAGGCTACCTCATTGGCAGCTCATTTAGCAACAATTATAACACTTCTGGTCCCGGTGGTCATCGAAGTGTCTTCAACGCAAACTCTCAATATCAAAGTAGCATCACCCCTCAACACAAATCAAAGCTGGCCTCATTAGTACTCATTACGGACGAGCGGTTTCCACCATCAAAATGGCTGGCCTCTCGCTCGGATTACGGCTCTTTATTCTGGGGCTGACGGATTCTGAAGAGTTGTTACTTTCAAGGCAGCTATAACAGAATTCGGACAGCCTATCACCAAGATGGTGGTTTTCCCTGTATCATTAGATCAACTATCAACTTCATCAGATCAACCATCAACTTCCTCGGAGTCACCATCAGCATCATCACATCACTATTCAACAACGCTGTTGTCGAAGCCAGGCGAAATCTCGGAAAAATTTCAATCCTCATCAATCTCCTAGTCAGCCTTTCACTCACTCACTCATTCGTTCTCACTTTCTCACACACACACACACACACACGCACACGCACACACACACATTTCCCCGGCAAATACCCATTCTCCATATCCTTAAACTGGCCAATCATGGGACCTGTCACATCGATATTACCAGGCATAATTATAGATCTATTAGCCAATCATAATCGGACTGATCATCTCGTTTCTCCTACTTGTATCGGTTCCTCGATGGATTCTCGGACATTCCTTCTCAAGCAATAAGGGACTCGATGCGCGCGTGCCTCTTCAGCTAAAAAAAAACGGTTTTTCTTTTCGTAAGAGTGCGGTTCATCGATAACGGTTCGGCTATCAACGTTCGGCTATCTGCTTCGCAGATTTATATCAATCCCCTATCTTAATTGGTAACACTTCAATTAGTTACTGTAAATTGCTGAAATTCTCAAAGCCAAAGACAATAATTTTGTAATCAAATGTGATTTTTTTGCAAGGACAATTACTGATTTTCTTGTTGAAGCGTTTATGTTGTTTACTTTATTGCCTTAATTAATTGAGTTGTTCCCTTATTAGAATTTAAGTAATAAAAGAACAGTATTCTTTTGTTAGAGTTTAGTTCGTGTCTTCATTTTTTTGTGTGGTCTCGTAGTATTCCATTTGGTGATTCTCACCTACACCAAAAATCAGATACCATCTCAGAATTTTTCAGTGTTCGAATAATTAGCACCGGTGAAGGCAAAATCAGACGCAGAATTACACTTGCCAAAACAGTAATAATCAAACGCATGTGGAAAGATCTGCGGATATTGACATCCACCAAATTACGACTTATTCGAGTCTAGTCTTTCCCATAATGACGTATACCTCAGAAAGCTGGACCATCAAGGCGGCGGCTCGATGCGTTTGAGATGTTTTGCTTGCGAAGAATATTAGGGGTGTCATGCATGGAAAGGCGTACGAATATCTCTGATCGAGCTTAACATAAGTGAAAGACTAAGCACATCCATAAATAAGTCCATATTAAAATAGTTCGGCAACATCATGCAACGAGGTGATGATGCTCTTGAAAGATTTATCATTCAGGGTATGTGATCGAAGGCAGAAGACTGAGAGGTCGGTCTTCCTCTCGGTATATCGACTAGATAAAGAAGCTGACTGGTTCAGTGGTACATGAATGCACACACAACATATAGAGATCTATAGAAAGACACAGTAAAGAACTGTCCATCATAGATGTCAGAACCAAGCGTATCAAACAAGAACTTTTGTATAATAATATAAGGATTAAAAACATGAAATATTAAAAATAAAATTATTATATCTCTCTATTACATATAATATACATACATATATTGGAAAATTAAATTTATTGAAAAATTATATTTTTAGCGCTTATTGTAATGAAAATGGCAAATAAAATGGCAAATAAAATTATCGTTATCATTGCTATAATTATAAATACTTATATATTTTTATACTTTTCAACGATATGATAATGTTCAAACCAATTAAGTTTATGCAGCGGTATCTCACAAAATTTGCAAATATATCTAGTATAATCATTCTTTTTATGAATTGCACATACTCTGCATCGCTTCTAAGTTTTCTCTTTCACTTTCTGATATTTTGTTCTGCTATCGATAACATGCGTGTCAGTGTTATCTTGTTTTAGATATCGAATGACAGCGTTATTGATGCTTACATGTTTATTAAGCGCTTATAGTGGCGTGAGGCAAAGAGGTAAATCTACCCATTAGATTGTTCAGTGATGAATCATGGAATGAGTAGATCTATCCGAACTTTCGTCAATATGTTAATAATAACGTATCGACTTTCTCGACCAGGTGTCGAATTAAAAACGAGGCATTGAAAACCGAGTACGCTCGGTAAAGAGTATTCACAGTCAACAATATTTATTTATTATATTATTTTATATCATATTACTCTATAGATTATATTACTTTATATTTTGTTGCTGCACATTATGTTATTGTCGTTGACATTTCTTTTCAGTTCTTATTAAAAATTAATTTCTATATATATAATTATAATTTTATACATATATTTATTTCATATTCTCTCTTTTTCTTTCATGGTTTCTAATTTGTGTTTTGTACTGTCAATATTGTTTCTACATACAAATATCTTTCCAACTTAGATTAAAACACATTTCTGCAAATCGGGCAAGTAGATTTTTGACTTGTATTGAACCATTTATACTGAAATAAAAAACAACATATATAATAATATTAAATAGATCTCCTTAAACTAATAATATATGCTTACCAAGCAAAGAGTGTGAAATTTCTTACGACAAGTATGGCATGACAGTTTTGGTATTTTATATGTGTTAATATGAAAAATACTAAAGCATATGTAACACTCTTCGACGCCTGCAAATTTCTTATCCAAATTACGTTTCCACATTATAAGACCATCCCAAACAGAACCATTCTATAAGAGAAAAAAAAATATTATTTCGATGTTAGACCTCTGCCAGTTAAAATATATTTTATTTTTATCGAAAAGAGAACAGCACAATATGCGTAGAAAAAATATCCGGATATAATTAGAATACATACACACATACACATATGCGCGCAAAGTCTAAATGATTTAAAACAAACTTAAAATTAAAATGATATAAAAACTTAATATACTCTAGTTTCTTTAAAATGTAGAAAACTTGATTAATTAATTAAAAATATTGATTAATTAAAAATAAGATAATAAAATGTAAAATTATCATGAAAGAATTTTTTTTAAGTATAATCCATAATATCAGTTCCACAAATATAAAAATAATTCTATGACAAAACTTTGGGTAAATGTTAATATTAATACAAAAATTCAAGTAGGAAATGGGCTAAGAGCCAGGCACAGAAAGTTCACTTGCTGATGATGGTTCAATCCAGGAACTGAAACGTACATTTATAAAATTAATTCATAAATTCTCATTAAAAGAAAAAGAATTTGCGCTTTTTTTGTTAACCACGCCTGCCTCTTAATAGTCCATTTTCCCAGTTAGCTGATATTAACAATATCAGAGCCTGACTTTTCTAAAAATTTTATTTTTACAATGTTTTGAAGTCGCACATCTCAGGAACGAAAAAAGAGCACCACATAATTCAAAGCATGTATTATTTAAGAATACACCTTTTATAACACATGTCAAAAGGAAAAAGATTCATAATATACAAGTTAATGTCAATATTTACCAAACTTTGTTTTAAATTATAAAACGCACAAAATTTAATATACGAATTAGATTTTCAGTCACTCATGCTTTCTTAAACGCATTTATAAAGTATGATAAACAAATTGATTTCCTATTTATTTTTAAACTAGTTACTAGCTTGAAGTTTACATAAAATACAAAATATCTTGTAAAACATTAATTTTTCGGTAATCTTACCTTAATATGCATAGAATAATGAGACCAATCAATTGGTGTAAAAAAACACATAATTGCTTTTAAGAAAAAGTATGTAATTTGCAACATGCAGTTGCATACTTTTTTCTGAAAGCAATTATGTGTTTTTTTTACACCAATTAATTGGTCTCATTATTCTATGCATAAAAGTATTAAGGTAAGATTACCGAAAATTGAATGTTTTACAAGATATTTTGTATTTTGTCAAAATACTGTAAACTTCAAGCCTTATAACTCGAAAAGTACTTAATGAAAAAATAACTCATTATAGTGTTTTGAAAAGCTCTCGAGATAAGCTACAAGAATATGCATTGAAAAATAGGGGTTTCCATTTAAGAAATTGAAGGTGACCTTCATGTGATCTTCAAACGACTATCCAAGGTCAAACCAATAACACCATCTTATGTCCCCCTCGAAGTCAAAAAATTTTTGTATGGAACATTTTTCTCTGACCGCTCCCTGCAAAGTTACGAGGGGTGATAAATTAAAATTGGATACCCTGTATACTTTTTTCCACTTGTAAGAGTTGATACAACTCTTCGAAGCTAATTTGGTATACTTGATTCAAGCGACTATCATGGAAACCGTGCAGTATTTGTGAAAAAATGTTTTAGACGAAAATTTTATAACATTTTATGTATTTCGTAATTACCTATTTACATTATTTAAAATATATTTTTCAATATATTCCTATCCTTATCAATATTTTTGAAAGTTTTAACATTTTTATTAGAACAAAAATAAAGAGTATTTAACGCTAAGTTCACTCATATGTGATAATATTACTTTCCAAAATCGCGTTTTTGGGGAATAAATTTTAAACATTGGAGGTGTGTTTGTTTTGGACGCTCACGCGCTTTAAGCCTTATTTTTAATCGTTTTTCTTAAACGCTCACATGAAAACCAACAAAGTCGTTCGTTTTGACACTTATTAGCGATTCCAGTAAGCGCGTCAAGATAAACAAACAAAAATTAATTCCTATATTATATTTGCACAAATATTAATTTTATTGGAATTAATTGATAACAATGAAGATAATCATAACTGTTATAATAAAGATATAAAAAAATTTTATATTTTTCAATAAATATTTAATTAAAAATTCAACATATAGGTCTGTTCTTTATAGCTGAACTATGCTGTGAATTGGCTGCACTAGTTCAGAGTTTATCTTTTTCCTTCCAATATGAAGTAAAAAAGATAAACCTGAACTAGTGCAGCCAGTTCAGCTATAAAGAATAGACCTTATGAGTACAAGAATATATCCCGGAAAAAATCCACATATAATCAAATATAATATATATATAATTATATACAAAATATGTCCATCTTTTTTCTCTTATATTATCTTTGTTCGTATATACAAGAAAAATAATAAAGAGAATAATTGAAAGTATTAGAAAATAATTTTCGTATATAAATTTATATATGATTATATATAAGCACTTTTTTCATATTATATTTCTTCAAATTTCACTTTTTCTTAAAAAAAAAAACAATGCACAAAAATTATTCTTCTAATTATTTTTCAATTTTTTTTAAATTATTTTTCCTGTGTATATGGACAGAGATTATGCAAAAAAAAGGAAAAATATGGATATATTTTATACATATAAATCTACTATTTAGGTTTTTACGACCAATACTGATTGTCGACAAAACGCAAATATGCGACAAAGTTTTTTCTAAACAGCGAGTTTTCTCGAAGCGGTTCTATTGAACGGTTTCTCTAACAAGCGATTAATAATTCCGTATAGTACAGCGAGTAAACAGCGAAAAATTCTGTGAACGATCTTTGCGAACTCTTTTATGTGCGTGACAAAACGTACCCCTTTTTGGCTAATTACTAATGATTTTGTAATTTTTTGAATAATTTCAAGGTGATCCCAGGGCTTCGCGTGCGATTGGCAGCCGAAGGGGTCTCGTGCATTGTACGCATCTCACATGCGCGAAGTGCGAATTAGCTCGCCTAATTGACAGTCAGCGGACCACGTAATACAATCGCGTATATTTGCGACGTCGATATCAATCGTGCGACAGTTGAAACAATTGCTATTATTTATTTATAGCAAGGGTTTTTTCGGAACATAAAAAACTAAAGTTGCAAAGTTTTTTGACTTGTAGAACAATTTAACGAATTAATTAAATTCTAGAATTCAAAAAATAGAGAAAACCCGTGTTATTCTCATAAATTAATAATTGAAAAAGATAGCTCGTTAATATATTGATTGCATTTGATATTGCATGATTTCTTGCGGTTGGTGCGGACTTGGTTTATTCAAGAATTACATATAATTAATAACGCGATCTCAAACAGTAAATTTGTAAATTTAAACGTACTGTCGATAATAAGTTCATGTATTTGTACATTTCAGGAGAAAATAAATTTTATTTTTTATTTTGCTTTTTCTGAAGTAACTGTTATTGTATAATTTTTTTTTTGTTTCGATATCTATAAGATTGACTGCAATCTTATTATTAGCTATATTATCGGATGCTTTCCAGCAACGTATACAGGCGACACTGTGTAACACAGCGACTCAGTGCTTTCCAACTACGACACAAGTCGACACAATCATATACAGCTAAAATGCTGTGTTCGACTGTGTTGTCGTTTTGTGTCACTCTATGGATACCAACATTTTTACATTTGATTACTATTTTTCTTTTCTATGGAGTGATATTCCGGTAGAAGGTAACTTTAAAAAAAAACTTTAAAAAACTTAAAACTTTGAAGAATGTAAAGCGATACTCCCCTGCACTCTGACGGTGAAGTAAAAAAGTTAAGCAGTGTTCCAGCTACAAGTCGACACTGTGTAACACTCATAGACTTATATAGGGTGCTTTCCAGCAACGAAACACGGTCATACACTGTGTGACACAGTGTTACACAGTGTCGACTTGTAGTTGGAACGCTACTTAGCTTTTTTATTTCACCGCCGGAGTGCAGGGCAGTCACTTTACATAGCTTTTTAAAAGTTTCAAGGCCTTGCGCACAATAAAGAAAATATTAGGAATAGGAATAAATATTAAATATTAGAAATAGGAATTAGGAATAGAGATTAAATGTAACGCACAATGAAAAAGAATAAAATATAAATATAGGAATTGTGTCCTGCAGCATTAACATAACCAAAAATATTTATATTTTAGCTTATAAGTTTAAACAATATGGATTTAGACATTGTTAACTCAGTACAGTATTAGGAAATTTCTAGTCTCAGAGCAACATTTTTTTATTATCATATTTAGTTTTTCAATTAATGGAAATTTTACTTATATTAAAGAGAAAAAAAACCAACTTTAGAGAAATAGACGTTGGTGGATTCGTCTTATCAATTTACAAAAAGAGATAAATCTAGATGATTTTTCAACTTTTGTGAAAGAGCTTGAAAAAAAATGATGCAGATCTCTTTTCTTGCTATAGAATGATATCAGAAATATATATAATCTTTTAGAAAAAATTTTTTCATTTCTAATTAAAAACAGTTTTAAAAAAACCTTTAACTCTAGAACAGCCTTTAATGACGCTAAAATTTTTATTCAAATTTTCAAAAATTTTGTATTACAATAGTTTCTACAAAAAAAATAGAAAATACTTTTTAGACGTTCAGAATTAAGTAATTTCTTTTAAATTTTCTCTTGAGAATATTCTGTTTTTTGTCAACTAATGTATTTTGTAAAAATTAAATTATATTTTCTTCATTTATATTCATGTTCATACCGTTCTCCACTGATATATTAATATTTATATTCTCTATATTATTCACATGTTTAACATAATATCTAAATTTCGTGTATTCATGGTCGACCGCCATAAGTTATATTTAATATTTAATATTTAATATTCCGTCATTTTTATTCCTTATTCCTAATTTTCAATGCATTGTGCGTTAGTCCACTTCATTTCCTTGTTTTGAAATAAAATAATATCTAATTCCTATTCCTAATATTTAATATTTAATATTTATTCCTATTCCTAATATTTTTCTATTGTGCGCAGGGCCTAAATCGTTTAAGTTTATTTTAAGTTTTTTTAATAATTTACTTCTCCTACTAGAATACCACTCCGTAGAAAAGAAAGTGGTACCAAATGTAAAAATGTTGGTATCCATGGAGGGACCATATATATAGTACTACTATATTGCTAGCTCAGTAGGAGGAGTGGGCAAAAACATTACGGTGCAGACGATACCTTCTCTCTCGCACAGTTAATCTGTTTTAGCACTTTTGCGCATGCGTCACATATATATATATGGCATGCCCATAATATAGGCATGCCATATATTATATGTGACGCATGCGCAAAAGTGCTAAAACAGACTAACTGTGCGAGAGAGAAGGTATCGTCTGCACCGTAATGTTTTCGCCCACTCCTCCTACTGAGCTAGCAATATAGTAGTACTATATATATGGGAGGGACACAAAACGATGACACAGTCGTACACAGCATTTTAGCTGTGTACGATTGTGTCGACTTGTGTCGTAGTTGGAAAGCACCGAGTCGTACACTGTGTTACACAGTGCCGCCTGTGTACGTTGCTGGAAAACACCCATAATAGACTGAGCACTCTTATGGGCGAGCTGATGACAAGATCTGAAAGACAGAGCTAGTCAGTCAGGTGTGTTTTCTCTCTTGTACATGTAGAGAGAAGGGGAAAGATGGCCCCTAAATTACCTATGGGAGAGCCTCGTCCCCCTCCAATACATTCACCAAGTCCCCCACCAACTTTCGTATTAGAAAGAGACAGCACACTGACACTGTTGCTCTCTCTTTCTAATGTAGTATTCAGCTCCTCTTACGGGAACGCTCAGTCTATTATATAAGTCTATGGTAACACTGTATCACGTTGCTGGAAAGCATCCATCATTACCAGTCATTATACGATATTTTTCTCGCTTACACTTCTTTAGGAGGGACAAAAAAATTTATTAAAAATAAAATCTTGAATTGAGATTTATTAAATTACTTGGTGTCGTATCAAGGAAAATTTGTGCTTCATGCAAAACTAATCAATTTCAATAAAAATTAATTTTTCGTTGAAACTGACGCACTACCATCCGCGTCTGACTCTTTTTCGCTGAAATTTAAATATGAATTAGTCATGTTCGCGTAAATAGATTACATCGCGATTCTACACTGTTCGCGTTGACACAAAAGCGTTACGCTCACGCTTTCACTGCCCTATCTCATTGTCAGTAAAATAAACGTTATGATGTCATAACTCATTTTGTGAGCGTTTACAATGCCAAAGTAAACAATGTAAGCGATGTTTATAAACGCTTAAAACGCGTGAATGTCCAAAGCGAATACACTCCAAGTATACATATGTCGTTTACATCGCACTTGTACCATACGGTAATTATAATGGTTTTTCCTGCTTTAGGTTATACACAAAAGCGTGGAACCACAAAATAAATATTGCGTGCATGCAATAATAGACAATTTATTATATATAAAAAAATGTTAGAGTATGTATAATCTAGCGAGTTCAAATTGGCCCGCGCAAGCATTTGAGCAGAATGGAGCTGTTGCGTTGGTAGTGTTATATGGTGGCGCTAGTAATAGTAGTATCGTGTGAAGTGGCGCTAAAGAGTTTCATTTATTTATTAAATAGTTTATTTTGTTTTTATAACGCCACTCTTTTTGTCTTCTCTTGTGAAAGGAATAAACAACACACGATATCTTTTATAACGTTCACAAATAAAAATACAGTTCTCAAAAGTGACTCAATTTAATTTCGCAAGAGGATTTCCAACAGGTAATGGGACCAGATCGCCCAGATTCAAGAAGAATCATACGAGCGAGTCGAGAATTAGTAATATTAAGGACATTAGATTCGTTTGTTGCAATTTCATCGTTATTCGCTCTCTGAAAAATGACTCAGCGGTGCATTTAGCTTTCGAGAAATTGGATGGCCGAGAAAGCTACAACTGGAAATTTGGCATGAAGATGGCCTTGATCCACGAAAATTTGTGGCACGCAATTGAGGGCTATCCTGAGGAAGATTCTTCGACGGAATCGGAAAGAAACCGCAAGGAACAGAAAGCGTTAGCTAAAATTTGCTTAATGGTCAAGCCATGTGCATACGCCCATGTTCAATCGGCAGAAAGTGCGAGAGAAGCGTGGCTAAACTTGCAGAAGGCATATGAAGATAAGGGATTGTCACGAAGATTGGCCTTGTTACGTAGTTTTATTCCGGCTTGCCGGAATAAAACTACAGAATTTCAAAAATATGGAATCGTACGTAAATGAAATGTTGGTTTCACAAAAATTAGCTAACATGAATGCTCCTCTAGACGATGAGTTCATTGCAGTCATCATGTTAAGCGGACTGACAGAAGATTATAATCTATGGTAATAGCCTTGGGAAGTGCAAATGTAGGACTGACCAGTGATTTTATGAAGGCTAAACTCTTGCAGGATACGAAACATTCGAACAGTTCAAGTTCTGGTGACAAGGCACTTTATTCAAAAAATAATAGAGTGTATAATAAAAGGAAAGTGGTGTGCTACAAATGTAATAAAGAAGGTCATTTCAAGAATGAATGTCCTACTAACAAAAAGGACAGTAAGATCAAGGACAAACCAGCGGGTAATACTAACAAAAAGGACAAAGCATTGCTTGTATCCAGCACCAAGGACTCAGCACCGGAAGAATGGTATGTAGACTCAGGTGCAACTACACATCTATCAAACAGGAAGGACTAGTTTCAAGATTATAATGAAGACAGCAGTCACAATGTAGCCGTTGCGAGTGGTCAGAAGCTGAGCGCATATGGAATTGGAAAAGTGGTTGTTTCCACAAAAGATGGTCCAAAGAGCATTTCTAACGTTGTTTACGTTCCGGAATTGAAGACAATCTACAGTAGATTGGTACTAACCACTGTAAGTAAAATGATAAAAAATGATCATGTAGTATTTAACTCAACAGTATGTCAAGTCTATGATGCTGAAGACTGCTCTATAAAGGGTGAAGTTGTCGTCACAGCCTCTAATCATAATAGCTTATATCGCTTAGATACCATCTCTCAGGAAGTAAATCTCACGAAGCACACTGATAGCGAGGACATCTGGCACAAAAGGCTTGGACATCTTAATCGAGTAAGCATGAATCTACTCAAGCAAGGTTTAGCAACTGGAGTCAACTTTGCCGATGGAAGGGGTGAGCAATGTATTGCCTGCTTGAAAAGTAAACAAACTAAAAAACCCTTCAGGAACAAGAATACAAGAAGAGCTAATGAGAAATTATTCATTAGAAATTATTCACTCGGACTGGTCCGATGCCAGAATATTCATGGAGTGAAAACAAATATGTACTCAAATTTATCGACGATTTTTCCAGAAAGATCCATGTGTTCTTCCTTGCCTCAAAAGTGAAGTATATTCGACCTTCAAGGATTATCAACGTATGGTAGAAAAGGAAGCTAATCATACCATAAAAGTTCTCCGTACGGATAATGGTCGAGAATATATAAACAGAGAGTTTGAAGCATATCTCAAATCAAAGGGCATCAGACATCAACTTACGGTTGCATATACGCCAGAACAGAATGGCGTGGCTGAAAGGACAAATCGGACGATTGTTGAAAAGGCTCGATGCATGATGCAGGATGCAAATTGCAATCAGAAGTTCTGGGCAGAAGCAGTGAACACTGCACTATACTTAAAAAATCGTTCCCTTCACAAAGCAGTCAGAGGAAAGACACCTGAAGAAATATGGACAGGAAGAATGATCGACCTAAGTCATTTAAAAGTGTTCGGTTGCCTGGCATACGTACACGTTCCCAAAAATCTGAGAAATAGATGGGATGTCAAAGGAAAACCATATCTATTTGTTGGATACTGTGAGGACACGAAAGGATACAGACTGTTTGATCTTGAAGAGAAAGGAAAGATTATCAGAGCAAAAGATGTAGTTTTTATGGAAAATGAATTTTCTATCAATGACAGAGGAAACGAATAGAAGCATTACTCATATTAAACTAAGCAATGAAGAAGGGTCAGAAGATTCTCCAGAGGATGACTCAACACAATCGAATGAGATTAGAGATGACCCTGAAGAAGAAGTAGAAGAATATGAAAGTCTCACAGAAACAGAAGAAGAGGTAGCGGATAAACCTCTTACAGTGCTGGAAACTGAGAAGGAAGATAGAAGATACCCAATAAAAAACAGAAATAGTAAGGAATATCCAGATTATATGTTATACCAAACAACGTGTGAACCGAATGACCCGAAAACTTTCAAACTTTCGAAGAAGCCATAAATCGAGAAGACAGTGCCCAATGGAAGGACGCAATGAAAGCAGAACTCCAATCAATGGCGATTAATGAAGCATGGACTCTGGTAGATCATCCAGAAAACAAGAAGATAGTTAAAAACAAGTGGGTGTTTCGCACGAAAAGAAATTCACTTGGTGACATAGTAAGATATAAGGCGCGTTTAGTGGCCAAGGGTTTTACTCAGGAATTTAGCATTGACTATTACGAAACTTTCTCGCCTGTAGTGAGACATTCTAGTATAAGATTACTAATCGCTCTTTCCGCAAAATTAGATTTAGATATATGTAGATCATCTAGATGTGGACACAGCTTTCTTAAACGGTGAGCTATCAGAAAAGATTTATATGTACCAGCCCGAATGCTTCATCGATCCCGATAGCAAAGATAAGGTATGTCTATTAAGAAAAGCAATCTATGAACTTAAGCAATCCTCTAGAGTTTGGAACAAAAAGGTTGAAGAAGTATTACTTGGGTTAGGCTTTCAAAAGTCAAAGTGAAGCGTGTGTATTTTTTAAAGCAAGTAATAAATTTATTGTAATTATCGCATTATATATCGATGATTTCTTGATATTCTCTAATGACAAAACTGAAAAATTAAAATTAAAAGAACAGTTAATGAAGAATTTCAAGATTAAAGACTTGGGACAAGCCAAGAGATGTTTAAGACTAAATATTGAAAGAAATAGATCGTCAAATGCAATAAGCATACATCAAAAGGATTACATTCTAGAATTACTTGTCAGATTCGGCATGTCAGAAGCAAAATGTGTTTCAACTCCTATAGAGACAGGCTTCAAGTTTGATTGTAATGACAAACAAAATATTGATGTACCGTATCAGCAATTGAAAGGTGCTTTAATGTATTTAGCTGTAAACTCTAGGCCTGATATTGCATTTGCGACCAGTTTTCTAAGTCAATTTAATATAAATCATACCGATCAGCATTGGAAATCAGCAAAAAGGATTTTAAGATACTTAAAAGGTACCCTTGATTATTCTTTAGTTTATAAAAAGGCTAATGACATTAATATAACAGGTTATACAGATGCAGATTGGGCCAATGACTTAAATGATCGTAAATCATACTGGTTATGTATTTATGTTTGCAAATGGACCGATATCTTGGGAAGCTCGAAAACAGCGTTTGGTAGCTTTATCGAGCACGGAGGCAGAATATGTTGCTCTCTCCGCGTCTGCTAAAGAGGTTATTCACTTGAAAAGATTGTTAAGTGAGCTAATTAAATTTAATAAACCAGTAATCTTATATAATGATAATCAAAGTGCCCAAAAACTAGCATATAATCCAGTGTTCCATAATAGAACTAAACACATCGATATAAAATATCATTTTGTCGGGGAAACTCTTGAAAGGAATGAAATCATACTTAAATATGTATCCACTGACAGGATGATAGCTGATGTTTTCACCAAACCATTAAATGGTGCAAAACATGTATTCTGTCTTAAAGATTTAGGTTTAAGGATCTCGAATGTTAAACAATAAGTTTTTTTTTAACTCACTAGATTAAGAGGGAGTGTTAGAGTATGTATAATCTAGCGAGTTCAAATTGGCCCGCGCAAGCAATTGAGCAGAATGGAGCTGTTGCGTTGGTAGTGTTACATGGTGGCGCTAGTAATAGTAGTATCGTGTGAAGTGGCGCTAAAGAGTTTCATTTATTTATTAAATAGTTTATTTTGTTTTTATAACGCCATTCTTTTTGTCTTCTCTTGTGAAAGGAACGAACAACACACGATATCTTTTATAACGTTCACAAATAAAAATACAGTTCTCAAAAGTGACTCAATTTCATTTTGCAAGAGGATTTCCAACAAAAAATAATAATGTATTTGTGTCGACATTAATTTTACTTAATAATTTTCGTTATATACATTAAAGAAAAAATATGTTAAATCTTTTTGCAAGAATGCCAAAAGATATATTTGATTTCTATATAGAATCACTCGAAATAGAATGATGCATACTGTGAGTAAATCCCTCGGGAGAAGCCAACTTCTAAAGGAAGCGTCCCCCGGATGGCGGATGGGGGAATGCCCACACCGGCTGGGCACCTGACGCGTCAGGTCGAAACAATATTACTTAATATAAAAGATTTGCAGTTTGTACGTACAAAAGGAGACCGGTTTGGGCTAGAAATTGCATGAAAGAATGTAGATGAACTTTTAGAAATGAGTTTAGAAGTTTAGTGAAAGAGAATAGTGTTCAAAATTTTCGTGCATACGTGTATTACATAAATAACATAAATACTTCTTATTAACATAAAATTAACATAAAATCAAACATTCAGCACTTTTTTGCTATGTGTACTTTAATCGTAAAAAAGCATTTATTATTCTATTCGACCAATAAAAAGATTAACATAAAAAAAAGAAATAATTTTTGGTCGGTAAAACAGACCGTCGGAGTTCGGCCGTCAGTTTTTGATCCCCTTAAGTCACTGGAAGACAAATGCCCCAAACAAATAAATTATGAAACACGAAGAAAAATTGAAGAGGGAAACTAAATGGAAAGCGCAAAAGTCAGAGAGCAAGTATAAAAAACTAAAAGACAACTCATCACTGAAAACATCTCCTAAATAACAAATGAAAATAGCAGATAAAAACAATAGTGAAAAAAGAGCATGCCTCCGCCAATTTTCGTAAGCGGAGTGAAAAACTTTAACACATTTAAAGAAATAATCTTGCAAAACGCCAAGAATAATACAAGCTTTAAAATGCTTGCAAGCGGCAAAGTCAAAATTAATACAATAGAAAGAGCAATGATTATCGCGCTATTGTACATTTATTTAAAAAAATAAAATCGCAAAAAAATCATTTACACGATATAGATTATCATACTTATCAGTGTAAACAAGCTAAACCGTACAAAATCGTAGTAAGAGGATTACACTCATCAACCAATGTTAGAGACATCCAAGAAAAATTGACGAGATTAGGACATGAGGCCATCCGCGTAACGAATGTCATTATTAAAAAGAAAATCAACGGGATACAAATAAAAGTTGAGCTTCCGCTATTCTATATTGATTTGACCTCTAAGTCGAACAATAAAGATGTTTACGAATTGACTTATATACTTTACTGTAAAATTAAAGTCGAACTATCGCGGATAAAGAAAGAAATACCGCAATGTAAAAAATGCCAAGGATTTGGACACACAAAATTACTGTCAGATACAGACTAAATGAATGAAATGTGGCAGAAAACACCATTCTTCGGAATGTAAAAAAACCCAAAAAAGTAGTATGCAAATGTACCAATTGCGGAGAAGAACACACGACTAATTGAAAGGGATGTGCAACCTACAAAGAAAAATTGGCATCCTTACAAAAGTCAAAAACGACGATAACACAACGCATCAAACAAAAAACTAGGACATCTATTGAAAATGTCACACCTAAATTATTTGCCAAAGCAGCTAGTGGAAAACTCACACAACTTTCAACCAATCAAATCGTACCGGCTGAATCCAATGAACAACAATCCACGATATCTGGAACTTGCTTCGAAACATGCAACAAATGTTTGCTGATACTGAGCATAGGCTCGACACACTGGAAAAGGGAGAAACAGGAAAACGCACAAATCTCAAAATACCGTCAATAAAAAGAAGAAATAACCGACTCATCGCTTCGAATCATTATCTGGAACGCAAACGGTCTAGCACCACGCAGTAGAGAACTTGAAACGTTTCTCATAATAACGTAGACATAGCATTGATTTCTGAAACACACTTCACTAGCAACAGCTATCTGAAGATTTATGGTTTCACGATTTATTACACCACACATCCCAGTGGTCGAGCACATGCGGGATCAGCAATTATTGTTAGAAATAATATGAAACACTTTCTACAAGATGAAATTCGAAAGAACTATCTACAGGCTACTGTAATTACGGTTCAGCATAACGCAGATCTATGTAAATATAGCAGCTGCATATTGCCCACCTCGGCACAACATTAAAAAAGACCAGTTTGAGGATTCGTCAAACTTGGATTACGCTTTATAATTGGAGATGATTTTAATACAAAACATACGTTATAGGGATCTCGTTTGACTGTTCCGAAGGACAGGAAGTTATTCAAAGCAGTAAATGTTTGTGCCTGACTTTATTTCATCACGCAAATTAACATTGGCCAACAGACAAAGACAAGATACCTGATCTTATTGATTTTTACATCACATAAGGTATTTTAACCAATTACTTAGAAGTGGACAATGTAGAAGACTTCACATCGGATGTACCTGTTCTAATGACATTTAGTTCTACAGTCATACGTAAAAAGAAGAGACTTACGCTCACCAATAAGTATACAGACTGGGACAAATTCAGATTCAGCAGATCTCTAGCCAATTTTTCATTACCCGCTTTCCCATAAATAATCCTTAATCTAATTATTTTCTTTTTCATTGAAAAATTACTCTTTTAAGGAACTTCTCCTTAATAGCTCTTTTCATGTAAAATGAAAAATGCCAAAACAACTTCACAAATTCTATTTCCACCCTTCTCGCTTAAAAATCTCATTTTTTGTCGGCTATTAACAATATAAATAATGCGAACCTACACTCCGCCTTCGTTAATTACAATTGACGTAAACGATAATTTTGCGCCATAAAGGAGGGATTGTAAAAGTCGCCATTTTTCGCCTAAAAGGGAAACCTGTAAAACGTGTTTTGCCACCTTATTTGAGGTTGAAATAAAAAGGAAACAATGATTATTTAACCAGGAAACTGCGGAAAATATTTTAGAAGTGATAATGAATGTTTTTAAAACGTCTGTCAAAATAGTTGTGTTAAGCGTTTTAATAAAAGATGAAAAGTTTTAAAACAAGCACTACATTTCCATTTAATGAGTTCTACACCACGAAATTGTATAGGAATGCCGTACATATAACACGAGCGCATGCACAATTGCTCATATACACTTATCATATGTAAATACATTCATATATATCTTTGTGTCAAAAATGATTTTAAATCATTTTAAACACCGATTCTTACATCCACGCACACCCCCCCCCCCCCACACACACACGCACTGGCACCAAGCTACGTCCTTAGAACATATATATAAATGGAAAGAGAATTGCATTGTCTCCTGTGGACCGAAAGTGTGTCCAATATCTGTGTGAGAGAGAATGGTAACAGAGTCCCATTCGTCTGCAATGCGCATGCGCCGGTATCGTCCATGTGTGTATTATTGTTTGTATTAGTTTGCTGCATGTACCACCTGGATAATAGGTGACCATGGCAACGACGATATCGGAACATTCGAGTCACGCGTATTGTAGAAAATGGGACCCTCTACCTTTCTCTCTCGCACAGATGTTGGACACACTTTCAGTCCACAGGAGACAATGCAATTCTCCTTCCATTTGTATATGTTCTAAGGATGTAGCTTGGTGCCAGTGTGCGTGTGGGGGGGGGGGGGGTGCATGTAAGCGTGGATAGTAAGAATTGGTGTTTAAAATGGTTTAAAATCATTTTTAACACAAATATACATATATATATGAATGTATTTATATATGATAAGTGTATATGAGCAATTGTGCATGCGCTCGTGTTATATGTACGGCATTCCTATACAATTTCGTGGTGTAGAACTCATTAAATAAAAACGTAGTGCTTGTTTTAAAACTTCTCATCTTTTATTAAACCGCTTAACACAGCTATTTGACAGACGTTTTAAAAACATTCATTATCACTTCTAAAATATTTCCCGCAGTTTCCTGGTTAAATAAACATTGTTTCCTTCTTATTTCAACCTCAAATAAGGTGGCAAAACATATTTTGCAGGTTCCCCTTTTAGGCTAAAAATGGCGACTTTTACAGTCCCTCCTTTCTATATATCAAAAACAGCTATCGACCGATTCATGCATAGAATCTTGTGACTCAACTCACGGAATTGCATATTGTTAACTCTAGCAACAAAAAAATATTCTGTTATCGTTATAAATTCCGTTTGTTTTTTCAATCTTTTGCAAATCTTGCCTCTGCTAACAAATCCGGATGAAACGCGGAATCGTTACAAATTATTATTGAAATAATTATTTAATTTGTTATTAATAACAATTATTTAATTTGTTATTAATAATTTTTTATAAATATAATTTTTTATTAAATTTATTTAATTAAAATGTAGATACTTAAATGGATTTAATTGATTTAATTAAATAAAAAAAACAGATATTTTAAAAATTAATATTTAATAACATTGGTCAACATTTTTAGACCTCTTTTTATGTCACAAAAGGAATGACAGGTTATTTCGATAGGATTTTTCTCGTAGATTACGAATCTGAAACCCAAAATGTTTCATCATATCACGTTTTTGAGAAAAACGGAGTCAAAGGGTAAAAAAACCCGTTTTTGGCACTTTTTGAACCTCTGTCACAAAGAAACGGGACGTAATAAATGCTTTATGTGGGCTCAAATTAAAGCTTGAACCTTAAACTTTAAAGTTATGGAGCAAAAAACTATGTGATAATACTGTGAAGTCGTGTAGCACAGGTTTTTTGACTGGGCGCGCACCAATTTTGATCTCGTGTTTGACAATACAATACCAAAAGTGGTCAAAGTGTGAACGAAACTATTCTTTTGGGGGTTTCCAGGATCGCTGATTTCGAATTCAGTATCCAGATTCAGAATAAAAAATGGCGGATTAATAAAAAATAGAGGCGAAAATTTTCCGTCATTTATAGAAAATTACCAGTAATTTATGGTAATTTTCTTAAACCTCCTTATTTTAAGTTACCTTATTTTACGTCGGCTTACTTTAGGCTCTCCGGTGTAACCAGATTCACTGTCAAATGCGAGAGCGAAATTGGCGCGCGTCCAGTAAAAAACCTGTGCTATACGACTTCACAGTATTATCACATGATTTTTTGCTCCATAACTTTAAAGTTTAAGGTTCAAACTTTAATTTGAGCTCACATAAAGTATTCTATCACGTCTCGTTTCTTTGTGACAGAGGTTCAAAAAGTGCCAAAAACGGGTTTTTTGACCCTTTGACCCCGTTTTTCTCAAAAACGTGATGTGATGGAACATTTTGGGTTTCAGATTCGTAATCTACGGGAAAAATCCTATCAAAATGACCTGTCATTCCTTTTGTGACAAAATCAATGTTGACTAGTGTAATTATTCATATCAAAATAATGAATATAAAAACTTCTCTTCCATTTGAATATTAAACATAAATATAAAATAATTTCTTGCATGCATGCACGCACGCATGTTCACTCGCGGCAAGTCATAATGATCTAATTATTGCTTAAAATATATAATATATAACATTGTATTTTTTATTTTCTATATATTCAATGATTTGATGCTTTTTTCTTTATTTTCCTCTTCTTGTTCCAGTTATTATTTATGTTTTGTTCCAAATAGATATGTACCTAGCAATAGTTTTAATCCAGCGCAATCAATTATATTAATGTAAATTATATTTCAGGATTAATTAAGTAATAAATTAAAAAATAATGCTTCAAAGATTTTTCACTATTATTATAAGAAATTAAAAATGATAATAATAGATTAATTATATTAATTAATATTAATATTTATTTTATAATAATTATATTAGAGACTGTATTTGCTAGCTGTACAAAATATTTTTGAAATTTTCTTTGTAACAACAGTAAAGCAATTTAAATTCAAAATATTTACCGCCGTTTTGCGATTATATAGGGTGTTTTCCAGCAACGTACACAGGCGGCACTGTGTAACACAGTGTACGACTCGGTGCTTTCCAACTACGACACAAGTCGACACAATCGTACACAGCTAAAATGCTGTGTACGACTGTGTCATCGTTTTGTGTCCCTCCCATATATATAGTACTACTATATTGCTAGCTCAGTAGGAGGAGTGGGCGAAAACATTACGGTGCAGACGATACCTTCTCTCTCGCACAGTTAGTCTGTTTTAGCACTTTTGCGCATGCGTCACATATAATATATGGCATGCCTATATTATGGGCATGCCATATATATATATGTGACGCATGCGCAAAAGTGCTAAAACAGATTAACTGTGCGAGAGAGAAGGTATCGTCTGCACCGTAATGTTTTTGCCCACTCCTCCTACTGAGCTAGCAATATAGTAGTACTATATATATGGTCCCTCCATGGATACCAACATTTTTACATTTGGTACCACTTTCTTTTCTACGGAGTGGTATTCTAGTAGGAGAAGTAAATTATTAAAAAAACTTAAAATAAACTTAAACGATTTAGGCCCTGCGCACAATAGAAAAATATTAGGAATAGGAATAAATATTAAATATTAAATATTAGGAATAGGAATTAGATATTATTTTATTTCAAAACAAGGAAATGAAGTGGACTAACGCACAATGCATTGAAAATTAGGAATAAGGAATAAAAATGACGGAATATTAAATATTAAATATAACTTATGGCGGTCGACCATGAATACACGAAATTTAGATATTATGTTAAACATGTGAATAATATAGAGAATATAAATATTAATATATCAGTGGAGAACGGTATGAACATGAATATAAATGAAGAAAATATAATTTAATTTTTACAAAATACATTAGTTGACAAAAAACAGAATATTCTCAAGAGAAAATTTAAAAGAAATTACTTAATTCTGAACGTCTAAAAAGTATTTTCTATTTTTTTTTGTAGAAACTATTGTAATACAAAATTTTTGAAAATTTGAATAAAAATTTTAGCGTCATTAAAGGCTGTTCTAGAGTTAAAGGTTTTTTTAAAACTGTTTTTAATTAGAAATGAAAAAATTTTTTCTAAAAGATTATATATATTTCTGATATCATTCTATAGCAAGAAAAGAGATCTGCATCATTTTTTTTCAAGCTCTTTCACAAAAGTTGAAAAATCATCTAGATTTATCTCTTTTTGTAAATTGATAAGACGAATCCACCAACGTCTATTTCTCTAAAGTTGGTTTTTTTTCTCTTTAATATAAGTAAAATTTCCATTAATTGAAAAACTAAATATGATAATAAAAAAATGTTGCTCTGAGACTAGAAATTTCCTAATACTGTACTGAGTTAACAATGTCTAAATCCATATTGTTTAAACTTATAAGCTAAAATATAAATATTTTTGGTTATGTTAATGCTGCAGGACACAATTCCTATATTTATATTTTATTCTTTTTCATTGTGCGTTACATTTAATCTCTATTCCTAATTCCTATTTCTAATATTTAATATTTATTCCTATTCCTAATATTTTCTTTATTGTGCGCAAGGCCTTGAAACTTTTAAAAAGCTATGTAAAGTGACTGCCCTGCACTCCGGCGGTGAAATAAAAAAGCTAAGTAGCGTTCCAACTACAAGTCGACACTGTGTAACACTGTGTCACACAGTGTATGACCGTGTTTCGTTGCTGGAAAGCACCCATAGTTGACTTCAAATTAAAAGAAATAACGTATTTGTCGGAATAATTAACATAATCTCAAATTTTATTCAATTGAATAGTAGAGAAAGTGGCAACAGATAAGCTTCACGTCCGACAATGCATTCTTTATGAATTTCAACAAGGAAAGAACATTGCAAAAACATGCGAATAAATTTGTTCTTTTTTTTTGGCAACAATATGGCAACAATATTTTGTCATATGGTACGACACAATATTGCATATTAATTTGTTTTAAACAACGTGTATCATTTTTAATTTCTTATAATAATAGTGAAAAATCTTTGAAGCATTATTTTTTAATTTATTACTTAACCTAAGTGATCATGAACGGAGGTCTTCAAAAGTGCGAAAACGATGACTTGCAAGCATTGCTCGACAAAAATTTTGGCTCAAACGCAAAAGAAAGCAAAACAATTAGGAGTTACTAACAATAAGTAAATTGTTTCCAACCACTTACAAAAAATGAAAAAAAATTCAGGAGGAAAAATGGTTGCCGCACAAATTGAGTTAGAGAAAAATTTCAAAAACTTATTTGTACACCTAATAGAATAATAATAATAACCATAATAAAAAAATTAAATTATTGAGATTTGTCATATGTATTTACACTATTGTCTTATGTATTCACAACTATATTTTTACAGCTGGCCTTTATAACTTTTATATACTTGGCATCGAGCACACTATTATATTCATTAATAATAAATTTATTGCAATACTTACTTGATGTGTGAGAAATATAGAGAGTTGCATATGACAGTTTCTCCAGTTTGTTGTACTACCAACATGTTGACCAGATTCTACCTTTACTGTACCTAAGGGATGATTTGACGGTAGCACTATACTTAATTCCAGTTTTGTGTCATCCATTTGATACAAGGCTACTACTTCCCTTGCTGTTGGATGCACTTTTATCTGTAAAAATACCACATGAAATTAAATTATCAAATTTACATAAAATACATAAAAACATAATTCTATAAGTAAATCCTAATGAATATACCTGCATATTTTCAACATTAACTAATCTGTTATTAAGAAGCTCTTCTTGACAAAGCATAGGGCTGATATAATGACTCGTAATCTTGTCTATTATTGCACTGACTCTGCTATCAGCTGTACTCAGCCATTGTCGGACTAATACTGGTAAATGCCGTAAGCAGTTTGTATATAACCAACATACAATATGATCTAATCTCCATTCTGTCCAACTTTCTATGTTACAATAATAAAATTGGTAAACCGATATATTTAATATATAAATTAAAATATATTAAATAAAATGGGGGATATTCTGTGTGTGTGTATACAGGGTGTCCGGTAATACACACCCGCACGACCTCATGTGCAGGTAGAGGAAGTTTAACTCTCTCTCTACCTGCACGTGAGAGGTCGTGCGGGTATTACCGGACACCCTGTATATATATATTATACACATTTATACACATATATACATACATGGTGATCCTAACAACTGGGACGAAATACTGCTGGTTTGTAAGTAAAGATAGAAAAAAATTGAAAGAAAAATAGAGGAAAATATTACATGACGTATTGAGGACTAATTTCCTATGACACCATTTTTGTTGCAGATACACAGATGCACCTGTCTTACAATTGCACTTTTCTTTAAATGCAGCTATACTTTTCTTTTGCATAAATCGATTCTTTTCATTATTTTGCGTATAAAAGTAGTAGATGAGGTCATCAAAAAGTTAATACTTTACGATATATATATATATAGCAAATCAAAATGCATTGTTTAAATGTGAATAACAATCAGTTTAAAAATGTTATGAAAAACGTAATGAAACATGAAAATGTATAGAATGTAATGGTGGAATATTTGACCATTTATTATAAGAAAGAACATTTCTGAAATAAAATGTCGAATATCTCGTAAAGTATTCACTTTTAGATGACCTCACCTAATACTTTTATACGCAGAATAATGAAAAGAATCGATTTATGCGAAAAAAAGTATAGCTGCATTTTAAAAAAAGTGCAATTGCAACGGGCAGGTGCATTGGTGCTTCTACAACAAAGGTGGTATCATAGGAAATTAGTATTCAGTAAATCATGCAATATTTTGCTCTACCATTTTTTTCTATCTTTACTTACAAAACAGCAGTATCCCAGTTGTCACATCATCCTATATATGTGTATTGTGTGTGTGTATGTGTGTGTATGTGTGTGTGTGCGCGTGTGTGCGTGCGTGTGTGTGTGTGTACAAGGTGTCCCCCATTTTAATTAATATAGTCGAATATTGCTGAAACTATAGCTGTGACGAGAAAATATTTCATACAAAAGTTAAAAGGTTTCGAAGGAGAAAAAAGATAATAATCTTGAATTTTAACTAAGGTCAACCCTAATTTTTTTATAAATCGTTCCATTTTAAAAAAACTGATCAACGGTTGATCTTTAAATGACCTTGAAAAATGACCTTAGTTAAAATTCAAGATTATCAACTATTTTCCCCCTCGAAACCTTTTAACTTTTGTATGAAATATTTTTTTGTTACAGCCATAGTTTCAGCAATATTCGATTATATTAATTAAAATGGCACACTGTATAATATAATTCGTTTGACGCTATTTTCACTTCGAAGAGTTTAATGGACCAATCAGGGCGAAGAATTTTGCATTTCGAAGCGAAAAGTCAAGTAGGGCGTACCTTATAATCTTACTTTACAGTGATCAACAAAAATAAAAAGCCATCTCGTTTATGAAACTAGTTTGCTGCTTCATAAGTTTACTGCTAGTTTACTAGTTTACTGCTAGTTTACTAGTTTACTGCTTCATAAAGTTGAAAGAAAGAGTATATTACAGATTTTTTCGCTAAAATTAAAAATTTATTTATTAATTAAGCGTTTTTTATCTAAAAAAAATCAATTGTTCATTTACTTAATATATAATGCTGCATTTATTTTTAAAAGATCATGCATTTAATTGTAACAAAATAAAAAACCAGTAATATTAAAGTAATATTAATAACTAGATTTTTAATATGCTGTAAGATTGCAAAATTTAGTTCAAAGTATATCAAGAAGATTTCAAAAAATTATTGAGGCTAAAGGAAGTCATATTAACTATTAATTAGAATAATATCGTTCTTAGAAATTAAAATGCTATATTACTTTAACTGGCTTTTTTATTTTGTTACTCTTAAATGCATAATCTTTTAAAAAGAAATATAGCACACTATACATTACATAAAAAATTGATTTTTTAGATTAAGAATGTTTAACTAATAAATAAATTTTCAATTTTAACGAAAATCTATTTTTTTTTTTCTGGATAATACTTTACGAAGCAAACGAGTTTTATGGATGAGATGGATTTTTATTTTTGCTGATCAATGTATATGCAAATTTGTAATCAATATTACTAGTACCTCCAAAATTAAACGATGGAACAGTGGTAAATGTCTCCAGCAGTTTTACAGTTTTATTTTTACTATCCTGTAGTATTTCCACGGGCATTAATTTGAAGATATTATTTAACAAACAAGGAAAATGATCATCTCTAAAATTCATGACATATGTTAAAAATACATACAAATATCATGTAAGCTATTAGTAATAAAATTAAAATATTGTATATATTATATGGAAATAAAAAGTGCACATCATACTTACTTTAATATTTCGGCATATTGATAACGTAAATCACTATGAGCATCTGCACAAATATCTAGCACAATTGTCCACACTAGCAAATATCCTAATGTATATGTATAAGAATCTGTAAACGGTTGGATCGTGCAACTCGTTGTATCACATAATCTAAAAAAATAATAATATAAGAAATATCTAATTAAAAATTGTGTTATAAAGCTTAAACTTATTAAAGGAACTTACTTGAACTCCATAAGCATTGTATTCACAATATTTTGTGTACTTAATAGTATTGCTTTAAATTTCATAATATTAAAATTGTTTGGCTCGAAGTTGTCAGATTCAATAAGAACTTTGTCGCACTGTACAAGTTCCGATACCATTTGTTTTAATGCGTGATAAGCACCTAATTGAATACTAGGTATAGGAGATTGTAGTAATTTTAGAGACAGTTTTAACATCTCATTGAAATTAATTGTCTCAGTGTGTTTGTCATATTTCTTGAATAATATATTTTTGTCAAGAATACTAATTGATTTTCCTAAACAATCTAACAATACAGTAGATTTTAAAGTAACTGTATCTTGATTGTACAAATCCATGCAAAACATCCAAGTTTTGACGATACCACTATGTATGGAACTAGCAAATACATTTATCCATTCATCCAAGAGTGCAGAAGGTAATTCCGGTATCGGTTCTTGCTCATGTTTGTTCATTAAAGTTTGAACTGTATAGTATAATTGGCAGACTGCTATCATTAATGCCATAAATTTAATATCAGTGTAATTCAATTGAAAATTAGTAAGTAACTGTTGCCATGTAGTGAGCGATATCAAAATAAAATCCCAATGTTCATATTTTAACTTTGATGGAACTTTTTGGACAAGTGTCGTAAGTAATCTTATAACTTCCAGCAGCAAACACAACTGATTCCATGAAATATCAGAAATATCGTGACCCAGAAATGCGATATCTTTTTTATCATATGACATAATCTTCTCTACGATAGTAGAATAATCTAAACTATCATTTTCGAGACATGTCACAATTCTTGTGACAATTAGTGTATGAATATCATTGCTCATTAATAATGGAATATTCTCTGGCATCCAATAATCACTTAAGATTTGAATTGCTTGCACGTATGCTTCTTCATCGTATTCTTCATTATTTTTGCAATTTTCATAGTACTTTACAGGATTATCACTCATTTTAAATTCAGCATAATATGCACGAATTATATATGGCAGCATATATCCATAACTCGATTGATTTTTTTGTATACAAGATGGTACATCGCTATGGATATTCTTCCCAAAATATTTTTTCAAATTAATAAAACTGCTCTTTAATAAATCATGAAGTTTATTAACATCATTATAATGTTTAGAGGCTTTATAATGTTTATTGTATATTTCTGCTATACTAGCCACATATATGATATTTATTAGTATCTCTGTAATTCCTGGTAAATTTAAATCGTATAATTCAAAATTTTCTTTTAAATCTGAAAATGGGTCAATATCTGTAGCATTAGAACTTCTTAATCTCTTATACAGATTATTGAGCAAATCTGTGGTAAATAAAGCCCACGATAGACAATTTGTCATATTATCGGAAATTATATCGTTTGTTATGTCAATAGACATACAATGCTTAAAAATTCGTATCTTCTTTTCAACATTTGATACATATAAGTTACCTGTTACTACTTCACCATATATCGCAATTGTAGTTGCTTCCGCAATCCATAACTTTATATCAGACGCTATTAGAAATAATAGAATAGTTTCATTAATACAATGAGAGTTTGCGTTATTATTATTAATTATAATTTCTAAAACATCAGTTGCCAAATCTACTAATATACACTTCACCCGACACGTATTGTATATTTTGCTCCAGATAATAATTGCGCATCTTTCAATAAGATCATTAAATTCCGAATCGGTTAATATCTCATTACTTCTTACAAGTCCTTCCTTCCAACTATTACGCAGAGTATCAGCAGTTATGTCATCATGTTCTCGAATGCATAGTTCAAAAAATGTTTCCAATATCTGTACAGCACTCGATATTATTTGTTTCTGATCCCATATTAAAGTCATCAACCTTGTAATAAATGTAATAAATTGCATAGAGCACGTGTCATCCGTTCCATTTAATGAATCACAAAGAATCGACACAATCTCATTTGCCCCTTCCTCATTTATCAATAAGTCTCCAGTTGACGAAGTTTCAAAGGCTAACAAAATCAGATTCTGATTCTTTTCCAAATTATTGTGTTCGGGTGAAGCAATTTCTTTGGCTATGTCAATTAGTAACTTGGTCACGCTAGTTTGCGTATACCATTTCTTTATTATGCGATCATTTCTATTATTTTTAGATAAACTGCAATATATTGCGTTCTTCGTTATTGCAATGTCATTTAACTCGATTAATGATTCGAAAATTTTATTCTTTTCTGTATCATCTATATATGTAATAAAGTAGAATATCAATTCAATAACTTGTTCCATTATTACCGAATTTTGCAATAACAGGTATCTCAGGTTGTTATCGTAAAATTCAAAGAAATCCTCATCAAACTTAAATGATTTTGAAAGCGCAGCGAATAATTCTCTACTTGCAAAATGTTTCAGAAGTTTATTCAGCTGTCCGATATATTCAATAGATTGCTGGTTGTTGATGTTATTAAAGTAAATTGTACAGAGTGCATTTACAAACTCGCAAAGTTCCGCGTTAAAAACTATATCTGTATAAGTATCGGCAACTTGTACCTTTGACTGGCTCGCAACAGAACTACTCGAATCAGAAAAGTTCACTTTTTTTAATTTCTTACGGGTATAATCCGGTAAATTCTTTAAAGTCAATAAGAATTCGATTTGAGGATCTTTCGTATCTATGGTATGCGACATTACAACCTCTCTTGATACATTTATGAGTTTGACGAACAGCAATCGCAATTCGATCCAGAATTGCTGCGTTAAAGAAACATATGCTTTATATACCTCGTTAGTACGATTTTTACTCCAATATTGTACTAAATGCGCTACTTCAACGAAACAAAATTGTTTTATAGAAATGCCATCCGTCATACATGCTTCTATAATGGGCATTAGCTGTTCCTTGAGGAGACGAATGCATAAATCTATATTCTCAACATTCATGAGAATCGAATAACGTAGGCATTCAACAAAAGAGGTGGCTACAGCCCGCGCTTCTGAGCGACTCATTTGTACACTCTTGGCAAAAAAGCCCTGACGCATGTTGTCGAAGAAATTCATATACAGATCGTCGATATTGACACTCAGTTTCGAAAATTGACTGATAAAAGGCAGCAAATTTGGATAAATGGTGCTGGCGCAACATTGGCCGCCGGATCGTAAAACGTGCCATAATTTCGGTAATACGAGTTTATTGATATTCACGACGAGATACCAATCGTCGATTTTAGTTATAGCTATAAGCATCGATTCCCATACAGCGGATAAAATACCAGGTTCGGATTCATCAAGACTATTCATGATAGTAGTCATCGTCCTTTTCTTCTCATTTTGCAACAGTTTTTCTGCATTTTCCATTATTGATGTCAAAACATTGAAGAAAGCTATTCTTATTGGCAGAGCATCATGTTTAGCCAACTTCCAAAACTTTGAATTGCTCAAAATTTCATTATGAATCTCCAAAGTGTTGTCCATCTTGTGAAATGGAACTTTCTTGAAATAACAACTATATCCTTGCAAATTTGCCACCAATATTCTCTGATATTTGGCTTCCATTTCCTCTTTAGTAAGAGATTTTTGCGTCGATAACGTTTGAGCTGTGTGTACAGTGATATTGTTATTAATGTATACTAAAATTTCACACTGGTAATGAACAATTGCATCAATTATCTTCCCTGGTGGAAAAGTATTGTTGAAAGAATTGATAGCAGCTGAAGCTGCAGGAGGATATGTGTCGTATTGAGAAATAAACCAAGCACCAATCAATTGTTTTAAATATGCCGCTATGCCTTTGCCTATACGCTTGGCAACCGCTGCATGTGCCAATTGCGCAGCTTCTCTTACTCTGTGATCTATATCAATGGATAGAGCACAATATAGTCGTGGCCAAAAAGACAACATAATTTCTATTATCGATAATTCGACATCTTGACATAAGGTTGCAAACTCTTGCAATGCCTGTACATAACATACTTTTGTTAGTTTACAAAATTTTTATGCAAATTAATCAATTCTAATAAATCAAAATAATTACCTTGTACTTTGTCGTAGCATCTTTTTTATTCATCTTTTTTAGTATTACTTGAAAATTAGAATCTACACTGTTTATTTCTACCTCATTTAAGGAACATAAGGATAGACCAGGTAAAACAGGAACATATCCTCCATCTTTAACGACTGAGAAACCAACCAAATTGGGTACCGTTGTCCCCAAAAGTTCTGCACTGCGACTACTATTTGATGGCTAGAAAATGATTTTTTTTAAGAGTTTCTCATATTTTGGATTTGTAAAAATAAAAAATATAAAAAAATATCATTAATATAAAAGTATAAATATTGTCATAAATAAATAATTTATTCATGTAACAATAATTTTTGTTCGTATATAATGACATATGTCAATAATGAATATTTAAAAATAATGTCTATAAGTTATATATTACAAATAATTCTTTATACATCATACTTATAATCATGTATAATTTATGTATATATAATTTCTATTTATACCTCTATTTATGTATAATTTATATTTACCCGTGCATTGTTTTTGGTTCGTTGTGCTTGTTTATTTTTACCCATGTTAAAAATTTGATGACGAGATAAAATCTTCTTCCTTGATTTTAATGGCACTGGGTGGATAAGAAAAGTTTCATTCAGATGGCCAGAAACAGGATTCTACAAATCTTATATCAAGTACTTGAAGACTTAATTTGTACACAAAAATTGGGTCCAAACAAAGGGTCCAATCTGCGGTAACACGTTTGAAGACATCCGTTGAGAGATAAGATCTTAATTGATTTGAGTATCAGACTATATATATGAGACTTTCTTTCTTCTACCTAAAATAAGGTTGGTTTGGTTGGTTTATTCCATAGACATAGTATATCTAAACCATCGACATAAGGCGATTTTTGGCGATCGTCTGGTATAGCAACCTAAAGGTCTGTTCTTTTTAGCTCAACTGGCTGCTGTGACGTCCCGCCATTTTTTCGAACCCATATTTGCAATAACAATTAAGAAATGCTTTTACTTATAAAATACAGAACAATTATATAACCTATTCATTCTATTTCTTATTATTAGCGATTTTTATTATTATTGTTAATTACTTAACGTGCTTATTTTATACGCCTTATTTAGCTTAGAAATTGTGACGTCCCGCCATTTTTTCGAACCCCTATTTTCAATAACAACTAAGCAACATTTTTACTTAGAAACTACTTAACAATTATGTAATCTATTCACGCTATTCTTAAATATTAATTATTCTTATTATTGCTTATCTATTATCAATTAGTTGTTATTCTTATCGCATACGCCTACTCTAACTTAAAAATTAAGGGTGCGTTCGAAAATATATTTTTTGGTATTGGGAAAAAAAATAAAATTGGCAGCATTGAAAATTCCCAGTGCTGCGTTTCGTTTCTCCCACTGGGACTGCTGGAATTTTGTTAAAATCAAAATGTGGATGTTTGTGGAAATTTAACTGTTTGTAACAGAGCATTAGCAAATCTTAAATCTATATAAAAATAACATAATGTATATTAATATTTTTAAAAGTGTATAATATAATTACATTATATAATTAAGAAAAGAAATTATATTAAAGTGTTATTAAAATATAATTATGTTACATATAATAGTTAAATTGAAATAGTACCTTTATAAGCGCGATTATAATCTTCTTTATTAACTTCTATTTCATATTCTATGTTGGTTTCTGCATCAAGTAATTTCAATTTACGAGGGTTGTGTTTCTTCATGGATTGCACAGATTTCATTTTTTAAATATTTGTTTGACAGTAATAACAAGAGAAGTATTCTGTAAATATTATACAATTATGCTTAAAAATAAAAAGCAATAATTTATGAAAAAGAGAGAAAGAGGAATATATTAAAAAAAGGTTAGAATAGATTTATTCTATTTTATGTATTCAATTACGATAATTACATTTAATTATTACATATAATAACTATACACTTTACATATAATAACTATATACTTTACTAACTACTTATTTATCTCTTTCATACCTTAAGTAGCAATTTTTACCTTTCACACAAGTAGCAATTTTTATGTTCTTCACAATCAATTAAAGCGGTCCCAGTGGGAGAAACGAAACGCAGCACTGGGAATTTTCAATGCTGCCAATTTTATTTTTTTTCCCAATTCCAAAAAATATATTTTCGAACGCACCCTAAATATACTTTTAGTTATTAATTGGAAATCCAAGATTTCCCCATGACAGGACCAATAAGCGAGCTTTATTTTAAGAACTAGCGACGCGACCAATCAGGCGCAATCACTAGGCACGACTCTCGCGCGCATAACACTCTAGAACTAACTAGCGGTCAAATTATAGAACAGACCCGCGCGCGGACTCTAATCTTTTGCGAGTTTAGGACTTAAGTAATATTAAGTACTTCGACATAGAATTAAGGAGATATGCGTTATGCCTTTATGAAATCATGAAAAATAATAACTTGTTGAAGCAATTCTTTTTATAAAATAAATAACTAATCGTTTCGACTCCATCCATGAGAGAAAAATTCAACTTTAAAATAAATAACTAAACAAGTAACGTAGTTGCATTATCAAAACCAGGTTATTATGAAAATGATTCCATGAATGAAAACATAATAATAAACTAATCTAAACCAATGTTCTAATATCTATAATAATCTATAGTTATTAGGAAACTTAGAACTATCAACCGAACTAACATAAAATTACAATTATTCCTTTAACAAATATACAAGTATATATATATTTTAAATTATGAAGTCATAACGATTTATTGGAAATAACCATCTCATAAACAATTAAAACAACTAAGAATGAATTTTGAAATCTATTTTTATGTTAAAACTTTTCAATTAAGTAGTTAACTAATAGTTTCGATAAACTACAGTTACGACTTCATAAATAATCAGTTACTTATATAAAACGTTCTATTCTAGCTTGATAACTCGTTTAAATATTACGCACTAGTATGTTTATTTAAGACACCGAAACGCTTCGCTTGTGGAATCAAAATTCACCCGTAACAAATTGCAAATAACCTCATATACGTTACCGACTCTGTAACAATGACAAATATTGACATTTAACTCCTTTTAGATTTTTCCTCAACGACGAACTAACGACGTATTATTCGATTCCACGAACGCAAGTGTCGGCTATAAGTTAATTTAATTCTATTGTAACGTCTTGCCGCCACGCGCCGACCACCGTCTTATTTACATTAGCCCGGAAATTAGACAATAGTACCCGCGTAGAAACCTCCGTCGTACTGCCGATATCCGGTGGATGAAGTCATTCAGAGGGCATGCCGACAGGTGCTCTAATTAAAAGGACACCGTATGTATTTTGTTGTATCTCACAGAGTATTATTAATATACACGTGATATTTATTTTAAAATTGATTGCTTGATTTATTATACGAACGTACAGATTATAAGTATATATGACTCGTACAGATTATAAGTATATATGACTCGAGGTAACTATACGTGTTTACTGTCAAAGGTATCGTAACGAAGTGAAGAGCGAGAGTCAAATCTTTTGTACGCGACCGAAATCATCGATGATCATCGGGTCAAAACGGTTAACGCTCGGCAAAGCCACGGATTATCGCGATAAATAAGAACGACGCGCGCTATTCAAAACAGAGATTAAACTTTATCGAACATGCCGCCGCCCTTGAAAGTATAAGCTTTCAAAGAAATCAAAAGAAAACCACGAAAATCATAAGGAACAATTTTTCAAACTAAGCTACATCTCTAACGGTAGAATACATAATTTTGTTAATGGTCTGTCAAGTACGCCCTTGGAAGTTCTGATAGTCGCTGTCCGGGCTATTCCATCTGCACCAGGATGAACCTTGATAACTCGTCCTAGAATCCACTGCAATGGTGTGAGACCTCGCTGTTGAACCAGTACCAAACATCCAGGTAGAAGTTGACGACCTCCACTGACCTTCCATTTTGTCCTTTATTGCAGTTGATTTAAATACTCCGTACTCCATCTATTCCAAAAATGCTGACGCATTTGCTCGACATGCTGCCACCTAGACAAACGATTTTGTTGAACGCGAGTGATATCAGGCTCCGCGGTAGTATTCAAGGAGTCACCAATTAGGAAATGACCAGGTGTTAAAAATGATAGATCGTTAGGATCACTGGACATGGCTGTTATAGGTCGGGAATTTAGTATTGCTTCAATTTGTGCCAATAGTGTATACATTTCTTCATAATTTAAAGAGGTCTGACCAGTAATTCGTTTCAAATGTGTCTTGGTTGACTTTATGGCCGCTTCCCATAATCCTCCAAAATTCGGTGCGTTTGGGGGAATAAAATGCCAAGTTATATTGTCTTCTGACAAGAATTTTTCCAAGTGAAGTTTATGCTGTTCGTCCTTGAGTAAATTATACAATTCTTGCAACTCTTTGGAGGCTCCAACAAAATTTGTACCGTTGTCCGAATAAATATGTGAAACCTTTCCTCTTCTCGCCATAAATCTTTTGAGAGCATTAATGAATGTCTCCGATGACATATCACTGACAAGCTCTATGTGAACTGCCTTTGTAGAAAAGCATACGAATATAGCAATGTATGCCTTTACAGTCTTAGCATTACGTCTCCTTCCTTCTCTGATGTACAATGGACCTCCATAATCGACGCCGCATATGCTAAATGGTCTAGACGGGTGAACACGATGGGATGGTAATTCTCCCATTATAGCGCATGATCCTATGGGGTTGGCCCTAAAACAGACTATACAATCTCTAATAATTTTACGTATTTTAGTTCTTGCGTTAAGAGGCCAAAATTTGTGTCTAATTGCTGCTAGAGTTGCTTGAGGTCCGGTGTGTAAATTCCTTTCGTGGAAATGACGAATAATCAATTGCGTCAACGCATGATTGGTTGGTAACAATATTTGATGCTTCGCCGAATACGGTAACGACGACTTGCGCAATCTCCCTCCTACACGAAGAAGATCCTTTTCATCCAAAAACGGATTTAAATTTAGAAGACGACTTCTTGGCGGTATACGTTGCTTATTAATTAATGCTTGAATTTCTTGGCCGAAATGCGATCCCTGTGCTTGCTTGCATAATGCGTATAATGCTTCCTCCAACTCCATCACGCTAAGAGTCTCATTAAGACGATTTTCTCTGCTCTTGCAATTTTTATAAAATCTTCGGCACCAGGCAATGATTCGTGTTAATTTGTTTAAATCAGAATAACGCTGAAAAATATCTTGATCTGTAGCGGAGGTTTGCATAACCAGGTTCACGACAGTTTTGCGTTGCTCGGGTAGTAAAGTGTCGTTCAATGGTGCGGGGGGTTTAGGCCACTCAATGGGATTGCATTGCAACCAGGAAGGGCCACTCCACCATAACGATGACTGAACGAGCTGCGACGGCATTACTCCTCGAGATATAAGATCGGCAGGATTATACTTAGTTGGAACATGATGCCAATCGTCGATCTTAGTGCATCGCTGTATTTCTCCGACTCTGTTTGCCACAAATATGGCCCATCGGCTTGACATCGATCGTAACCATGACAGCACTATTGTTGAGTCAGACCATAGATAAACTCTGTTGAATTTTATAATATTAGCGTTAAGGACTTTATTGATTAATTGCGACAACAAAACTGCTCCACACAGCTCAAGCCGCGGCAATGAAATACATTTTATAGGAGCTAACCTGGATTTAGAACATAACAATCTCGCAAAATGATTATTTTGTTTATCTGTGATTCTAATATAAATGCACGCGCCATAAGCTCGCATACTTGCATCACAAAAACCATGAAGCTGAATATCTATGTACGGCCAACAGGCAATAACTAAACGCGGAACCTGCAGACCATTCAGCTCTTGAATCTCTCTTTCGAATTGCAGCCACTCGGTATGCAAGCTGGCCGGGATTGACGAGTCCCAATCTATTTGCAGTTGCCAAAGTTGTTGCATCAACATTTTTGCCACAATGATAACAGGGCCGATTAGACCAAGAGGGTCAAATATTTGTGCTATTCTGGATAAAATGCTTCTTTTTGTGATACGACCTTTATTTTCGTTGACGGAGACCGTGACCTGGAAATAGTCTCCATTTGAACACCATTGTAATCCAAGTGTACGATCCTTAGCTTCTTTATTAATTGTGAGTAACGAATCCTGGCATGCAGCACCGGGAAAGTCTTGTAATAACTCAGGCGAATTTGAAGACCATTTTCGCAATTGAAAACCGCCTCTGTCAAGTAATTCAATAATTTGATTACGTAGGGCCTTTGCTTCTGAAAGTGAATTGGAGCCGGTTAACAAATCATCCATATAAAAATCACGGAGGACAGCTTCAGCAGCCTGCGGATGATGGACTCCTTCTATCTCTGCCAAATACTTTAGACATCTTGTTGCTAAAAACGATGCCGGTGAAGTACCGTAAGTGACGGTTGTAAGTTCGAATGTTTCAAGCTTATCGTTTTCATCATTGCGCCACAATATTCTTTGCAACGGAGTGTGAGATGAATGCACCAGAATTTGTCTATACATTTTGGTTATATCAGCATTTAAAACATATAAAAACATTCGGAATCTTATTATGATGGAAAACAAGTCCTGCTGTACGACCGGTCCTACCAGTAAGATATCATTCAATGAAAACCCACTGTTTGTTTTACACGAGCCATCGAAAACCACTCGCAACTTGGTAGTAATGCTAGAGTATTTCATGACTGCGTGATGCGGGAGATAATAATGTGGGGTAATCATATCATGATTATCTTCTATTTTCCTCATATGACCGAGTGATAAATATTCCGATATAAAATCAGAATATTCTTGTTTCAAAGCTGGTTGTCTATGGAGTTTTCTTTCCAACGCATAAAATCTCTTTATTGCAATAGATTTAGATTCTCCCAATTGTTTAAGTCTTCCTTCCTTAATTGGAAGTTTGACTATAAATCGACCTTGAGAGTTCCTCTCTATAGTTCGAAGAAAATGCTCCTCACATACCTTTTCGTCTGCGGTGTACGGCTGTCGATCACTATAGTTTTCGGTTGACCAAAATTGAGACAATCGGTTATCCAATTCGTTGTTGCTAATAGACGCATAACAATGATGAGTTGCTCTCCGAGCGTTCCGTGATGTGACAATTTTACCTGCAATCAACCACCCCAACTGTGTTTTCTGCAAAATAGGATGCTCATCAGATCGCTTTATTTGTCCAATACATAATAATTGCCAAAATATTTCGGCGCCAATCAGTAAATCTATACTTGAAGATACATGGAAATCAGGATCGGCAAGCTTTATGTTTTTAGGTATAACAATGTTATTTCTATTAATGTCTTGACTCGGCAGTTTATCAGTGATTCGATTTATTACAATACAATCTATACTTGTTCGATAAGCGTTGTATAAAGATCCTATCTTGACTTGCACCTTGCTGTTAGATTGCGTTGTTAATTGCCCGATGCCTGCAATTGATATATCAATTGGATTTGATTTTAGACCCAAGCGTTTTACCAGATCTGTTGTAATAAAGTTGGATTGAGAACCACTGTCCAAAAGCACGCGACATGATAGCGCCTTTCCTGTTCGGTCATATACAAAAACTCGCGCGGTCGACAATAATATTTGTGTGTTGTCGGCCGCAACAGAGAATTGAGCAGATGCAGTAATCGTCGCTACCCGCTCCCTCGATTCCTTGCTCGACTGCACAGACGACAAAGAGTCTGTCTGTATTTCGCGATGCAACAAGGTATTATGTTTCTTGTCACAATATTTACAAGAACGTGATTTGCAATTCTTAACTGAATGATTATTGGCGCGAAGGCAATTAATGCATAATTTGTGTGATTTAGCCTCATCAAAACGTTGATTTGCAGATAAATCCAAAAAACGTTTACATTGAAAAATAAAATGCCCCTCCCCGCATATTGGACATTTTTCTTTGAGAGTAGATACATGCGAAGTTGTGCCTCTTGAATTACTAATTTTAGTATTAACATTAGATGGTATAGTAGTGAATGCTCGTTTGCTAACTGCTTCTAACGTCTGACATTTGTGTAATAAAAAATCTATCATCTGTTTGAAAGTCGGTATATCTGTATTTATCAAACTAGTTTGCCATTCTTTCAATGTCAGAATATCTAATTTTGTGGATAATAAATACATTATGATATCATCCCAAGCGTCCGTCGGTCGTCCTAGTGATTTCAAAGCTCTCATATGCTTCAACGTTCCGTCTACAATTTGTCTTAATAACACGGGATTCTCTTTATTTATGTTCGGTATATCGAAAATGGCCTTGATATGATTTTGAATTATGAGACGTTTGTTGTCATAACGTACTTTAAGCATTGACCATGCGTTTTCATAATTATTATCTGAGATTTCCAAAGAATGTATTACTTCTGCAGCTTCACCGAACAAAGATGACTTTAAATAATGGAATCGTTGAATATTAGAGAGAGTGTTGTTAGCATGAATAAGTGAATGAAATGTGTCATGGAATGGCATCCATTCGTCATAATTACCCGAAAATTTCGGCAGAGTTATTTTCGGCAATCTGATATTGTCGTTTACGCGAGATTGCGACGTCGAATTATTTGAAGCTACCGGTACATTAGCATTTTCTCTTTCTATAATTAATTGAATTTTGCTGCCTAGTGCAAAAAATGCGTTCTCAAAGGCCTCTCTATCCCCGGTTTCGTTTTCAGCTAATAATTCTAATTCAGTCTGTACTTCGTCATATTGCGCCCAACTTTCGTTAAGTTTCGTTAAGCGAATTTTTGCTTGTGCAATATTTTCTGGTGTAATTGCAATTGTGTCTATATAACTTTTACATCGCGTACACGCGGCCTTAATGTTAGCGCGTTTTTTCTTTAGCGTAAGAACTCTTGCTTCGTTACTCATTATTATGCCTTAATCGAACAATAGATATAAGACTGACCTTGTCGTTGGCTGTTATGATACGCCTGTTGAATTACCTCGTTATATGCCGACCAGTACAATGAATATTGGCTTCCAAATGCAAAATGTGCCTTATCTTTATCCACTGCAGCCTCCAGAGCTGCTTGTTTCTGCCTCCAGTAGTTGCACGCTATTTGCGATGTTGCAAACGATGTCGACGAGTTAATTATATTTATTTCGAATAATTCTGAAAATGTTCTCAGATATCCGGCTTCGAAGGACCAATGTATTTTGTTGTATCTCACAGAGTATTATTAATATACACGTGATATTTATTTTAAAATTGATTGCTTGATTTATTATACGAACGTACAGATTATAAGTATATATGACTCGTACAGATTATAAGTATATATGACTCGAGGTAACTATACGTGTTTACTGTCAAAGGTATCGTAACGAAGTGAAGAGCGAGAGTCAAATCTTTTGTACGCGACCGAAATCATCGATGATCATCGGGTCAAAACGGTTAACGCTCGGCAAAGCCACGGATTATCGCGATAAATAAGAACGACGCGCGCTATTCAAAACAGAGATTAAACTTTATCGAACACCGTAGATGTAAGAAATGTAAAATTTATCTCCCCGAAACACCCCGAATCGTTTCACATGACACCAATGTCCGATCTCAATACCTTTGTCTCGACAGTATATAAACCGAAAAATCCGAGCTCCTAGCGTCAGAAACAGATTATTTAGAATCAGATATAGATCATTTTAGAGACAGATCATTTTCACTTACAGTCAGACCATTTTCGTTCTGTCTTATTATCGCAATTCACTTGCTACTTCGCGTAGTACTTATAAAATTTCTGTATATTATATCGACACTCTCTCATTTTGTTGGTCGTGCGTTAGACCAAGACCAAGTGTACAATTTAGAAATAAAAGACATTTGTGCATATATCTGTGTATTTCAATCCGGCCTGAATCGTCCGTGACCGAGGTCCTCCAGGAGACGCAAAGGTTCGAAAATTGCACAGAAGACTTGGCTAAAACCTGAGATTCGTCGCAACGATACGGTAAGTAATCATAATCTTCCTCAAATATCAGAATATGCCGTATCTTTACGAAGATTAGGAAATCTATAAACGACTGACAACCTTCTCTGTTTCTCACCATCTCGCATTCCACATGTTTCCAGTGGCACCTTATATATCCTTTGCATAATAAAAAGAAACCCCTGTCAAGCATTGGCATGCAGCTGACAGTCCACAGTCAGTCGATCCTTTAGAAATGATATAAAATTATCATACGACCCTCCTCGCATTCATAATAATAATATCGATACTAAACGATATAATTAGACTTGAGAATAGAATACATACTCCTGTTGTTATTCGGACGTCGTCCATCCCCTTATTTACCCAGACGCTGCGAGCACCCCCGCTGTGCCCGTGTGTCGTTCTTACCCTAATCCAAGACTCCTCTCGTTTTCGAGCACCCATAGATTGTGCACCGAACGACATTTTCCAAATCATCACCCTATATAATTCCTTTCGTCATCGAGCATTTTCGTGCCCTTGATCGACATTTCTCCTTATACCTTCACCCTCCCATAAAAAATCGACAACAGGAAGTAAAATAAATTTTAATATTATATTGAATACAATCATTCAACACTCTTTTAACTCGGACGTGGTCCAACCCTTTATCTACCTTGTCGTCGAGCATTTCAGTGCCCTGAGCGACACTCTATACCAAGATCCCGAGATTCCTTTCGTTTTCGAGCACCCATAGATTGTGCACCGAACGACAATTTCCAAATCATTACCCTATATATTTCCCTTCGTTTTCGAGCACCCAAAGATTGTGCACCGAACGGCAATTTCCTTGCACCTTAAACTTTCCCCTTGAATTAAGCTTAGGATAAAAATGGAATATATGAGTTTATTTAATATCGATATTATACTCCTTATAAAAAATTAATTATTCCCCTCTCTCTTTTAAGCAAACAACATTTTTTCTTTTACGAAAATTAATAACTTATTCTCTCAAATAAGTTTCCTAATCTTTGACTCATTTCAACGGCATAAATCTGATATAAAATTAGATCTAAGTATATTGAATATCAAATAAGGTATATGAAATAATAACATATAAAATATATATATATATATGTATGTATCATTCATTAATTCAATATACTATTTCTATATCATCGCATGATATTTCTTCTAATAAATTTGGTTGTCGCGATTAATTGTATAAAACTTCATATTAATTTTCCCGCGATTCTTGTAGATGTACAATCGACAATACAAAAAAACTCTTCGAGAGAAACGGAATCACAGAGCTGGAAGAAAGACGCGTGCCGACCGTGCAGCTTCCCATTTGCGTTGGCTTCACCGACGAGCTCTTAGATCAAAACCCAGAATCAAATCTATCGAAGAAGTTTCTTTGTCCCCAGAAACAATAGCCCGCTTAAAATCATCAGCGACTAACATACTTCACTACGACGCTTGCGCTAAAAATCCAGAAATCCAGCATTATATTATTTCTGAACCATCGCAATCATTATTAGTCGATCATATAACTCCAGGAACTTCCCAAGAAGTAAATAAAACCGAAACAATCATTAACCCGCCGACATTATACAACTTTGCAGGCGTATTTATTAACTCCTCAGAATCATTCTCATCGTCAGATCAAAATACAATTTTCCCAAGGGAAAATGTAATTAATCATGAAGATTCTTTGCCTAGAGATTTAATATCTCAATTAAGAATTCAACTACCGGAAAACTATTTCGCTATTGATGATTATGCTAATTATTTGAATTATTAAGAAATCGCTGACTTCAAGTTATTATATGTACAATTGTATAACAATTATCAATGAATAAAATCTCTAAATTAATCATTTACGAATATATTGCGCTAATTCAAATGAAGCCTAGAATTACTGACGAAGAAGTTGACGCCATAAATTTTGTTCTAAATTTATTAATCAGATTACTTTCTGAGATTATTGACGATCAATTAGACATAGACGAGTTAATTTCTTTCTTAGAAAATATTGAACAACCTTAAAATATATGTATCCAAAATATACTTAAGTTATACTAAATCTTATACTCGATTATATTTAATCACATATAAAATATTGTCTTAAATTTAGTAAGTTACCAATATCACTATTCCGTACCATCTAGTTCACTTTCCCTAGATCCATAAGTCAAGTCCTAGCTCTCGGCGTCCCTAGGGTATAGCCGGTGCATGCAGGTTGCCCTATAAAAAATAGAGAGCTCTCTTTCTTTTTCTAACCTAGGAATAGAAGAAGAAAAAGGTCACCCAGACGTGACATTAATAAAAATTTTTTGGTGGCAGCGGTGGGATTGCCAAAAGGACTGACAAAGATCTTCAATTGTGAAACGAAGGTCTCGGAAATTTAATCCTTTTTTCTTTTAAATAAAAGTAACTTCACTAACAAATATAATTTGAGATCAACTGAGTTGTCGCTGACGAAGAGTGTAGCAACAACGATAACTGTCGCTGACGAGGAGTGTGGCAACAGTCTTATCTAAGTTGAATTTCAATTATATTTTATATCATTGAACAAGTAGCAATTGTAACTTGAAATTGACTCAGTTGTCGCTGACGAGGAGTGTAGCAACAACGATAACTGTCGCTGACGAGGAGTGTAGCAACAGTTGTTCCGAATCAATTTTCAAACGTATTTGCGAACGTTTAAGCGAATGATATTTCCTTTTAACTTGAAGTTTGGTTAAATTGTCGCTGACGAAGAGCGTAGCAACAATTAATCAGAATCAAATTTCAAGTATACATCTACATTAAATTTCGTAAATGCCAAAAAGAGGCGGACGTCGAGTCCAAATTAAAAGGACTAAATTTCAAATAAAAGAAGCACTTCTTTCCTCTCAAGATCCTCTTCCTTTCCTTATAAAATTACATAATTTAGAAAATAATTCGAACGAACCTAAACCTAATACTAAAGAAGATACTAACTATAAAACAACATCGATCGAGGTCGAACATAAATACTATAATTATAAATCAATCGATCGTAAGGATCCTCGTTACAAACACTATAAGATTCTCGAATTGTTTGGACCAGAAAAATTAGTCGAACAACCACACAAGTCAAATTCTTCAGAAACGAATTAAACTAATTAAATACCGATAAATACTTATATATATATACAGGGTGACCCATTTTAACTTAGGCAGCCAAATAACTCGAAAAATAAGCACACTACGAAAAAATGTTTAGAATCAAAATTTCGTCATTTCGAGGGGGACGTACAATGACGTTAAAATGAGCCCCCCACCCCTCCCCCTGGGCGGTGAGGGGGGGCAAGTTTGAAATCTTAAATAGGAACCCCTATTTTTTATTGCATATTCGGAATCTTTGGCTAAAAACACATACAATTTGTCTGAAACATTTTTCTCGATTCATGATAGATGGCGCTGTAATCGACGAAATTCAATTTCTTCGATTTCTCTTACTGAGAACCCATGCTTACGATTCTGCAATAAATTAACAATAAAAATACCACGTTTTCATTGTTAATACTCGAAATTAGTCTTAAAACAAACTTCTCATTATTTTTTATTACTCATTAATTACTTCTCAAGAAACTGCTTTTAGCGTAACCTGCCCTTTAGGCAACTTGAATGGTCCAAAGTACCGAGACATTTTGGACTTTCCATCTGATGGAGTTCCTCTAAGTATCCCTCCAAAATTTTGTCCATTTAGTGCCAAAGTCACAAGTGTTTATGTATTTTTTTAACATTTGTACTCTGATAAAATTTTGGTAAAATGGCAAATTATACGCCTACAGAAGTAGTCGATATTCTTATAACCTTTGGCGAATGTGGTAGAAATTACAGACTTACTGCCCGTACTTATGCGGAGCGATTCCCAAATCGCCGCCATCCTACTGATCAACAAATTATAAACATTGAAAGGAGATCTCGTAATAATCCACTTCATCGCGAAAGGCGAAGGAATAGACTTCATAATAATAATGACCCTAGATTGCTCGCAGTTTTGGCTATGGTTCATCAAAATCCCCATATTAGTACCCGTCAAAAAGAACGAGAACTGGGAATCCCTCAAACTACGGCACATAGATTGTTACGATCAGTCAATTACCATCCGTATCATATTACTCTGGTACAGGAATTAAGTGAGGCCGACTACGTACTCAGAGTACAATTTTGTAGATGGGCTCTTGAGATGTTAGATCAGAATCCAGATTTTTTTAGTAATGTTTGTTTCAGTGATGAAGCAACATTCATCAGCAATGGTAGTCTCAATAGGCATAATTGCCACTATTGGTCACCAGAAAATCCACATTGGTATCGTGAGGTGCTTAATCAACATCGTTGGAGTTTATATGTATGGGTAGGCATTTGCAATGGCCAAGTCATTGGACCTCATTTTTTTGAACGTCCAATTAATAGTCCAATGTATTTAGAATTCCTCGAAAATGATTTGCCAGCATACCTAGAGAATGTTCCCCTTGCAGTTAGACTAAATTTATGGTATCAACAAGATGGTGCTCCTGCTCATTATGCTCGTATTGTACGGATGTTTTTGAATCAAAGGTTCCCAAATCGGTGGATAGGGCGGGGTGGACCAGTTCTGTGGCCTCCGAGATCACCGGATTTGAACCCCCTTGATTTCTTTTTATGGGGATACGTTAAAGATGCAGTGTATAGTAAAGCTCCAACGACAAGATTGAATATGATGGAAAGAATAAGAAGAGCTTGTGAAGCTATAACTCCTTTAATGCTAGAAAATGTACAACGTAACTTTCGCTGTCGATTACTGTTATCCTTAGAAAATAATGGTGCACACTTTGAGCATCTCCTCCATGCGGAGAGAGCTGATAACAATACAATCTTGCCTTAACTGGTTGGGTCACCACACGACCTTGCCTTCACTGGCTGGGTCACTACTTGACCTTGCCTTAACTGGTTGGGTCACCACACGACCTTGCCTTCACTGGCTGGGTCACTACTTGACCTTGCCTTAACTGGTTGGGTCACCACACGACCTTGCCTTCACTGGCTGGGTCACTACTTGACCTTGCCTTAACTGGTTGGGTCACCACACGACCTTGCCTTCACTGGCTGGATCACCACACGACCTTGCCTTCACTGGCTGGATCACCACACGACCTTGCCTTCACTGGCTGGGTTACCACACGTTCAAGCACCCCGAATTGTGAGAGGCGAGGGGACTCACGTTAATCAAGCACCCCGAAGGGAACAGAAAACTGCTACGTCCACGACGTTGTTCCTGGGTTACGCTAAAAGCAGTTTCTTGAGAAGTAATTAATGAGTAATAAAAAATAATGAGAAGTTTGTTTTAAGACTAATTTCGAGTATTAACAATGAAAACGTGGTATTTTTATTGTTAATTTATTGCAGAATCGTAAGCATGGGTTCTCAGTAAGAGAAATCGAAGAAATTGAATTTCGTCGATTACAGCGCCATCTATCATGAATCGAGAAAAATGTTTCAGACAAATTGTATGTGTTTTTAGTCAAAGAATCCGAATATGCAATAAAAAATAGGGGTTCCTATTTAAGATTTCAAACTTGCCCCCCTCACCGCCCAGGGGGAGGGGTGGGGGGGCTCATTTTAACGTCATTGTACGTCCCCCTCAAAATGACGAAATTTTGATTCTAAACATTTTTTCGTAGTGTGCTTATTTTTCGAGTTATTTGGCTGCCTAAGTTAAAATGGGTCACCCTGTATATATATACATGGTCTGTCCAAAAAGTATCGGGACTGATTTTTTCTAGCCTAGGGGAAGGGGTGCAGGGTGGTCCCCATGGGCAGGGACTTTGGTGGGGGATGTCAGGTATACGACGCGACCTGACTGAATTGCCTCTGAGTCTTTGCAGAGTGTGGATCGCGCCCGGAGTGAGCAGTTGTTTTGTCGTGTCGTCGAAATCAAGTTGCAGCGAACGTTTGAACAGCGGTATGCGATCATGTTTCGTATGAAACTGAAGAAATCTGGTGCAGAGACTCTTGCCATGTCTTCCGTGAAGCCTACGGGGAAGATGCCATGTCCAAAAAGTTCTTTCACTTTTGCCACATTTTCCTCATTTCGGCTTGTTGATGGAGGTCCTGCGCGTTGCTTGTCCTCGACGTCCTCCCTTCCTTCTTTAAACTTCTTGTGCCACTCGGAAACTCGTGTTTTGGATTGTTCAATCGTCCGCTGTTCAATCGTTCGCTGCATCTTGATTCCTGACGACACAAAACAACTGCTCACTCCGGGCGCGATCCACACTCTGCAAAGGCTCAGAGGCAATTGAGCCAGGTCGCGTCGTATACCTGACATCTCCAACCAACGTCCCTGCCCATGGAGACCACCCTCCACCCCTTCCCCATGGCTAGAAAAAATCAGTCCCGATACTTTTTGGACAGACCATGTATATATATATATCTTTACCAATCATATTTATTTACTTTTTCTTAAAGTACACTAATTAATTCAACACGCCGAATACGCAATCACAAAGCTCTAAGGTTCCCTCCGAAACGGGCGAGAACTTAGCGCGCGCCGAATTTGAAGATCTTAATCAAATAATGACGGATAGAGAAGACACATTCAGAGAATATACAAGGACATTACAAGGAAAACGAGACGAATTAAGAACCCTACGACGAAGTATCGAACAAGGTGGAGATGCATCCGCTAACGATGATCAACTCGATTCTCTACTAAACATTTTACGCGAACAAGTTTCCGCCCTGAGCACTTTACCCGAACAAATAGAGAGATTAAACAGACGCATTAATGATATGCAATTTTCTAATCCAAACACTAACCAACAAACTACCCATCGTAATTCCGTTCAAGAACCTCCCCGCAGAATTAGTCCTTTAGAATCTCCTATTCGCCTCAAGGACGTAGTCGATTCCATCCCGAAATATGACGGACATAAAATATCCGTCTTCCATTTCACCAAAACGTGTGAACGAGCCTTAGAATTAATTCCACAATATCAGGAGTATCATTTAGTACAACTAATAATCAATAAATTACAGGGACCCGCTTACGCCGCAATAGAAGGGACGGAATATACTACCGTTTTCGAATTAACTCGACGATTAAAAAGAATTTTCGGTTCTAATAAATCCGTAGACCAATACCGCGGTGAACTAGCTAACATTTATATGAAACCCAACGAAAACATCTTCGATTATATTGAACGAGTAAAAGAATTACGCGCCGCGATAATTGACGGCGAAACTAATACTAGCGGGTATATCGACGAAATTACAAAAGATAATATCGAGCAGACGGTCATTATGAGTTTCGTTAATGGTCTCCCTTCTGATCTCTTAATTCGCGTTAAATTAGAACGATCATACACGTTCGAAGACGCTTTTATAGCTGCCATACAACTTTCAAAAACTTTAGAAGCAGAAAACGCGCGCAAACGATCTACGCCGTCATACAAATCTAATACCCCTCCTCGCTCTGATTTTCCAAATAATCCTGGACCCTCTCGACCTTTCTCTAATTACACTAGCTATCCTCAACAATCTACTCAACCACAACCCTCCCGAAATACTGCTCCTTTTATAAAACCGCTTATCCCGGGAAGACCTGGACCTAATTACCCTACCGAAAAAATTTGCCGGTACTGTAAAGCTCCCGGACATCTTATAAACGAATGCCGAAAACTCGCGTATAGACAATCGGTCGTAAATAATCCATCTACTTCGCAACCATTTAATAATAATAATAATAATAACGTTAATATTCCGGGAAACTCACACGGCGTTCCGGTAACCAACGACATTCAAACGGGGCGCCTACCCCTTCCCCAGAATGCGATAACAATAGCACTACCTCAAAGGCCGACCCCCGACCCTTCGAACGCGTCGGCAGAATAGAAGAAAAAACCCGAATCAGCCCATTACCTTCTATCACCCTTTCTTCACCAGATTTGAAAAAGACATGTTTCTTTATGGTTGACTCTGGTTCCGGTGTCAATTTAATAAAACAAAGCCTTATTAATGAAAACGTAGCTATAAATGTCGAAGACGCTTGGCCTCTTCAAGGCATATCCCCTGAACCAGTCGATACCCTGGGCACTGTTGTCTTGCAATTACTCTATGTGCCTACTCTCTTTCATGTAGTTTCCGATACCGTCAATTTCTTTCATGACGGAATCATAGGAAATAATTTTCTAAAGAAAAGAAAAGCCTGTATAAATTATAAAACCAGATGCTTACATTATGATAATGTTTGCATTCCCTTTTCAGAAGAAACTTATATTCATATCGGGAAACGATCTATCTCGCCCTTTTTCGTTAATATTATTAACTCAGAAAAACAGTACGGTTATATACCATTTTACATGTTGAGCAAAGATGTTTATTTCGGAGAAGCAATCGTCGCGAACATCGGCGGTAGAGCTTACTTGCCTATTATCAATACTACTGAACATGAATATCGTGTAGTAATTCCTTCTATTGAATTACAAGATTTTGATTTTGCGGATACGATTAAAGGATCTACGATCCTTGGCGATGGCGTCGAAACCCGAGGGAATGAGACGACCAATAATTCTTACGTCGTAGACTATGACGAAGTTCTAGAATCTAATTCTTCCGAGGAAGATAATTTTAAAAATATCACTGCAACCTTAGGGCATCCGGTGATCGATAATAATTCGCTGAATTCTGAGAATAACTCAGCCCATATCGCCCCGACTCAAGGGACTCTAGCGATCTATAATTCTTCTAATTCTTCTATTGATAATCCAACATATGTTAATGAAATACGAAATACCGCGACCCCTGTAAATTTCTATGATGAAGAAATTCCTTGCGATCGCTCATCTGCTATTATGCAGCTCTTACGACTAGAACATTTGAACTCTGAGGAGCTAGATAATGTTAAGTCATTAATTCTTAATCATTCAGATAGATTTCATCTCCCTGACGACAATCTCGGAGCTACTAATGCTACACAGCATTTTATACCTACTATTAATGAAATGCCTGTTCATACGAAACAGTATAGATATCCTCCCGTCCACAAGGACGAAATTAACAAACAAGTTAACGAATTATTATCTAATAATTTAATCGAATATTCTACTTCTCCTTATAATTCCCCCGTGTGGATTGTACCGAAAAAACCGGACTCTCAAGGTAATAAAAAATGGCGAATGGTCATCGATTACCGCAGTCTCAATGAAAAAACCATAGGAGATGCATATCCTCTCCCGAATATCACCGACATCCTCGATCAATTAGGATCTGCGAAATATTTTTCAGTTCTTGATTTAGCTTCCGGTTTCCATCAAATTCCTATGGCATCTAAAGACGCTCCGAAAACCGCATTTTCAACCCCGTACGGTCATTATCAGTTTAAAAGAATGCCATTCGGTTTAAAGAACGCCCCAGCAACTTTTCAAAGATTAATGGATAACGTTCTTTCCGGATTACAAGGTAACGAATTATTCGTGTACATGGATGATATAGTCATCTATGCTAGATCATTAAAAGAACATGAAATCAAATTCAATAAATTAATGCAGAGATTGAGAACTGCAAATTTAAAATTACAACCGGATAAATGTGAATTTTTACGCCACGAGGTAGCGTATCTCGGTCACATAATCGGAGCCGACGGAGTTAAACCAGATCCGAATAAAATTAAATCCATAACCGAATTTCCAAGGCCTAAAAACGTTAAGAATATTAAACAATTCTTAGGATTAGCCGGATATTACAGACGATTTATTCCACAATTTTCCAAAACCGCTAAACCGCTAACCGACTTGTTAAAGAAAAATAATACATTCGATTGGCAACAACGCCAAACCGAAGCATTTAACGTTTTGAGATTTTCCTTGTGTTCCGAACCGGTACTTCAATACCCCGATTTTTCTAAACCTTTTATTTTAACAACTGATGCATCCGGATATGCTATCGGAGGAGTACTCAGCCAAGGACAAATTGGGAAAGATTTACCTATAGCTTACACATCCCGTGTTTTAAATTCCGCCGAACAAAATTATTCTACTATCGAAAAGGAATGTTTAGCAATAGTTTATTGCACCAATCATTTCCGACCATATTTGTACGGTAGAATATTCACAATAATAACCGATCATAAACCTTTAGTTTGGCTCCATTCAATTAAAGATCCCTCTTCAAGATTGTGGAAATGGAAAACCAAATTAGCTGAATACGAATACGTAATACAATACAAAAAGGGAAGTTTGAATAATAATGCAGATGCTTTATCCAGGAATCCTCCTACAGACTACGTCTTACCTCTCACCTTTGCCGCCAACCGTGTCGGCGAATCATCAAACAACGCGACATCTCATTACGAATGCGAACCCAGTACATCCGCTCCTAATAATGATATAATAGATCCACCGACTGAATTTGTCCCGCCTAGTCCGCCTCCAGGAAGAACTAATGTAACTATAGAAGAATATTCTAGTGACGACGAATTTAACGATGACGATAGAACAAGTATAGATCTTGAAGAAATTAATAATCAATATGAAGAAATATTAGATCTCAACGAAGAACGCCGAAATACAGACCAGATTTTGATAACGGAAAGCCGCGATAGTTTATTAAAACAGTCTGATAATCATGTAATTTTTATTCACGTAAATGGAACTCCTTTCGATAATGGCGCTAAAGAATACCAAGAAGCTAATTTACTGCCAAATTATGAAAATCTTACATTCGAAAGAGTAAACATAAAGACAATCAAGTCTAGAACTTTGATATCCATTCCCATAAGATTAAATAATCATTCGCGCTTAGAACCACAAACATTAAAAAATTGTATACGCTCTCTCTTAGACGCTTTAACAGAACTGGAATTAACCACTTTTAGCATCAGCAAAACCGATTACTTTGATGACTTACCATGGCAACATATAATAGGGCAAATCCACGAATATCTAAGAGAATTACCCATTTGTATTACCATCTGTAAAAATTTAGTTCAAACTCCTCCCGTCGAGAGACGTGAAGCTCTCATAATTGAAAATCATTCTTCAGCTCACGGAGGGCATAAAGGCGTCGCTAAAACATATAATCGACTAAGACCTCACTATTATTGGAACACCATGAAAAAAGATATACAAACCTTCATTCAAAAATGTCGCCAATGTCAGTTGAAAAAATTAACGCGAATAAAAACAAAACAACCCATGGTAATCACGGATACCCCCGGCGCTGCATTCGATAAAGTCTCTCTCGATATTGTAGGCCCCCTGCCGATCACCAATTCTGGAAATCAATATATATTAACCATGCAAGATCTATTAACTAAATATTCCGTAGCTGTTCCTTTAAGAGACGCTACTTCCTTATCCATAGCTAACGCACTCACTAACAATTTTATTTGCGTGTACGGTGCTCCTAAAGCCATCCTTACCGACCAAGGTACCAATTTTCTCTCCGCTTTAATTCGAATTTTAACTAAAAAATTCAATATTCAACATTTTAAAACTACCGCGTATCGCCCACAATCCAACGGTTCAATCGAAAGATCGCATCACGTACTAATCGAATATTTAAAAACTCAGGTTCTAAGAGAAAGAGATTGGGATAATCATATTAGCATGGCAATGTTTTCATATAATACCAGTGTTCACGAAGGTACGAAATTCCCGCCTTACGAACTAGTTTTCGGCCGAATAGCACGATTACCTTCCGCTCACATTCCAATAGACGAAAATTTAGAAACTACTTATGTATATTATTTAACCGATTTATTTAACAAAATTAGAAACTTACAAGAAGAAGCGCACGAAAATCTTATAAGCTCCAAGGAAAGAAGCAAACATTATTACGATCGAAGAACCAACCCGCAAAATTTTCAAGTAGGAACATATGTGTTTTTATTAAAAGAACCCGCAAAAGGAAAGTTTTCGGATCAGTATACAGGTCCTCACGAAGTTATAGAAATTTTACCCCCGTGTAACGTCAAAATTTTAGTTAAAAACAAACCTCGAATTGTACACGTTAACAAACTAAAACTCGCCCACGTCGAGCCAGGATGAAAATAATATATATAATCTTTGGTTACAGATGTGTTGGCGTCGCCAACGAACTGTTATTCCAGGACATAAAGCATCATCACCATCTTTAATAGCATACCATCACTTACGCTTTGCTTCTTGTGCCAAGGTCCTGGGTTACTTTAAGGTGGACAATCACTCCATCATTTGCCAAAAATGCTATAGTAGACTATTATCTACCTATCACAAATCATATTACTTTCCTTTATATCAACATTTTGCTTCAGATAAATTACTACCAACTATTCTGTGCGAAATTTGTTCTAACTCTTTACTAACTTTGAGAACCTTACGCGAATGTAAAGATTGCAGTCGAGAACATCTGCAATTTTTAAAGAAAATCGAAAAGGGAGAAGAAAATGTTAACATTCACGGAAATCCCCCAATATTATACATTAACGGCGAACGAATAGATTTCTCTAACCATTAGTAAACAAAATGTGTATATCACAAAATTACAAATATAAAACACACCCATTGTTACGAATTTTTCCAACTTTATATGACATCAGGTGCCTGCTTACGCTAACTTACGAATCGGAGATCGAAGATTACAAAATTTGCATGAAATGTTACAGACAGAAAAGACCGGAAAATCTTATTCTAACAGCAGACCATTTACTTGCAGACGGCAATATGAAACCACGTAAATGTCAGGAATGTGACGCTGAATTAGTACGGATACGTTCTATTTTAAATTGCGACAAGTGTTTCACATCGTATGTACGATTCATGACCACTTTCAAGAAATATCATTCTAACGATATCGCGTTTCTCTTATTTGACGTTAATACACAAGATATTATCTATCTTTTTATTTACGAAGAAGATCCCGTAACGGAAGTTCAACCGGAACTTCTGTTTGAAGGAACAGAATCTTGATACTTGTAAAATATTACTACTCTAACTAATATTATCTTTTTTATTTTACTCCATTAGCTATACCTTAATACTTATCGATTATATTCCTCTACTCAACACATTAACGAAATACTATAATAAGCTATAATTCTAATAGTTATTGTTAAAAGCTTTAACATACCTTAGCCCTTACGATATCATTCACACACTAGCGTATCTGTCTATTAATATCCCATGATTTTAACTAATTATGTTATGCCATTTCATTAAGTATTCTAGAATTATATACTAATATTATTATTAGAAATTATAACTATAAAACGAGATGAGTTAACTAGTCACTCTCTAAAAAAAGAAAAAAAGCGAGGAAGAAAAAATATGTATAGGAAAATTTATACATATACATAATAATAATTACGAGAATAGAAATTATTATACTTAGGGTACAAATTTAGGCCATAACAAAATAAAAGGGAGGAAAAACGAGACTATACCTAATATCATAATATTCTTACCTTCTCGCCCCTCTTCCCTTCCCTTTCTTTTCCCTGTTTCACTATCCCTAGCTCGTTGACAATTCTTCACGCTTACCTGTCACATTTCATGCCTATTCCCCAAACCACACGGTCAACGATGCAACTTTCCTTCGCCCGATACACCTTCTCACCAAGTATATGAGTAGACAATACGTCGATTTATACACATGTATATGTTAATGTCAGCCTAATGACAGACCGTGTTGAACAACAAAGAAATTGCTAAGCAAAACTCTAGTATTATACGCAACAATGATATAACAATAATAAATATAAGGTATACGCACTGTCAATATTAATAATTATCCACAAATTATTAGATCTAGTAAATGTCGCAAGAAGATCAATTGTACATATCAGCGCGTATCTTACTGCTTTACGTTATTTAAAAATATTAAGATCCATGATTTCAATTCAGCATGTTATCAATTGTATAGAGAAAACACAATATAAAAAAAAAAAAAGAAAAAAAAACCTTTCGTAAATAAGTAAATTTTAATATAAATTAATCATTCAACGTAGCGGTCCGCTTTCGCTCGGACTCGCTCCGTCAGGATCAAGGCTCGTGAAAGAATTGGTGAGACAACAGACATGATGTTGAGTAAACCAAAACGTTTATTTTAAAATATGGTAGAGTGTATGTATGAGTATGAAGAGTGTTTACAATATGTGAACATGTGAATGGCGTTACAGGTATGCGTTTGGCCACACGTGTAACACGTAAGTAACTTGCGAGCTACGAATGTATGTGCAAACAATGCATATATTTTAACATTAATGTAACATTATACTAAAGAATAAGAAAATAGGGAACTAAAAGCTGTTTTGAGTAATACAAATTTATTGTTCCAAAACACAATACACAAAGATATAAAAAGGAAAGTTCGGGAATGAAGAATATAGATTGGCGCATCCGACTACCTGAAACGAAAAACCAGCATATTAGCGTTTAACGAAATTTTTATGTATTCCTTCCTTTTCCTTTTACTTACCAACTTTCTTCCTCCTCCTGTATCTCAAGGTACGGCTCCAGACCGAATAATCGCCTTAAGTCAAAAATATCATCGTAGTCATACGAATGAGTCTCAGCCCATTCCCTTGCCCATTTGGTATCACCCCATAATTCATCCAGGCATTTCCGTGCAAATCTCCTCTCCATTCTGACAAATTGCCTGTCTAGGATATTTACAAATCCCTGTATGCGCGCCTCATACAACCACTAAACCAACAAAACCAATACATATATATATTAATAATAATTTGAAAAAAAACACACATTTCTAAGATACACGTATACACACATATGTGAAAGAAGAAATATATAAAACATAGCAATCTTTACCCTTGATGGGAACAGCATAGTGATTGAACCGAGATTAAACGGAACTATTATTCTCCTCGGTGCACGTATAACAGTTGTTCGGATCATCCTAATTCCTTTTCTCTCCTTCTTTTGCACAAGAATGATTAGCTCCACTGGTGGTTTTATTAAGACTGTGAGAAGGGAAAATAGCAAGCTCAACAGGAGCTAAGGGAAGCGCCATGCTATTGCCCCTACTCAAGGAAGAAGGTGCGAAAACACCACGCCCTCCTAGATCGCACTCCTCGAACTCCTGCTACATAATGTCTCCTAGATCCACCGCCATAACGTTCATAAACCTTGCATCATAATACAATCACATAACTCATCAACAGCTATATTAATGTTATATAATATATTAATTATATCTATAGGTTTTATAAACTATCTCTTATAAGACGTAGGCTAACTTTTGTATTAACAAATGCAACATTATAATGCGATTTATTTCATATAAAATACGATCTGTGCAATCTATAAGTAGAGCCCATGTATATAGCTTATCACCTTTCACTACTATTGTTTAGTTATTATATAAGGCATTATTACAATAGTCATTACTTATATATGTATATATATATATCTCTCTATGCCTGATTATCATAGAATAGTTGCAGAAAATATATCAATATGAATATATTTTCGAAAAAAAAAGAGAAAAAAAAACAGAAAAAAACAGCATGAACCAAATATTAAGATATATGTATATATAATAGAATATATTTACTTTTATTGTATAATTACAGAAATGCTAATATACTTCGCGATACTCGTATTAGTAAGCCCAATCAGTGCCCTTATCGGATTCGATTGTGGTGGACGACACCTGAACATTACCTCTGTATCGTTGCTCGATGTTGGTGAATGCAATCTTAATTTCGGGAAACCTAACTCCAGCGAAGTTTACGTCCAACTTCTACAACTCTCAGACTATGATCATGCAGAAGTCATCCAGTGCAAAGTGGAAATATCGCGGTCGATTTATTACTGCGGAATGCATTCACACATCTCCGTAGTTCACAACGGAAAGGCGGATTACATCCATGAAACCGGATATACACGATGTTTGCGGATGTTTCAAGACGGCAGCTTCTCACTAGGAGCTGGCAACGTCATTCACGGCCTCAAAACTAACCAGACTTCGTTTCATAGCCTTACCTTGGCTGGCCGTATTAGCAATGACGGAAGTTGTAAAGGAACTCAATATTCTGATCCTTACGGCACCTGGGACGATGTCGTAGTTCAAGCTGTTGTTAAGATATCATTGAGACAATATCACGCTTCTGTACAATTAAACTCCGGAAAAATAATACTAAAATCCGGAACAGCTTGCGTGCTTAGCGACAGTTTCTGCCTCGATTCCAACGATGGATATACATACTGGAAACCAATACCAGCATCTTCCTGCAATTTTCATCAATACGACATCCTCTATGAAGGCCCAGCAACCAAAATTACAGACGATGTAACTAATCCATCGACTCCAACCGTCTACAGCCTAACAACTCAGGATATTACCTTCGCTCTCACAAAAACGAAAGAGCAACCTTTGTGCGGATACACCTTGCTTCGTACGGAACATCCCAAGCTCTTCATCCTTGAGACCAAGAAGGGAGACACCTTTGCTCACCGAGACGTCATCCCCGTGGACAACTTGGATATTTTCGCGTATATGAATTCTAAATTCGTATACGTTGAAAAACATATTAGACAGCAGATGACATCACTATACCATAACGTCGTGCAACAAAAATGCGACTTAGAAAGACAGGTAATTACTAATGCCTTGTCTTTCGCCACTCTCCAACCAGACGAATTCGCATACCGACTTATGAAAGGACCAGGTTACATGGCAGTCACAACTGGTGAAGTCACTCACATCGTTAAATGCATACCTGTGGACGTTACTATAAGAAAAACGAAGGATTGTTACTCAGAATTACCTGTGACAGTCCGCAACGCTTCCTTGTTCCTTACTCCCAAATCTCGAATAATCACCAAATTCGGGAATGAAAGGGAATGCAGCTACGAACTACCCACAATGTATCGCGTTGAAGACACTTGGATTCAGTTTGCACCTGATCCACAAGTAAGGCAACTACCTCCTCAACTATTACAACCAATGACAACATTATCCTGGGAATACCTGACGCCAGGACCTCTTGCTATCAGCGGAATATACTCTGAGCAAGACATACAGAAGCTGAGGGATCACATCATGTTCCCTGCGGAAAAACCAGCTCTCCTCAACACAATCGCTAGAGGACTCTCTGGTCATCCCGTCGACTCAGACGCAGTCTCCGTGTACAACCTGCTGGATGAAGCCTCTCTCAATAAAATAGCTGAGAACGCTGCTTCTCGAGTATGGAATGGATTTGTCAAATTCGGCTCCGCAACTGCTGGAGTATTTGGCATCCTGGTAATCGTCCGAATCATAAAACTTCTTGTCGACACGGCAATTCATGGATACGCCCTACATACCGCCTACGGATGGAGTATGCATTTGTTCGGAGCTATCTGGAGCTCTCTTACTCATCTGTTACTCCACCTTGCACATGGACCTGTCAACAAGAACAACAAGGACGAAGATGACAAATCATCATCATCATCATCATCATCACCCTCCGCACCAGAAGGACTACCTACATCACCTACATTACCTGCAAGACCACCAGCGACAAACAGGTTTCCAGAACCAAACGAAAATGCTAGATCCAACATCGAACCAACAACCGTAGATATGACCCCTGATGTAAATAGATATCGAATTTTAAGAGACCGTTTAAGGGAACTCGAACAAATTCCTACGATGACATCGCAATTTGTTCTTAAATAAGGGGGAAGGTGTGACGTCCGCCATTTTTTCGAACCCCTATTTTCAATAACAACTAAGCAACATTTTTACTTAGAAACTACTTAACAATTATGTAATCTATTCACGCTATTCTTAAATATTAATTATTCTTATTATTGCTTATCTATTATCAATTAGTTGTTATTCTTATCGCATACGCCTACTCTAACTTAAAAATTAAATATACTTTTAGTTATTAATTGGAAATCCAAGATTTCCCCATGACAGGACCAATAAGCGAGCTTTATTTTAAGAACTAGCGACGCGACCAATCAGGCGCAATCACTAGGCACGACTCTCGCGCGCATAACACTCTAGAACTAACTAGCGGTCAAATTATAGAACAGACCCGCGCGCGGACTCTAATCTTTTGCGAGTTTAGGACTTAAGTAATATTAAGTACTTCGACATAGAATTAAGGAGATATGCGTTATGCCTTTATGAAATCATGAAAAATAATAACTTGTTGAAGCAATTCTTTTTATAAAATAAATAACTAATCGTTTCGACTCCATCCATGAGAGAAAAATTCAACTTTAAAATAAATAACTAAACAAGTAACGTAGTTGCATTATCAAAACCAGGTTATTATGAAAATGATTCCATGAATAAAAACATAATAATAAACTAATCTAAACCAATGTTCTAATATCTATAATAATCTATAGTTATTAGGAAACTTAGAACTATCAACCGAACTAACATAAAATTACAATTATTCCTTTAACAAATATACAAGTATATATATATTTTAAATTATGAAGTCATAACGATTTATTGGAAATAACCATCTCATAAACAATTAAAACAACTAAGAATGAATTTTGAAATCTATTTTTATGTTAAAACTTTTCAATTAAGTAGTTAACTAATAGTTTCGATAAACTACAGTTACGACTTCATAAATAATCAGTTACTTATATAAAACGTTCTATTCTAGCTTGATAACTCGTTTAAATATTACGCACTAGTATGTTTATTTAAGACACCGAAACGCTTCGCTTGTGGAATCAAAATTCACCCGTAACAAATTGCAAATAACCTCATATACGTTACCGACTCTGTAACAATGACAAATATTGACATTTAACTCCTTTTAGATTTTTCCTCAACGACGAACTAACGACGTATTATTCGATTCCACGAACGCAAGTGTCGGCTATAAGTTAATTTAATTCTATTGTAACGTCTTGCCGCCACGCGCCGACCACCGTCTTATTTACATTAGCCCGGAAATTAGACAATAGTACCCGCGTAGAAACCTCCGTCGTACTGCCGATATCCGGTGGATGAAGTCATTCAGAGGGCATGCCGACAGGTGCTCTAATTAAAAGGACACCGTAGATGTAAGAAATGTAAAATTTATCTCCCCGAAACACCCCGAATCGTTTCACATGACACCAATGTCCGATCTCAATACCTTTGTCTCGACAGTATATAAACCGAAAAATCCGAGCTCCTAGCGTCAGAAACAGATTATTTAGAATCAGATATAGATCATTTTAGAGACAGATCATTTTCACTTACAGTCAGACCATTTTCGTTCTGTCTTATTATCGCAATTCATTTGCTACCTCGCGTAGTACTTATAAAATTTCTGTATATTATATCGACACTCTCTCATTTTGTTGGTCGTGCGTTAGACCAAGACCAAGTGTACAATTTAGAAATAAAAGACATTTGTGCATATATCTGTGTATTTCAATCCGGCCTGAATCGTCCGTGACCGAGGTCCTCCAGGAGACGCAAAGGTTCGAAAATTGCACAGAAGACTTGGCTAAAACCTGAGATTCGTCGCAACGATACGGTAAGTAGTCATAATCTTCCTCAAATATCAGAATATGCCGTATCTTTACGAAGATTAGGAAATCTATAAACGACTGACAACCTTCTCTGTTTCTCACCATCTCGCATTCCACATGTTTCCAGTGGCACCTTATATATCCTTTGCATAATAAAAAGAAACCCCTGTCAAGCATTGGCATGCAGCTGACAGTCCACAGTCAGTCGATCCTTTAGAAATGATATAAAATTATCATACGACCCTCCTCGCATTCATAATAATAATATCGATACTAAACGATATAATTAGACTTGAGAATAGAATACATACTCCTGTTGTTATTCGGACGTCGTCCATCCCCTTATTTACCCAGACGCTGCGAGCACCCCCGCTGTGCCCGTGTGTCGTTCTTACCCTAATCCAAGACTCCTCTCGTTTTCGAGCACCCATAGATTGTGCACCGAACGACATTTTCCAAATCATCACCCTATATAATTCCTTTCGTCATCGAGCATTTTCGTGCCCTTGATCGACATTTCTCCTTATACCTTCACCCTCCCATAAAAAATCGACAACAGGAAGTAAAATAAATTTTAATATTATATTGAATACAATCATTCAACACTCTTTTAACTCGGACGTGGTCCAACCCTTTATCTACCTTGTCGTCGAGCATTTCAGTGCCCTGAGCGACACTCTATACCAAGATCCCGAGATTCCTTTCGTTTTCGAGCACCCATAGATTGTGCACCGAACGACAATTTCCAAATCATTACCCTATATATTTCCCTTCGTTTTCGAGCACCCAAAGATTGTGCACCGAACGGCAATTTCCTTGCACCTTAAACTTTCCCCTTGAATTAAGCTTAGGATAAAAATGGAATATATGAGTTTATTTAATATCGATATTATACTCCTTATAAAAAATTAATTATTCCCCTCTCTCTTTTAAGCAAACAACATTTTTTCTTTTACGAAAATTAATAACTTATTCTCTCAAATAAGTTTCCTAATCTTTGACTCATTTCAACGGCATAAATCTGATATAAAATTAGATCTAAGTATATTGAATATCAAATAAGGTATATGAAATAATAACATATAAAATATATATATATATATGTATGTATCATTCATTAATTCAATATACTATTTCTATATCATCGCATGATATTTCTTCTAATAAATTTGGTTGTCGCGATTAATTGTATAAAACTTCATATTAATTTTCCCGCGATTCTTGTAGATGTACAATCGACAATACAAAAAAACTCTTCGAGAGAAACGGAATCACAGAGCTGGAAGAAAGACGCGTGCCGACCGTGCAGCTTCCCATTTGCGTTGGCTTCACCGACGAGCTCTTAGATCAAAACCCAGAATCAAATCTATCGAAGAAGTTTCTTTGTCCCCAGAAACAATAGCCCGCTTAAAATCATCAGCGACTAACATACTTCACTACGACGCTTGCGCTAAAAATCCAGAAATCCAGCATTATATTATTTCTGAACCATCGCAATCATTATTAGTCGATCATATAACTCCAGGAACTTCCCAAGAAGTAAATAAAACCGAAACAATCATTAACCCGCCGACATTATACAACTTTGCAGGCGTATTTATTAACTCCTCAGAATCATTCTCATCGTCAGATCAAAATACAATTTTCCCAAGGGAAAATGTAATTAATCATGAAGATTCTTTGCCTAGAGATTTAATATCTCAATTAAGAATTCAACTACCGGAAAACTATTTCGCTATTGATGATTATGCTAATTATTTGAATTATTAAGAAATCGCTGACTTCAAGTTATTATATGTACAATTGTATAACAATTATCAATGAATAAAATCTCTAAATTAATCATTTACGAATATATTGCGCTAATTCAAATGAAGCCTAGAATTACTGACGAAGAAGTTGACGCCATAAATTTTGTTCTAAATTTATTAATCAGATTACTTTCTGAGATTATTGACGATCAATTAGACATAGACGAGTTAATTTCTTTCTTAGAAAATATTGAACAACCTTAAAATATATGTATCCAAAATATACTTAAGTTATACTAAATCTTATACTCGATTATATTTAATCACATATAAAATATTGTCTTAAATTTAGTAAGTTACCAATATCACTATTCCGTACCATCTAGTTCACTTTCCCTAGATCCATAAGTCAAGTCCTAGCTCTCGGCGTCCCTAGGCAGTGATGCCAGAAAGGCCACGCTAGCAACACGCAACCGTGGTGGGGAGAATGACGCACACAAAGCGAAAACCGCGTACGTGTGAGCTCGGTGCTTCGGCTAGCTTCGAGTAGTAGAGGAGGACAGATAGATTGTTTGCTGTCTCCTTTCTACCAAGCCGGTAACGAAGACGACGGGCGACGCTGCTCGCTTCTCGCTTCTTCATACGCGCGTGACAGCGTTAAATGTTTCTTTACAGCCTTTTTGTATTTAATATATATATATATATATATTCTCTTATGCAAATGCTTTTATATGTGCAGTACATTGTACAGTATACTGTTTTATATTTATTTTTAAGTATACTTAAATAGAAAAATATTATTTATTAAAGTAATATAGCGTTAATATTAATAGTAACAGAAGCTTTAAAAAATATCTAATATATAATAATAATTATATATTTAACTTTACTGTTTTGTATACATATATATTTACGATACTATTACGACACACAACGTATACTGACCACATATATACGTTTGTGTCGTTGACAGCTTAAAATGGTAAACAAAATAATGAAGGGTGATTTTCCACACCACCCAAGAGGTACCACCAATGGCGCGTTAGGTTTTTTCACGTGGACCTTCGCCTGGAGCCATATTATACCACATTATATTATATGTATAATATTCTCTATTATATCTGTCATTTACAGTGGTCTTTTAAAGGCTAAATATTTTTTATCCACTTTTCTTTTGTCATCGGACAAATTATATTCCATTTGTCCTAAAAAAATGAGCAGTTTAACATTATATGCTGCTGATGAGATTGCTAGTACCTCATCGGCTAATGATATGCAATAATAATGTTAAAAATAAAATTAATTGTATTTTGTCTGTAATAGACACCACACTTGTAAAAAAAGTGTGTAAAAAATAATTTGTCATTAATTGACACCACACTTGCAAGTGTGTAAAAAATTATTTGTCATTAATTGACACCACACTTGCAAAAGGCAAGTGTGTAAAAAATAATTTGTCACTAATTGACACCACACTTGCAAGTGTGTAAAAAATTATTTGTCATTAATTGACACCACACTTGCAAAAGAAAAGTGGATAAAAAATATTTAGCCTTTAAAAGACCACTGTAAATGACAGATATAATAGAGAATATTATACATATAATATAATGTGGTATAATATGGCTCCAGGCGAAGGTCCACGTGAAAAAACCTAACGCGCCATTGGTGGTACCTCTTGGGTGGTGTGGAAAATCACCCTTCATTATTTTGTTTACCATTTTAAGCTGTCAACGACACAAACGTATATATGTGGTCAGTATACGTTGTGTGTCGTAATAGTATCGTAAATATATATGTATAGAAAACAGTAAAGTTAAATATATAATTATTATTATATATTAGATATTTTTTAAAGCTTCTGTTACTATTAATATTAACGCTATATTACTTTAATAAATAATATTTTTCTATTTAAGTATACTTAAAAATAAATATAAAACAGTATACTGTACAATGTACTGCACATATAAAAGCATTTGCATAAGAGAATATATATATATATATTAAATACAAAAAGGCTGTAAAGAAACATTTAACGCTGTCACGCGCGTATGAAGAAGCGAGAAGCGAGCAGCGTCGCCCGTCGTCTTCGTTACCGGCTTGGTAGGAAGGAGACAGCAAACAATCTATCTGTCCTCCTCTACTACTCGAAGCTAGCCGAAGCACCGAGCTCACACGTACGCGGTTTTCGCTTTGTGTGCGTCATTCTCCCCACCACGGTTGCGTGTTGCTAGCGTGGCCTTTCTGGCATCACTGTCCCTAGGGTATAGCCGGTGCATGCAGGTTGCCCTATAAAAAATAGAGAGCTCTCTTTCTTTTTCTAACCTAGGAATAGAATAGAAGTTATTTATTTGAAAATATATAAAATTTATTAAAAAGCGACCTGACTGGCCAATACAAGAATTTTAACACGACGTTTCGGCCCTTGGGTACGGGCCCTTATCAAGTGTTGCTATGGAAATTAATGAAAAATTGTATATTAACAATAAGAAATAAACCGCAATTTAGGATGTAATTCACATAGAAACACTCCTACCACTCGACCAATACTAGCAAATAAATTAAACGGGCGAAGTTTGAAGAATATTTTTCAGGGAGACGTATCTCTTGGTTTGAGATTACAAGAATCCCTTGATTATTCTCTAACAATCCCGTTAATAAGGATGTATGCGATGACATAACTACTTATTAAGATTCCACTGTTATACTTTGTGGAATCATATTTTCCATATAATAATTTGCAAACAGCTTTCTCTATAAATAATTAGAACTAGGGCTCGTGAAAATCGATTAATTCGATTAATCGTTTAACCGGTTAAAAACGAATTTACTGATTAAAATCGGTTAACCGGTTAATCGGTTAGAGTGATTACCATTATTCGATTAATCTTTAAATCGGTTAATCATTTAATCGGTTATTCAGGTCAATTAATATATTTATTTTGTTTTTCAAGATTTTTTTTATGGAATGATTAATTATCACTTTTGTTATGTCTAATCGAATTAAACAAATAATGTCTTTGTACTTCACACGCAAATAATTCCAAAAGTGGATCTTTAATGGACCTTCATGCAGAATTCTGAAACAAGTTTTATCAGTTGCACTTTCTTTTGCCGTTATAAAAGAACAAATATGAAAAATAGAAACAAAAGTGTTATTTGTTATATAAAGAAATATGAATATTAAGTAAGAAAACCGCTTTGTTGCATATATACACGAATTTATTATAAAAATTCTGCTAGTTTAAACATAAGAATAACAATTTTTCACCAAATAATTCAATATTCCCTTGATGTCAAATTTTCAAAATGCAGAGACAAGATTATCATATCGTAAACTGTTTAATGACAAAAATATCATATTATACAGAAACAAACTATATAGAAAGTTGATTCAGCGTCAGTTTAATTCGTAACGTGAAAGTTATACGAAGTCATACAGTAAAAGAGGATAAAAACGCAACAAAACAAAAATAAATTCTGCAAAATAAATATATATATACTATATACATATATATTAAAGGTAGTATTGTATTATAGTGTGATATGGTAACCATACCATTTATGTAAATGATCCGGCATTTGAATCTTATCCTCAAAACTGAAAAAAGTATGACGGGTTTTTTAAAATTTGGTTTCTTCTGAAATCTGAATAAGAATTCACAATGTAACACAATATTAAGATACAATTTCTTTTAAACATTGCGATTTTTATATAGAAATGTTAGTAAGTTGACATTTTCCGGCTTCAAGCAACTTCTTTTGGATGTGACGATACTTCCGGCTATTGAAAAGGATCTTTCAGACATTGCAGAGGTTGCAGGAATAGATAAATATTTTTGTGCTATTTTAAATATTAACGGAAATAAGTCTTTGTGATGTTTCCACCATAGCAGCGGGTCTAAGTTGTAGCCAATTTGGGGTTCCGCAACGTAATTTTCAAATTGAACTTTCCAGTCACTTGAGGAAATGAAATTAGACTGAAACAGAAAATCCAAAGCAGTCTCTGAAGACTCATCTGCTGTTTCTTGATCAGAAGGATTTTCTGTAACCGCGTTCTTCACAAAAGTTATAACTTTTTTTCTTGTGAACTCATCTTCATGTGAAAGGGACTTGTATCTGGGATCCAAAAAGCAAGATATTTGTTCAGATGTTAAATTTGCAGATTTGTTAAATCTTTTATTCAGAGAGGAAATGGCTTTGGATTTAAATAACTTTATATAATTGTCATCCTCTGAGCTTTCAATCATGTGTTTGGTTTTCAATCCATGTATTATCGGTCTTACAAGAGATATTGTAACCATATTTTCGTTACACAGGACTATAGTGGCAACTTGAAAAGGTCTTAGGACTTTCACCATACTCTCCATGATACTCCAATCTTCTTCTGAAATTTCGAAGTTTTTAGAAATAGCCACTGTGGTTATTTGCCGGTCCCCAAGTACAAGTTCAATGGCGCTTCTGTTCCTTAGAAGACTCTCACACATATAGAATATAGAATCCCACCGTGTGGGACAGCTTTGGACCAGCCGCTCATTCTTCATTTCTAGTTGCTTTTGGCGCTTAGAAAGCGCTCCAACTGCCAAATCGGAATGATGGAAATGAGAAACAATTCTAGCACCCTTTTTAGTTATAGCTTCGTACTGAGGAACAGCAGTCATACAGTCCTTCACGACCAGCTGTATGAGATGAGCTGCACATGAGATGCTATCTTCTGTTTCTATCAGATTACCTGCTAATTCCATTGCTCTAGCACTATCATGCACAACAGCCTGGACTTTTCCTATCAAATTCCAGTCGATCATGACAGAATTTAAACTATCTGCGATATTGATAGCAGTAGGTCTTTCCTCTAGAGCTTCAGTGCAAAGATTAAAATGCTGAAGACAACAATCATTATCTAGAGTTTGAACCTCCACAGATATGTAGCGGTCCTTCGCTCGTGAGCACCATTCATCCGTTGTCAGAGATATACTAGAGGTAACGGCAAGCTTCTTCTCAATTATGGATCGAGTCGTATTGTACAAAACTTGGAGTCGTGATCGAATGGTCTGTTCGCAAGGGACCTTGTATGTAGGCTCCAATACTTTCATGAAGTTCTGGAAACCCTCTAATGACACAATCGATAAAGGTAGTATGGATGTGCTGATAAACTTAGCTATGGCTTGTGTTATAGATTCCTGCCTATCAGAACTACAAAAATCTTGCGTTGTTTCATTTCTCTTTTTTTTTTTCCGAGGTGGTTCTACAGTTCCAGAATTTGATGAATTAGACGAATCGTCAACATTTCCATCAGCACTGAAAGCATGTGTCATATTCATAAAAACAATTCTCAATGGAATCTGGCAATTAAACTAATTTTTTTTGTTAAATTGAATATAACAGTCCATACACCATCCCCCGAAGTTTGGTTCGCAATAAAATAGTATCTACTTACACATTATATATAGTATTGTTTTTTGGTTCAAGCTTATGAAGTGCTTTGAGATGATTGGCGATTGTGGATGGTGAGCCGCAATAACCAAGACGTGCTTCACATAAAGAGCACTGAACTTCCTTGCTCTCTTCAATTATCTTTGCGTAACTCCACACCCAACTTCTTTTACGCGACATATTATATCTAATATTTATGATCTACGAAATATTTAAACTGAATATTTTTAACTGTCACTGTACCAGCCCGGGATAGCACAATATTATTTCTTTTCCGTCAACATGTAAACACACAAGTGTTAAGACTTCAAGACTAATTATAAGACTGTCCGACATGTGACAGGCTACACACACAGCGCAAGATGCCGGAATAAACATTTGTTTATTATTGTTTTTTGCACTGCTCGACTTACATACCAAAGTACCAATACAAAGCAGAGAGGATTTGTTTCAAAGATTCAGCACAATGCTACATAAAAAAAGTATATTTTTTATTTGAAAATATCTTTAATTTCAACATGAAAATGAGATTATATTGCGTTGAACAAAAGAAACTTGCTTAAATGAAACCATTTTATATTGTTCAATCAAGAAAAATACATTCTTATTATTTATATATAATTTTCTTGAATCGAAAGGGAAAAATGTTGGATAGAAAATAACACATTTTCAAATAAAAAATTAGAATTTTCAAGATTAAATAATTTCTATTACAATATCCTTATTCTTAAAGAGAGCTAAGATATGCTAAGGTATGCTAATTACTAAGGTATGTTTAATTCTCACATTCCTAATTCAGAAAGCCTGCATCAAATTCAGACTCATTGAAATTTAAGATTATCAAATTCTTATAAGAAGATTAAAGATTGTTGTGTATATACGAAACAATAAACGCGTCAATTTGAGTATATAAATTTTAATTTGACACTTCTTTCTTTTCTGTGTAGTGTGACGTGGCGTTTCGCACCCGTCACAAGGGCGGACGCGCCCGACTGGGAACGGTCAAAAAGGGCGTAATAATTTAAGAGATTTTGTGAGCGAGCGGCGAACTTTACGCCGACTCGCTCTTTTCCGGATGACGTATCGGGAGTTGAGGTGGTGGCCCCGGAGCGTAATTGTTATAGGAAGAAGAAATTCTGAGGAAGCGAATTCGGGTGAGGAGAGCAGCGGAGAGGTCGAGAGCGGTGCGCACGGAGCGGAATCGCGCGAAGGGCCAGGTATGCGACCAATGTCGTTATATTCCGAATTATACCGAGTCGCATAAGGACTGTTACTGCCGGGTCATTTCTTTACAGCCTCGGAGAGCCTACGAATCGCAGTCAGCACGAGGAGGAGAAGCAGGCGCCTACATCCCGAGACGAGGATAGTTAACTCCGAGGGGCTCGACACAGCATCCCGAGAGGAACGAGGGAGCCCACGAGACTGATCACCCCGCGAGGATCCCTGCATTAGAGAAAGGCCAGCTTAAATTAATTACGAGGGCCGTCCGAGATGCATTCGGAGCCGCCAACATAACGCTGCGACGACAGGACTCCCGAGAGCAAGGAAGAAAACAAAATTATGTACAACGGCGTAAGAGAGCCGACGACCGGAGATAAGGATCGAGATCGAAGTTAAAATCGATTACCGGCCCTGAACGGCGCGCGCAGCGCCACCGCGTGCGGCTACCGGCGTGCCGCCGGCCCATCGAAAAAGACTGCTCGACGGGACGGCGACCCCGACGGATCCAGGAACATCGACCGACGACAACGCAATTGTAAGGCCACCACTTCGACTTCCCGGTAAGCGCGGACTCGGCAGGGACCCGTGTAAGAATCAAGTTATACAAATCGCGTTACCGAGCCGATAGGCTCGTTTGCTATTATCGAGTTTTTTACGTTACCGAGATAATTGTCGTACCGAAATCACGGGGCCCGCGTTGAGATCCGCGTTAATAATTACTTTATTCATTAGCCTCCTTCGCCTTCGAGGGGCGCCGTACCGAGTCGACAGTCCTTGTATCTACGTCAAATTCACGTCTCGTAATATTGTATAGAGTCATTAGTTACTACATTATTCTGGTTTAAGCCATTGATTTAAAGTTAATGTAATAAAAGACACGAGAGAATTGTCGTCGAAATGCTACCGAGATAAACGGTTAAAGTTGAGCATACTATGTATTCCGAGAAGAAGTGACGATCTCCTGGTAATTTAACGATATTAACCAGTCCCATGTAAAGATCGTAGGAAATATATTCTATATTATTTTATATGTGACGTTGTTTGTGTCGTTAGTCCTCTCTCTCTCTCTCTCTCTCTCTCTCCGGGATTTCGGGCCTCCTCCCCCTCGCGAAAAAGAACCACGCCACTCTACCAAAAATCATGATACCGAGCTATCGCGGTTGAGCCGTCGTGCGATTTATCGATTAAGGAGATAACGATAAGCGGTGCGGCCTGACCGTACCTGGCGCCCAAATACCGTAAGAATCGAAGTTCGTTCGCGAATGATTAATACCGAGCACGACGAAGTTGCGCGTGCTTTTCCGAGATATCGAGGAGAAATACGTTGCAGTAGACACTGTACACCCGGCGTCATAAATGCCTTCCCACCTGAAGACAGCCGCCTTCCAGTCAAATAAGAGTTAGACGCATCGCATCTAGTTATTTGTGCATCATGACTGTAGGTTCTTGAAAGAACCGGCAACGTTTTTCGGAAGCATCAATTTGACAGCTCGAAGCACAGTCTTATATACCGTGTGGCTCGAACTATTTTCATACACCCACCCACCCACACACACACACATTACAGAGAGAGAGAGAGAGAGAGAGAGAGAGAGAGAGAGAGAAAGAGAGAGAGAGAGAGAGGATTAAATCAAATGAACTAAAAATTATTAAAATTAACATAAATAATTAATAAATTAAAATTAATTAAATTAACTAAAAATATTATTATAATATATAATACTTTTCAAATTTGATTTATACAGATTAATACAGATAATAACATTACGACATAATGTATTGTAAATATAAAAATATATTATTATTAATTATAAATTATTAAAGATAAAATTAGATACTATTAATTATATAAAAATATTTAGCATGCTTTATGTGTGCCTTAAGTTTTATCGGTAGTTAAACAATCCGCATTAGAATTTAATCGTCTTCTGGTTTGTCAAAATGTAAATTTACATAATGTTATGTAAAATTATAAAGAATATTAATTAATATTTCTTTATAAGTTTTAATAGACTGTTCTCGAAGTAACATGGCTTTCCGATATCATAAATTCGAGTCAAATGATGTGGAACAAGTTGCGCAATGTCATTTTTTCGGTGCAGCATTATTTAAAAAGGCTGAGAAGAAGAGCGCTAGAAGATGATTGAGTTCTAATAAGGATTTTTTAACCATCAATAAGACTTATGGCATGGAGCATGCTAAATATATTTATAATTAATAGTGTATAATTTTATCTCTAATAATTTATAATTAATAATAATATATTTTTATATTTACAATACATTATGTCGCAATGTTATTATCTGTATTAATCTGTATAAATCAAATGTGAAAAGCATTACCTTTGATAATAATATTCTTAGTTAATTCAATTCATTTTAATTAATTAATTAATTAATTAGTTATGTTAATTTTAATAATTAACGTGCGTGCGTGCGTGCGTGCGTCCGTGCGTGTGGAGGTATCATTTGTTTTATCAGTATGGTCGAAATATGCAACGAAATATTTATGCAAATTTGACAGAAAAAGATAGGGGCCGCATTATCGGGCTGTATGAATCGGGTGTTAACAAAACAGTTATTGCACAAACAATAGGATGTAGCCAAAAAACAGTGTCATTGTGGATTCGCAAGTATGAAGAAGCAGGCCTTGAAGCTTTAAAAGATCATCGAAAAAATAACGCAAGACCAAGAAAAACGACAGCTCGTCAAGATGATGATATTGTCCAGTTAATTGACGCGAATCCTTTTAATCCTGCTGCAACAGTTTTAAACAACAATGATTATCCGATTTCGGTAAGCTCAGTGAGACGTCGCTTGAAATCGGTTAAAGTTCGTTCGCATCCACCAGCGAAAAAAATTGCACTCACTCAAAATCATCGAAATCGAAGAGTGCAATTTGCATTAGAATATTTAAATACTCCGCAGGAAGAATGGAATGCAATAATATGGTTGGACGAAAAAGTATTTAGTTCGGCCGAAGATGGAAGACGCAGAGTGTGGCGACCGAACGGAGAACGCCTGAATCCAAAATACGTTCTCCCTTCTCAACATAGTGGAAGAATTACATTAGGATTTTGGGGGAGCATGACATCCTCAGGATTAATGGATATCGTAGAAATATCGCCACACATGAATGCAGAAGAATATGTGGAAATTTTGGAGGAAGTCCTGAAACCTAGTGCCAGACAAATATACCCTGAAGAACAATACCCGATTATTAAGATCGCACAAGACAATAGTGCTGTACACACTTCAAGAATGGTCCAAGCATGGTTTGAAGCAAATCCCGATTTCGAACAACTACCATGGCCTGCAAAATCACCCGATCTAAATCCAATCGAGAACGTTTGGGCCAAAATGATAGAATCGTGGATAGCTGGAGAATTACGAACTAAAGAAGCATTAAGAAATCATGTTCATCAAGTATGGGACGAATTAACATTGAGACCTAATTATACGGAAAATTTGGTGACATCAATGCCAAGACGATTACAGCTTGTAATTCAAAATGATGGTTTCTGGATTCCATACTGGTAAGTATAAATTTAATAATAACTTGAATAAGATAATGATAATTCACATATAACTTGAAAAAAAGAATAACAATTCTTTCTTTTTTCAGAAATTATACTGAAATCTCTTTGGAAGAAGACTTTTTGATGCAAGAAAATTCTACTTTTGAATGTTATATTGGTAAATATATTTTATCAATGACAATTTAAAATATAAAAAGACTAAAATAATTTTACATAATTACGCTATTTTTTCTTTTTCAGAAAACCCACTGAGAGAAGATGTTCAATCATTTTGGCATTGTATCACCAAGTTTTACGCATAGGTCTCAATACTAATTCGTTCCATATTTGGTGAATTCTTAAAGCTTCTTTAGTTTTTAATTCACAGTCATCCATAATTCGTTTATTTTGGCCCAAACGGGGCCATTTTCTCGATTGAATTTAAAACGGGTGATTTTGCAAGTCATGTAGTTGTTAAAAATCGGTATTTGCTTCAAACCATGCTTGGATTATTCTTGAAGTGTGTACAACATTATTGTCTTGTGCGATCTTAATAATCGGGTATTGTTCTTCAGGATATATATTTGTCTGGCACTAGGTTTCAAAACTTCCTCCAAAATTTCCACATATTGCTCTGCATTCATGTGTGGCGATATTTCTATGATATCCATTAATCCTGAGGATGTCATGCTCCTCAAAATCCTAATGTAATTCTTCCACTATGTTGAGAAGGAAGCACGTATTTTGGATTCAGGCGTTCTCCGTTCGGTCAACACACTCTGCATCTCCCACCTTCGACCGAACTAAATACTTTTTCGTCCAACCATATTATTGTATTCCATTCTTCCTGCGGAGTATTTAAATATTCTAATGCAAATTACACTCTTCGATTTCGATGATTTTGAGTGAGTGCAATTTTTTTCGCTGGTGGATGCGAACGAACTTTAGCCGATTTCAAGCGACGTCTCACTGAGCTTATCGAAATCGGATAATCATTGTTGTTTAAAACTGTTGCAGCAGGATTAAAAGGATTCGCGTCAATTAACTGGACAATATCATCATCTTGACGAACTGTCGTTTTTCTTGGTCTTGCGTTATTTTTTCGATGATCTTGTAAAGCTTCAAAGCCTCTTCATATTTTCGAATCCACAATGACACTGTTTTTTTACTACATCCTACTGTTTGTGCTGTTTGACGAGCTGTTTGTGCGATAACTATTATAACTGTTTGTTCCCGATTCATAAAGCCTCATGTGATATGAAATATCAAATAATATTAATAAATTTATATTATTTACCATCACCAATTGGAATTTATTTACACACACGCGCGCGCGCGCGCGCACACGCACGCACACGCACGCACGCACGCACGCACACACACGCGCAAGCACACGCACACGAGAGAGAGAGAGAGAGAGAGAGAGAGAGAGAGAGAGAGAGAGAGAGAGGCACAGAAAGAGACAGAGACAGAGAGATTGATTGATTGATTGATTGATTGATTGACTGATTGATCTTTATTAGCTTTCTCAGCTATTTGTAATACAGATTTAGTTTACATAATTTATTGTGATATTTTTTATGATAAATTATAATATATTTTTATATTTACATTATGTCGTAATGTTATTATCTGTATTAATCTGTATAAATCAAATTTGAAAAGTATTATCTATTATAATAATATTTTTAGTTAATTTAATTAATTTTAATTTATTAATTATTTATGTTAATTTTAATAATTTTTAGTTCATTTGATTTAATCCTCTCTCTCTCTCTTTCTCTCTCTCTCTCTTTCTCTCTCTCTCTGTAATGTGTGTGTGTGTGGGTGGGTGGGTGTATGAAAATAGTTCGAGCCACACGGTATATAAGACTGTGCTTCGAGCTGTCAAATTGATGCTTCCGAAAAACGTTGCCGGTTCTTTCAAGAACCTACAGTCATGATGCACAAATAACTAGATGCGATGCGTCTAACTCTTATTTGACTGGAAGGCGGCTGTCTTCAGGTGGGAAGGCATTTATGACGCCGGGTGTACACTACACAGTTACATATCATTCTAAATCCTAATGAAAATAACAAGTAATCGAAAAAATGGTTTATTCGATTAATAATTAATCAGTTTCAGCGATTAATCGGTTAACCGAAACCGTATTAACCGATTAACCGTTTAGTCGAATATTAAACGTTTCTTTCGGTTACAACCGGTTAACCGATTTTCAATTAACCGACTAATCGGTTACAATCACGAGCCCTAATTAGAACCAATAGTTAAAACTATATGAAAATTGATTAGCTCTAAAATATCATTGGAATACTAAGCTAACAATAAATTATTATAAATTGATTCCACAAACAAGAGAATTAGATACAAAATTTAACATTTTACATTAGCCTAGCATTATGAAATATTCAAAGAATAGAATATAAGAGTATTCAGATCGATTAATGCATGTAACTCGGTAGAGGGGATGCTGAGACCGACCGACTCCTTATCTATATCACTCCGGTGTGTATCAAAACATACGAAATTCGCAAGCAAGCTCCTGTAGCTACCCGGTGATTCGATTAAGAAGAATTCTATGACGGCCCTTTCTGGAAGGAGTAATTCTCACCCCCAAAGCCCTTCAAATGACCTATGACCAATGCATGTTCCACACGGCACCAAAGTCCGATTTGAATGCCTTTGTCTCAAAGGTATATAAACCGCTAATTTCGCGCTCCGATTCATTATATATTCTATATTCGTCCTTTAAGCAAGTATCTCATTATATTCTTCGAGCTGTATCAATCATTATAACATACATTATTCGGCGTTAAGACTTCTAATTGTCAATCGTGCGCTAGATATTCAATTGTGCAAAAACTGAATAAAGAACTCTGTGCATAATTTCGAGTGAATTAAATTCAACCTTACTCGCTGCGACCGAGGTCCTCCAGGAAGCGTGAAGATAGAGAAACGTGCAGCAGAGCTATAAATTGCAGTTACAATACGGTAAGTAATCATAATTCCCCTTAATCCTGATCACGTAGTCTTAGCGAAGATTAGAAATTGTTAACGACTGACAGCCCACTTCAATCCATTACCTCATCAATTATTCCATCGTCACTCAACAATTCGTACGCTCACAGTGACATTCTGATATCCCTTATTTAATAAAGAAAAACCCCTGTCAAGCGCTGGCATGTAGCTGACAGTTTTCGGGCAGTCAATCCTTAACTAACATAAACTATTATCAAATAATCATCAAATACCCTGAATCTTGCAAACAGTATTAATACTAAAAGAAAGTTAGATTTTTAATTAAGTAATACTACTGTTGACACTCGGACATCGTCCAACCCTCTGTTAACCTGACGCTGAGCATCCTCTGTCATGCCCTAAGCGTCATTCTATACCTAATCCTAGATATTCTTTTCGTTATCGAGCACCCTATGTTGTGCCCTGATCGACAATTTCCAATCACCACCCAGTATATCTCCATAACTAACCGGGCACCCTACGTTGTGCCAGGTCAGTAAATTTCCTCGACCGCCTATTTCTCCATTTAAGATCGTCAACAGAAGATTTATAAACGGAGATATATCTCATATTTTATTCTCTCTCTTCTCATTCGCCCTTAAATTTCCATCGCCGCCGAGCACCCAATGTTGTGCCCTTGGTAGCACTCCGTACAAATAATTTTGCTTTTGTTAACTGAGCATCCATTGTTATGCCCTGATTAACGCCCTCCGCATTCTCCATACCTTCCTTTTGAATTAAAAGATTAGATTGTACAAAGATATAAATTTAGTAATAATACTGTATTCTTTATAACTAATTACCCTCAAACCTTATCCCCTTTAACAACAATCATCCTTATAAGAAATTTTTAAATAAAACTTCTAATCTTCAATTTAGTTTTAAGGCACGATTCCTGAGTAATATATATATATATATATATATTACATTCTATATAAATACACTTACGTTAAATAATTTTCAAGTTACATAAAATATAAAATAACTTTCTTAGACTTTTATTCAATTAATTATCTCATAATATCTTTTCTCTTTTCTTACGAATTCACATTAAAGAAATCTTGTATGAACTGATCATTTTATTCAATTTAACTTTTTAAGTTTTATTTTTAACATAAATACACCCTTGTAGATGGTCAACCCATCATACAAACTCGTTCTCAAGAAAAAACAAAAACATAGAGCAGGAAAGATAACGCACGCCGCACGCGCAACTTCACACTTGCGTTGGCTCAAGAAACAGTCTTCAAAAAGCAAACCTCGGATTAAATCAATTGAGAAAGTTTCGTTGTCCCCGGACACCTTAACAAAATTAAAAACATCAATAAAAAGCACATCTTATTTCCAAGCATATTCAGAACCAAAACGTGACATTAGCGACCCCACGGGTTTATTAGAGTATTCTCCTGAATTAATATTGTTTCAAGATTTATATCAAAGTATCAATTATCAAAGAGAAAATTGTCAAAACCATAATTCAGAAAATCCTCAACCTAAGGACTTAATGTCTCAGATAAAATCTCAATTTCCAGAAGAACTTTTTAATATAAATGAATACGAACAATATTTAAATCTTTAAGTCACGCCACACCGTATAAACACCACTGTATGTACATGTATTTCTATAAAAATCAATTATTAATAAATCTTTTATAAGGTTAACAATAATTATCATTTAATACACACCGAGACCATATAAAAATATTTTACAAATTACAAATGAAACCTTTATCCTTGACTGAAGAACTTAATAAAATAGTAAGCAACTTACCACAATTAACCTTATTAATAATAATTGGACTCATTGATGACTACTTTAACGGATATATAGATGAAGATCTATTAATAGTTCTTTTAAGACATCTTTGAACTTCTCAAATCATATATTTGTATTTAAATACGTAAAACAATCCTAGTAAATCCCTAGAAAATAATAAATTGTTATTCTGTGCCTCCGCATCTCATTTTCCCTAGATCTACAAGTCAGGTCCTAGCTCTCGGCGTCCCTAGGGTATAACCGGTGCATGCAGGTTGCCCAATAAAATAGAGAGCATCCTTTTCTTTTGCTAACCTAGGTATAGTGAAAGAAAGAATTGTCACTCCAGACGTGACACTGCACTAGTTCAGAGTTTATCTTTTTCCTTCCAATTTGGAATAAAAGAGAACTAGTGCAGCCAGTTCAGCTAGAAAGAACAGACCTAATGTATAGTACCAGAATGTTTTCGCGTGTTTGGTTTGTCATGTCTGAGTGACCCTTTTCTCACTAGATTTTAGTGATAAGAAAAGGAATGCTCTCTATTTTTTGAAGGGCAATCTGGGGGTCGATTCTGTAACTCAAGTGAGATCACTCACTTCTCGCACTTTCATCTCACGTGAATTTGTCATAGATATCGGAAGATAGAGATGGAGCGTGAGTTCAGTATTTAGACAGCGGGGGGAAGCCTCTTCGGGGAGGGCGACGAGGTAAACTGTGAGCACTTTCTATTGGATGGAATGATGCGCGTGCGTAATGGCGTTTAATACGAAATAGGATTCCTGCCCACCGGACGCGGAAATGCTTGCCGCGCGACAAAAGAGAACGTGGTAGTCAATCAATGTACTTTTACATATATTATATGAAATAATTATAATTATAATTTTTTTATGATTATAATATTTATAACAGTTTCTAAATTAATCATATTTTTCTTTTACCTATAGAACTATCCGCACTCGATAAAATATTAACACTTGTTGTTGGTGAAATTGATGCCAGACTTATCTCCAGATTCAAGTTTTCTTCTACGTTAGACATATTGTCAGATATATTTGTTTTTATTTCAAGATTAGATGCATCATACATTCCTGTGGGAGAATGTATAACTGTATTATTTACAGATAACTTTTCTCCTTCATGTTGTTCCTGAAATATTTAAATACAAATAATACAAAATTAATTACATTCAGAAAGAGAGAGCGAGAGAGGGAGAGAGAGAGAAATGCTTTAATATAAATATTTATTTTTATTTTATACTTGTATAGCTATTGGTAATGCATTCCTAAAGAGTCTAGCAATCAAAGTTCTTTTGTCATAGTCTTCTTCTTTAAAATGATCAGAACATATGCGTGCTGCCACAGGAATGGATGCTGCATCTAGTTTTAAAATATCAATCCACAAGTTACGAGTCGCTGGATCTTTCGGAAAACTATACAAATTAGAGCATTTACAATTATAATTATTAAATTAATATTTAAATAAGTATATATATATGTATAATATATATATACATATATGAATATACATATATGAATATGTTCCTTCAAAGTTCAATTTCTGTTTGTCGCAGCTTGAAACTATATCACTAAATGATGTATTTGTATATATACCCTAAGAGCACAGTCGACTTCTAGCAGTCATTTTTAGATATTTTATAATATAACCTTAAAATAATAGTCGCGAGTTAAAAAAGTTGCCCAGTAATGAATAAGATGAATACATCGGCTGCAAACATTAATCAATTTTATGTTGTGGTAACTGCAGAATGGGCGGCTGCAAATCTGATATTTTACCCAGTATAGGCCACAACTGACTTTTGGAACTTTTTGCAATTGGCAATCCGTCTATATTTAAATCTAACTGAATAACAGTCCGACCAAGAAAAGCTTGTGGAGTTTGATTAATAATTGTTGTCAGCGCTCTACCTAAACCGTAATGAATGTATTGACCTCGTGAAAAGTTTTTAACGTCATAACTATGAGGCCTTGGAGTGTTTAAAAAAGTACGTGCATCTACTACAGGTACATCGATCTCATGACGTTTAAGAATGTGTAATAAACGAGTTAGAGCTTTGTGAGTTATATCAAACTCAATTGCCCAATCACGAATATCATCGCTAATCTGAAAAAGAGCAATATTATAATTAATTCTTCTTCTTCTGTGTCCCCCGCTGGATTTCCAAAATATTATCATTCGAAGTACTTACAGCATCATCGCAGTTAGTACTACTTTCGGATAATGAACAATTATCATTGTTACTGCTATTATCAGCTTCTGATTCATCATTAGTTTCTAGAGGCATTAATGATGCATCGGAAACAGAAACTTCCGCAAAGTCATTTATTACATCTTCATTAATACCATGAACCGCAGGTGGACCAGGAAGCATATCACCAGCACCAGCATCATCATTATTTGAAGGATGAGGTTCAAAATTATTACGACGATAAAGTAATAAAGTACGTCGATTTTTTTGCCGTTTGGACAACTCGCGAAAACTCTTCCTCATATTTTAGTAAATCGAGAAATCTAATAGAAATTTTTTTTTCGTTTATTGTTGTTAGCGCTAATAGCGTCTCCCCGAACGCAGCCTTTAAAAATAAATATATATTAATTTCATGTACAAAATGTTGACTAAAACCTGACGTAAAAAGTCGACTTCGAAATCGACTTTGAAGTCGACTTTGAAGTCGACTTTTAGTCGGCGTTTTTGGGACATTCGCCGACTTCAAGTCGACTTAAAGTTGACTTTCGTCCTCAAAAAAGTCGGCTTTCCGCCAAGTCATTTCGGTGAAAAGTCGACTTTAAGACGACTTAAAGTCGACCTTTTGCTCTTAGGGTATCTTGTATATAGTCTTGGATTACAATATATTACCTATGAAATGATACTTTTTTTCTCATTTCGCCAGTGTCAATTCTCTTTTTCCAGTCTCTTATTTCTGATGTGTTCTTGCACGATGGAACTAAGCAGCGTACCATTGTATATGGCTATTAATCTGCGATATATAATTTAGAAATCCACACACACACACACACACACACATTTAAGACATCCTACAATTGATGCTAAGTACTTTTGATTTATTACATATAAAAATATAATCAGAGAAGGTCTCAAACACTTTATAAACACTATTTTTGGGCTTACCTGTTAAAAAAAATTTACACACAATTATGTTTAAATATCTAATAAAAATCTGGTAAAAATCAAAATAAACTGCTTCTTTTTTAAATAATATACTTCTTGTTGTTTCACTTTCTCTGCTAATTTATTTTCTTCGTTGCCATTCGTTGCTTTATTTACTCACATAACCTTCGTAAATAACCTCTTCACTCGGTTTTATTCTGCTTTATGTATTGTACGCATGCGTAGAAAAACAGCCAATAAAAAGTGCTCACAGTTTACCTCGTCGCCCTCCCCGAAGAGGCTTCCAACCCCGCGGACACACGCTCCATCTCTATCTTCCGATATCTATGGAATTTGTTTGCGCGATTCTGTAACGTAGTGAAAATACGAAGTGAAAATACGAAATCACTAGATTTGCTAGTGTGGGGAAAAACGTTTTGTACGTACAGAAACTGTACCTAAAATAATAATCACAAATGTTTGAAGGTTCACCATTTAAAAAACAGCTTTTACAACTCTTGCGAATAAATTCCTTTTTTCGGCGTTACAACACAATTATAGAATACATCAATTAGCCATGTTCAGATTTTCTCAAAATGCTTGTGCGCGAGCATTAATTTAAAAAATACATTTCAGAATAAAACATTTGCATAATAAAAGAATAAGATAACAGAAACATGATTATTCATTAGAAAACAATATTTATTAGTAAATATATATTTGTTGGGATCAATATGTTTTGTATATAATTTGGACTTGAATAAATTAAATAAAAAAGCACTCTACATATATATATATATATATATATATATATATATATATATATAAGTAAACAAAGAAACTTTTTTATGTAACAATATAGTAAAATAAAATTTATGGCGTTATTAATGTCAATTAGATTTAATAAACAATATTGTTAAACTTAAAATAAATGACATTTACACACACATTTTAGATATATATATTTAGAGTTATACATATAAACAAAATGAGAGATAAAAATAATTTTCGTCAAAAATAAAAAAGGGAGAAAGGAAAAAGTTTGTAAAGCTTTTAATAAGTAAAAATATAATTATACTTTTTAGTCCAAAAAAAATATAATTATATTTATATTCATAAAAGCTTTTATTTATAAAAACACACCAAAAGTAATTTATGCAACGAACTGTAAACGACGCGTGAGGATTACGGTCCACAAAACAATGACAAAAACGAAATAAACGGAAGCACAAATTTTCGTTTAACTATTATAATTCTTTAATATTCTTTAATGTTCTTTAATGGACAAAATGTTAACATGAACACACGACGATGAGAACTGTAAACAAAGCAACGACACTTAACCTTTTATAAACTGTCAAAAACGCGTCACGACGCTGTCTATGATTTTTCTCTCGCTCTATCTCTCAGTCTTTCACTCTCGGATTTCACCATTCGACAAGAAATTTCTTGTCGAACGAACTCCCGTGAGATGGCTCACATTTTCACCATGATGAAAGTTACTGAATCGCGGTAACCGCTCACTTTTAGCATTTTCACTAGATTTTAGATACAGAATCGACCCCCAGGTCCTAGCTCTCGATGTCCCTAGGGTATAACCGGTGCATGCAGGTTGCCCAATAAAATAGAGAGCATCCTTTTCTTTTGCTAACCTAGGTATAGTGAAAGAAAGAATTGTCACTCCAGACGTGACAATATCATCACTTTCTGATCCAACGCGAGGTTTTAATGACTGGCGACATTTAAGTCCCAGAATTCCTGACCATGAGAACTCAACCCTTCATCGTGAAAACTATATTAAATGGAAAACAATAGAAAAAGGTTTACGATCTAAATCTTCAATTAATGCTTCCCTTCAAATGGCAATAGATCAAGAAAAGGAAAAATGGCGACATACGCTAAGAGTCCACATTGATGTTATTATGTTTTGTGCAGAGAATAATTTAGCTCTAAGAGGATCTAATGAAAAAATAGGTGAACCGGGTTCAGGAATACTTCTAAGTGCTGTTAATATGATAGCAAAATATAATCCAAAGCTGAAGGCACATATCGATCGGCACATACTCATAAAAAAGAAAGCACATTTTATTTCTCTCCGTTAATTCAAAACGAATTAATTGAATTAATGGGAACTAAAGTTAAAACACAAATTATTAAAGAAGTAAAAATTGCCAAGTATTTTTCTATTCTATTTGATTGTGCCCCGGACGTATCGGATCAAGAACAAATGTCTCAAATTTTAAGATAAAGTGAAAGTTTTTAATGGAAAGGTCAGCATAGAAGAACGTTTTATAGATTTTATTCACTCTCATGAAAAAACAGGTAACGGGTTAGCCAATGAAATTTTACAAAAATTGAAAGTAGACGGGTTAAATATTGCAAATATTCGAAGGCAGGGTTATGACAATGGAACTAATATGAGTGGAAAATACAACGGCGTTCAAGCTAAAATTCAACAAATTAATAAATATGCTCGATTTGTACCGTGTGCAGCACATAGTTTGAATCTAGCTGATATAAATGCTGCTAGTGTTACATCAGATATGGTAACATTTTTTGGCATAGTTCAAAGATTATTTACGTTTTTTTCTGGGTCGACAATACGTTGGGAAGTTTTAATGAAACATTAATATATCTTTGAAATGTCACGCTGACACTAGATGGTCGTCCAAAGCAAAAGCAGTAAATGCTTTATATATTCAACTCCCACAAGTTGTCACTGCTTTAAATGTTTTGACTTCTGATACTTTTAATGCAGAAACCATTGCAACAGCTAAATTTCTTTTAATAAGCATTAATTATAAATTTGTGTGTACATTAATCGTATGGGCACGAATTTTGGCAGCCATTGATAGAGTGAATCAAAGTTTACAATTAAAAAATGTCACGGTAGACAGAGGTGCAAAAATGATACAGGGATTGACCAAACAGATTCAAAACTTCAGAGATGAAAATTTCGAGAAAATCTTTAATGAAGCGCTAAAATTAAGTGAAAAGATAGGAATAGAAGGCGATTTTGTAGAGAAAAGAAAACGAGCAAAAGATCAGGATTACAATATAACATCCAAAGAAAATTTTACAATTAAAATTTTTCAAGTAATAGACACTTTAATAACTCATTTCCAATGGAGATTCGAAAAGCTTAATGATATTGCCGAAAATTTCAATTTTTTATCTATTCAGAGTTTAAAGAACATTAGCACCAAAAATCTAAAAAAGCAAGCGGCAGATTTAGCACTTAATTACGAAAATGACATAAATCGAGCAGAATTTTTAAGTGAATTAGAATCTTTGAAATTTCAAGGGCATACACTTTTTGCTGATTCCGAATCCACAAGTTCTTTAGATTTGCTTCAGACACTTCATCAATTTTCATTAGTGGAGACTTGTCCAAATGTCGATATAGCTTTAAGAATATTTTTAACGCTACCTGTTACTGTTGCTTCATGCGAACGCAGTTTTAGTAAATTAAAACTTATTAAAACATATTTAAGATCCTCTATGGGACAGCAAAGACTGACAAATTTAGGTATTTTATCCATAGAGAACTCAATTGCAAGGCAACTTGATTATGAAAATATTATTGATGAATTTGTATCACGTAAGGCTCGCAAAGTTACCTTGTGATGTAATTGATATTTTGTAATATTTCTTTTTTAATGTCTTAATGTTTCCTAATCTTAATGTTTTATGTTTTATTGTTTGTTTTGTCTAAAGAATCTTTATTTACAGTTACGAAAATCTTTTAGTTTAAGGATAGTTACGCACATCGATTATCCATTTGCATGTCCTGATGTTTATACTTTTAAAAAAGTTATGTTTTTGGTATTTTCTTATTATAAATATAATAAATATATGATGAAAATGTTAATAATGATAAATATGATATATTATATAATATATATAATATATATAATAAATACAAATAAATACAATAAAAAAAAATAAATATACAAATAAAAAAATTAACAAATAAAAAAGTATATTTATTCACAACAAATAAACGTCCTTTTTAGTGAAATTTTTTATTATAAATATTTGGGAGGAGGGAGGGGGCGCAAAATGATGAGCTCGCACCGGGCGCAATGGAGGCTAGTTACGGCACTGCACATACCTAGCATAAAAATATAAAAACCATAAAATATCCGGCAAATGTAAACTGCTTAAGAGATAAGATTGACTTACGTTATTGCATGGACCTTCCAGAAAGAGATATACAGGATAAACACCGTGAAAATCCCAAATACTGGTGGATCAAAAGAGATAAGTAGCCTTCCTTCCTTTCCTTCTTTCTTTCTCTTTTCTCCGATTAGTACAAAGTAAAAAAAAATCCATTAAAACACACAAACAAACAAATATATACAGGGTGGCCCACGTAAAGTGTTACAAGCCAGTAACTCTAAAAATATTTGTTCAATCAAAAAGTTGTTTATGAAAAAGTTTCATGTATTCGAGGGGCCTTTCTAACTACGTAAACATAAAGTTGCTCCCGCTCCTCCTTCAAAAGGGGCGGGGGATAACTTTATAATTTCAAATGGAACCTCCTATTAAATGTTACATATTTGAATTCTACGGCAAAAAACAAATAAATTTTATCTAGAACATTTGTTTGTAAAATGCTTCTGTTAAAGGCTACAGGGTGGCCCACGTAAAGTATTACAAGCCAATAACTCTAAAAATATTTGTCGAATCAAAAAGTTGTTCATGAGAAAGTTTCATATATTCGAAGGACCTTTCTAACTGCGTAAAACATAAAGTCGTTCCGCCTTCAAAGGAGTGGGGGGAGGGCAACTTCATAATTTTAAGTGGAACCTCCAATAAAATATTACATATTTGGATTCTACGGAAAAAAAATAAGTAAATTTTATCTGGAACATTTGTTTGAAAGATGCATCTATCAAAAGTATTTAAACCTCAAAAATGTTGTTTAGAGTTAGACAAAATTTTGTAAAAAGAATTAATAAGTGTTTAGATGAGAATAGTCAACAGCTCGAACATATAATAAAGTAAAAACACAAGTCTTTCATTTAATTTATGGTTTTATCATTAATTTGAATGCACTCTACTTTAAAGTCTAAATGCTTATAACTTTTGATAGAAGCATTTTTCAAACAAATGTTCCAAATAAAATTTACTTGTTTTCTCCCATAGAATCTAAATATGTAACATTTTATAGGAGGTTCCATTTGAAATTATAAAGTTACCCCCCGCCTCTCTTGAAGGAGAAGAGGGAGCAACTTTATGTTTACGTAGTTAGAAAGGCCCCTCGAATACATGAAACTTTTTCATAAACAACTTTTTGATTGAACAAATATTTTTAGAGTTACTGGCTTGTAACACTTTACGTGGGACACCCTGTATATTAATGACAATGTACCAAAGCGCAGACCACTAGTCTTATACTACTAGTAATGTATAGAGATACTATAAGAGAGATCCGCGGATCCGTTAACGATTTCTGATTGGCTCCCGTCGCTTGGGGTATAACCGGAAGTGTGAGAGAGAAAGATAGATAACTGACAGAGAAAGCCTAGCCGACCTAACCTGTCACCTGTCAAAAGAAAACAGAGTGTCAAAAATACCTTCTATCTAAGTACAGGTTGACAGCGCGGAAAATACCAAATAGAATATAAAATAGAAAAAAAAAGAAAACCTCGGGTAATTAATTGTATTCTGTTTTATAAAAAGTAATTTATATATAATTTTTATTTTTACTTATATAAAGTGAAAGTATATAAAAGTGTTAACACTTGCGTATTTCCAATGTAATTTCAAAAATAATTTTTTTTTGTTTAAAATAAAATAGGTGAATGAATCAGAAATGCCTAATAGTTGCTGTGCCGGTTATTGCACTAATACGAATAAAAAAGGTTATCAAATGTGTCGATTTCCAAAAGATTCGGAAAGAAAAAAAATATGGATCCAGAATATGAACCGTACAGATTGGATTCCAACTTCAGATGCAAGATTATGTGATGTAAGTTATAATCAAAAGCAAACTGTTATACCAAACTGTTTTAATTTTTGCTGAAATAAGTTTTGTAAAAATATTTTAATTAACTAATTAATAATTTTCTGTCGCTAGTAAATAAATTCAAATAGAGAATATTAATATAATTCGACCTAACTAGCAAATAACTTACACGGGCGAAGTTGGAAGAATATTTTTAGGGAGACGTATCTCTTGGTCCGAGATTACAAGATTCCCCTGATTATATTTCAACCATACCGTGAATAAATAGGCGAGAAAAATATAGGTCCGAAAGGTCGCTGAAGCAGGAATCGAACCTGCGTCTTTCGCTTGCCGGGCGACTGCTTTTAACCAACTAAGCTATTCAGACCCTTTCGATCCTATATTTTTCAATTGCCTTTTAAATAGATGTTAGTAAACAATAATTTTTGAGAACAATTTACCGGCTCTCAACGGTGAAAGATGTAAATTCTAATATTGTGTGTTAGCTCCATAATTTAGGTCCAGGAGCGAATTAAATTAATTTAATTAATTAATTAATTAATTTAATTAATTTAATTAATTTAATTCGCTCCTGGACCTAAATTATGGAGCTAACACACAATATTAGAATTTACATCTTTCACCGTTGAGAGCCGGTAAATTGTTCTCAAAAATTATTGTTTACTAACATCTATTTAAAAGGCAATTGAAAAATATAGGACCGAAAGGGTCTGAATAGCTTAGTTGGTTAAAAGCAGTCGCCCGGCAAGCGAAAGACGCAGGTTCGATTCCTGCTTCAGCGACCTTTCGGACCTATATTTTTCTCGCCTATTTATTCACGGTATGGTTGAAATATAATCAGGGGAATCTTGTAATCTCGGACCAAGAGATACGTCTCCCTAAAAATATTCTTCCAACTTCGCCCGTGTAAGTTATTTGCTAGTTAGGTCGAATTATATTAATATTCTCTATTAAAATATTTTAAATTTAGAAAAAAAAGTTCAAAACTGTTTAAATATACTTCATTTTGTTCACGATTATTAAATATCAATAACTACAAATAAAAATATATATATATTGTATTCTTGCATTTACAATCAAAATAAACCGCCATCGAAAACGTCATATCCGATATCCGGTTTTACCCCAAGACGGCACATCCGCGGATCTCTCTTATAGTATCTCTAGTAATGTATACAAGTTAATGTAAGCTAACCTTTAAAACTAATAAGATTTACAAGTCGTAATAATGAGTCTGTATAACAGTATCCCCGTCCAATGTACATATTATAACCTCTAAGTATATTTACAAAACTGTTAGTGCCTAAGTATATAAAAAAATAGCGGATAGAATAATGTCTACATATGCCCGTTTCTACCAATGTGCTTTAAACTTAATTGTCGATTAACTTACAGGATGACAACATTAAAAATAAAAAATTTCTATTATATACTATATATTATATACCATAATTACATAGTTAAAAATTTTGATGTTGTCATCCTGTAAGTTAACCGACGATTAAGTTTAAACCACATTGGTAGAAACGGGCAATAGACTGATAATTTGTGTTGTTTTGTTTCTCTTTTTAACTATTTTAGTTTATACTATGTTATAACAGCGTAAAACAGATCTCCGGAGTTTTTTTCCTGCGCCTTTTTCTCTGGATAAACATTACATAATATCGACCTGTAAAGATCCGTCCGCGAATCACCTCGATAATAAAAATAACTACCATACCGACCATAGAATAATTATAATAAATAACTAATAAATCCTGATAGATTCTCCTCGGAGACCACAGTGACATTCAAAAGATAAAATGTAAAAACTTGTTTATTGGTTTCTAAAAAAATTTTGTAACTGAAATGGGCATTCAATAAACAACTTATACACACACGCACCAGTTCTCGTCCGATCACTGAAGTTAAGCAACATTGGGCATGGTCAGTACTTGGATGGGTGAGCGCTTGGGAACACCATATACCGTTGGCACCATCTTTCTTTTTTTGCTAATTCAAATCTTATCAATAATGATACGAGGGTTGCTCCGAGAAAGCCCCATTTTTTTCTCAGAAAGTATTTATTTAACAGGTTTGAAATTTACTCATAATATATATGGATGTTTCCTTTACACATACTATTTTTCCACATAATCTCCATCAACTTGTAGAGCAGGAATACGCAACTGGCGGCCCGCGGGCCGGATCCGGCCCGCGAGGCTTTCCAATCCGGCCCGCGACGTCCAAGCTTGACCCGCAGAAAAAATGAAAAATAAATTGAATTATTAGCACATAACGCCGAATTGTTTTTTACCTTTATCAGTGATGCGATATTGCGACCGGGGTTCCGAGGTCCCGAGCACACACACAACCGAGGACCGCCCACGTGTCGTCACGCGTCCGTGTGCGCTCGGCTTTCGGCTGGTGGAGGGGAACAGATATGCCGTCTTCTGTTTTGCTTCTGCCGAGCCGACGGCAACGGACGATAAATGCCAAGAAGCAAGCGTTTCTAATCGAGTGAGACGAGTGGCTGGAATATTAGAGGTCCCATGTTCGAGACCTGCCCCGGTCGCAATATCGCATCACTGACCTTTATGAATTATTTTCTATTGAAGCGTTTTTTCAAATGACAAACGTTACGGAAGAAAATTCATTTCGGTAAAAAGGACGATGTGTATGTAGGGGACGATATTGGTACTCTTTCAGTTTTTCATTTCGTCAGAAATCTTTTTGCTCTGCAATTGATCTTGTTTTATTTTCAAATTCTATCTGGTTGCGGATTAAGAACATTTTGTTTCGTCTTGTTCACGATGTCTGAGTCGAAGCGTCGAAAAGTCGATTTTGAAAACAGGGTATTTCAAGCAAAATAGACTGAAGAATTTTTCTTTATTCTCCCATAAAAATGCAAAACCAACATGTTTAATTTGCAACGAAACAGTTGCTGTGTGCAAAGTAACAAATATGAGTCGCCATTACGAGACAAAGCATTTGGGAAGATATGACAAAGATTTTCCAAAGGGTTCTTCACTTAGAATTGAAAAAATTAATGCCTTTCGTACATCATTTGAGCGCTCTCAAATGATAATGAAACGCTCGATGTCTGAACAGGAAAAATGCACTGAAGCATCTTTGCGCGTTGCATGGATTTTGACCAAACATATGGTGCCATTTTCATATTCTGAGATAGTCAAAGAATGCTTGATACAAGTCTCAAATGCAGTTTTCGATAATAAAAAAAAAATTACGGAAATGTTTAGCAAAATTCCACTATCTCGTGACTCCTCGATTCGTAGAACCGAAATTTGCGCAAGATCAGTTCGTGAGAGTATATTGGCCGATCTTACTAAAACACAGTTTTTCTCGCTTGCGATTGACGAATCTACAGATTTATCTGATGTAGCACAAATGGCTGTGTTTGTTCGTTACATTCTGAATAATAATTATAAAAAAGGACTCTTGACATTATTGCATGATCGCACAACTGGTCAAATATTGTTTGAACGCTTCCAAGAATTTATGAACAATAATGGCCTCTCATATCAAAAAATTCTTTCTGTAGTCACCGATGGTGCACCAACAATGACTGGGAAAGTAAATGGTTTTGAAGCAAATTAATTCTAAAATCATTTCATTACACTGCATAATTCACCAAGCAGTTCATTGCGCAAAGCTTTCGGGTGATTTCAAGAATGTCATGAATACAATTATGAAAATTGTCAATTATTTGAGATCTCACTCAGCATTACAACATCGCTTACTCCAAGCTTTTCTTGAAAAATGCGATTCTGAATACACAGATCTTCTTCTGCATAACGATGTTCGCTGGTTGAGCAAGGGAAATGTACTCAAAAGACTGATAACTTTGCTAAGTGAAATATCTGATTTCCTTAAAAATAGAAATATGAAAACAGCTACCGAATATTTTGAGTTTCTTTGCAATGCGAACAATTGCTAAACTATGCTTTTTGGGTGACATGTTCTCACATATCAATGACCTGAATCTGGCTTTGCAAGGAAAGGGAAAACTGATTTGTGATATGTGGGAAAAGACCAAAGCTTTCCAAAGAAAGTTAAAATTGTTTGAGAATGATTTGAATTCTAGCGAGCTGATTCATTTTCCTTTATTAAAAGCACATTTTGAAAGTAATGTTGAAGAAATTCCACAGTTCGAGGAATTACGAGCGCTTTTTGAAAGATTTGCAATTTGAATTTGCTTCCCGATTTATTGATTTTGGTCAAATTGGCGACTTATTAGGAGCAATGCAAAGCCCATTTAGTCTGGAAACAAATGGTAATTGGGTCAATACGGCAGTGCAACTGTTCACTCTTGAAAAGGCTAAATTGCAACTGGAAATTATTGAATTTCAAGAGAGTAATGTGCTGCGAGAGAAATTTCCCGAAACAGATGTTACAAAATTTTGGACAGACACACTCCCTGAACAATCTTTTCCAAATCTCAAAAGAATGGGTACTTTGCTATGCCCGATGTTTGGTCTACATATATTGGTGAAGCAGCATTTTCTAAGATGAACAAAATAAAAAATAAATTTCGAAATCAAATGACTGACGACCATTTGCGCGACTGCATGCTAGTGGCAAATACCACTTACGAACCGAGTTTCAAGAAATTGGCTGTTTCAGATTGCACATTTAAGTACATTTACGCAGTGCAGGCGTTGTGAAGAACTTAAGGCGCTTTGAATAATTATTTCGCATATTTTCTTTCTAGCTAATCTCATCGTTATTGTACATAAATTCATCGGTATTGTACATATAAAAACGGCGACCTTTCTTCTATATTGAAATCTCGCGTTTTCGATAATCTGTTATTTGTCCGAAAAGTAAGAAAATACAAATAATATCAGTTCTTCTTTGACAGAAAAAACATGCAAAATAATAAATAAAGCCAACTGCTTATATCCGTCAATCGATCGATCTGGATATATCAAGCATGCGCGAAGACCCCTCGCAGGCCTTCGATTATTAATCACGCACGCTGGTGCGCACCTCGTGCATGTCAGGTGCGTACAAATTTAGCAAGACCCATCGGCGGCCAATCAAGCACGGCGCCCTGAGGTCACCTTAAAATTGTTTGAAATTATCCAAATTCATTGGATGCTAACAAAACGACGGCCCCTTTTGCAAAGGAATAAAAGATGCGCCCATCAGCGACGAGCGCTCGTAAGCTTTTCGCTCGCACTTTATAAACGTAAAACTGCAGATTACACCGCAAATAAAACCGCTGTTAAATTACCGCTTTGGACTTAGTCTAAATTTCATAGCTCACGCTAGTTTCGCGACTTAAACTCCTTCGAGTGTTCGCGACTTATTAAGTGTTTGAACTCGTTTAAAGTTCTCAATTTCTTTATTGTAAATTTTTGTAAACATCTTTGATTTATTTTGTGTTAATTAAAATAGTTTTTTTTGTGTACGTTACGTATAATGAATTTTAACTTAATCTTCTTGTGACTCATAAAAGATTGACCGCTCCTTCACTATTTCACGTCGCGCTCGCGAACACTGGCCCAAGATGGGAAAACACAGTTTTCACATTAAAAGCATTTTATCAATAAAAAACATATGAAAACATATAAAAACAAAAAAAAAACAAAAAACAAAAGAACCCCCAAAAAACTAAAAAAAAATGGAATTCGACTTTGCCTTACCTCCACGTGGTGATTCCTGGGTAATACAAAGAAGGCAAAAATGTAAATTCTAAATTTAGTTGCTGCGACCCGCGGTATAATCACAAATTTTACATTTGGCCCGCCAAAAAATCTAGTTGCGTTTCCCTGTTGTAGAGTCTTACGGTAGCGCAATACAAGTGCATGCATACCTTTACTGTACTAGCTCTTGTCCTGTTCACGTAGCCATATCCTGAAAGAAACTGTGATAAACATTCACAAACGTTTGTGTGCTGTGTATGGAAGTTGTGCAGTCAATAGGAGCACCGTTGGTCGCTGGGCTTAGAGAGTTAGAGCTTCAGGAAGTGGAGAAACGGAGCTACATGGTTGATTGTGCTGTGATCGTGCTGCCACAGCCACCCTATAGTTCCGATCTGACTCTTTCTGATTTCTATCTTTTTGGGTCACTTAAAAATGCATTCCGCGGAACAAGGTTTGAAGATGACGAGGGAGTGATTCAAGCAGTGAGGACATGGCTGCATGAACAGGACAAGAGCTGGTACAGTAAAGGCATCCATGCACTTGTATCGCGCTGGCATAAGGCTGTACAAGTTGATGGAGATTATGTGAAAAATAGTATGTGTAAAGGAAACATCCATATATATTGTGAGTACATTTCAAACCTGTTGAATAAATACTTTCTGAGAAAAAAATCTGAGGCATTACTTTCTGAGCAACCCTCGTATATTCTTTGTTTCAAATACATATTTAAATTATAGTGATGATAAAAATCTATTTTATGTACAGTTGTTTTAATATTCTCAAATTATATATTTCTCCAGCAACTGAAGACATTGTACTATTGTTAACGGTCATACCACGTTGTAAAGCACCAGTTCTCGTCAGATGGCACTGCGCACACGCACAGCCTAAGATTGCGAGCATCGAGTCAGCTGCAAAAAAGAAGAAATTAAATTACAATTAGCATAAGAAAGTGAACAATAAAACGTTCTCCATAACTGAGGAAGCAAATAAAGTAATCACCGAAAGTGGTGAGAATCTAAATGTGATATCTAAAGAGTCAAACGAAAATAAACCAACTCTAACCTCAACCACGAAAATACAAAAAGATCCTACGCTAGAAGGAAAAAATTCAGTTTACACCATCCATTCTAACAATCAATAAGATAGGACATGATAAGCGAATGCGTATACTCAAAATAATAAATTTAAAGAGAGATAAAACAACTCCAGCACCCAACCTAAAAGCAGTCATGGACAAAAACAAAGCAAAGAACACAGAAAAAAGGGATTTGTAACACCCCAGTCTTCGCCACTACCAAATAAAATGGACAAACTAAACTACAAAAAAACCGCAGCAGAAAACAATTTACTAAAAGAAGAGATCCAGAATCTAAAAAAAATAATTCAGGATTATAACAGAAAGGAACAAATTGCACCTAACATCCCCACGTGCAATCGATTCGAGGTACTTGAAACTTCTAGTACACAAATCGAAGAAGAAATGGAATATCAAGAAACCAAAGGAAATAATGTTCATGAAGATTTCCTCACCAATCTAAGAAGGAAAAACAATCAACTTGATTCTAACAATAACAATAAGAGGACAAAATACTCACACGGACATAACAAAGAAGAATATCGCGAAGAAGATCTAAAAACTACTCCAACAGAAGAGGCCCAGACCGTGCAGAGGGCAGCTAGGAGAATCCGACCCCCGCCAATCAACATCCTATACCAGGACCCCAAGGACACAACCAAATTATTGAAGAACAACCTAAAAGAAATGACCAACTTCTATATTAAACGAATAAATAGTGGTAAGCATATATTACAAGTAGACACAAATGAAAACTTAAAAAAAGTAAAGAGTTACTATTGAAATGTAACACTAAATTTTATACCTACACACCTAGCATAGAAAAACCGATAACACTACTATTTAAGGAACTCAATAATACTTATGACGAAAAAGAGATACTCCATGAATTACGTTCCCTAAACATCAAAAATATAGATGTTAGTAAAGTCATCAGATTTACAACAATTAAATTCAAACAAGAAAAAAGAACATTACCTATTTTCATAGTACAATTGACGCCCGAAAGCGAATTAAATAATCTAAAAAAAATAAAATACTTATTTCATCAAGTAATACAATGAGATAAATTGATGCGTAGGGACGTAATTCAATGCAAAAAATGTCAGAAAAGGGTCATACCGCTTCTAATTGTAATTTACCAATTGTTTGAGATTGCATTATAAATTAATTTCATTCCCAAAGCAGTTTATTTCATTTGATCAACGTTTATTTTATGTACAAACAAGATCAAACAATAAGCGAAAAAGCGATCATAAATAGATTAGCTTCATCGTTCCGCTTTTTGTAAACCAAAAAAGCTCTGTACAATAATAAACATTGCTAACGAATACAACCGCCGAGCAGTAAATTCGATCGCAGAAAGCATGCGCGGACATATCACTCAGGCCGTCAATTGCCAATCGAGCGATCGATCTCACGCGCGCGCATGGCAGGATCGCGCCCGAAAATGCGAGGGCCCGTCGACAACCAATTACGGACGGCACCCTCGACTCAACAAAATTTAAATGAAACAAAATTATTGGCTCTCGGCGAAAAGAAGGACTCCTTCTCTCAAACTTTTTGGAAGAGAGAAGTCAGTCGTTAATGACGCTCGCGCTGAATTAGTCGATTACCGCTTCGCTAGAGAAAACCGCTTGTATAACCGCTCCGAAATCTTGAAAGTCGCTTTAAGAATCATTGCTCTGATTCTCTCACTTACTGCAGTCGGTGATTCACTGCAAATCAAATCTTTGTAATTAGTTGTATATTGTTGTAAATACATTTAGTTATTAATAGTACTTGAGAAACTACTTATCTGTGTTGTCCGAATCTTCCAATTTTCACATCTCACACGTAAGCTCACGGAATTCATTGCACTCTCGAACACATATAGATGTGTGAAATGCAATAACAAACATAAACCAGGAGAATGCAGCTGCCAGCCAAATATAGACGGAGAAAGGAATAACATTTATTGTGTAAATTGTAACAACTACGGCCATCCTGCTTCATATAGAGGCTGTCCTAAAATATTAGAAAATAAAAACAAATTAGAAAGGGCAAAATCATACAACAAAGATAAATAAAAGATAAGATAAACAAAAACACCCAATATCTAAATAAATCATTAGTTCAAGAGGGAATCTCTTATGCACAAGTAACAAAAAAAGATAAAAAAGTGCCAGATATAGAGATATCAAATCACAAGAAAATCAAACAAACGAGAATATGAGTAATAGCATTCATAACAATCCAATAGAATACGCAATATTTGATATAAAAAACATATAAATTAGAGAAAATAGTTGAGAGTAACTCGATAAGAATAGATACAATTGCTTCTTTGCTAGAAAGACTACTAAATCAATATGGATAACTCAACTAAAGAATAAACATCAACAAAAAAGAAAATATTTAAAAAAATCAAATTTATCTCGATTAACGTCAACTCAATAATCACAAATCAAAGAAGAGCTTCCCTCTTGAACTTAATAAAAAAGCAAAATCCGGATATACTTTTAATTATTGAAACCACACTAAACAGAAACCATGTAATTAAATTTGAAAAATATAATATAATAAGAAATGACCAAAATGCGGAGCACGATGGAGGAAGTACGGCAATCATAATAAGAAAAAACATAAAGTTTAATGAAATTATAATTCCTGAAACAAATAACGGAAAAATACTAGAACACACTATAATTAAATTAGACTTGCCAACAAAGGACTCGTTATATATCATTGCTGCATATGCCAATTGTGGAACCCAAAAAGAATTCATACCAAACATAAAACTATTCCAAACGCTCAAACTGGATGAATTAAACAACTATTACATAATAGCAGGCGACTTGAATGCTAAGTGAAAAGAGATTAATCGTTAATTCGTTATCCGCGAAAGCGCGCGATCGCTGCAACTGTATTCGCGAATCGACATCGCGTTCTCCCGACTATGTACGGTGCGATTAAAGGAGCCTTCTTATCTTGCCGTTATGTGAATTCAGAACCGTCTGATCGGCAGGCAAGGCAAGGTGGCTTAGAAAGAGTACAAAAATCATAAGCAGTATATAGTTTATTTTTCGTGCTCTAAACGCACAGATTTATTAAAGAGTCAAGCCTTTTTTCGTTTATTTTTGTCAATAAACTCAGTGTAATAAATCTGAACTCTTTTATTCTTACGAAATCCCATCACTAAGCATATAAACTGGAAAAATCCTAATAATAACCCTAGGGGCATAGCTCTAAACAATTGGATTAATAACAACAACATAAAGTATAAGATAAGACTATTGTGTACAAAATATCCATCATATCCTTATGGGAATTCTTTTTTAGATATCATTTTGGCTGATACAAGACTAGATTTCTATAACATAGATGATGACTATGCATTAGAAAACATACCATATAATAGCGACCATAATGCAGTACGTTTCCAAATAGCCCTCAAAAAAGAAAATGGGCTAGAACTAGAACCTAGTCAAAACAATCGCAAATATAACTACAGAAAAACAAACTAGGATAAATTTACTAAAGCACTCAATGATAGCACTATACAACATATCCCTAATAACAGAAATTTAACAATTCAAGAAATAGATAATCATCTTAAGGAAATAGACACTAAAATAATAGAAACAATGGAAAGAATAATTCCTAAAATAAAAGAAAAAGACTCCGTCAATGTTTATATAAACGAGAAAATTCAAAAACTACAGAAGAAAAAGAATAAGATACTTACTAAAATCCATCATTTATATCGAAAATGGCCATCCACCAACACCAGAATGTTAAAGAACTTGAAAAAACAATTAAATAACATTAAACTAAAATTAAAAGAAGAGTTTACTAAATCCATTAACAAATGTTGGAAAAATAAAGTAAAGAGCATACCTAGAAACGATTCAAGTAGCATGTTTCCCCAGCTGAATAGTATATTTAGGAAAAAAGATAGTGCCGAAATTGCCACTCTAAAAATACCAACAAATTCCCAGATTCTCAACGTTGCAGGAATAGATACTGATAAAGCTGAAAAAGATAATAACGATAACATACTTATCAATATTTTACAGGATAAACTAGATGTAATGGGCGCGCACTTTGCTGGTATAAATAACAAGAAAAATAATAACAACAGACCCCAATTTAATAATATAATAGAAAAAGAGATAAAATCATTCAAAGACCAAATTAAAAATGAAGAAAAAACAACCAATCATTGTGCGCCTTCAACGACAAAAATACAGCGAATAATCCCAACAATATAACAGATCCTGAAAATTACTTTACGAACACATACAATCTAACAAAAAGATTCACAAAACTAAACAATAAAAAATCTTTCGGGCTATACGTAATACCTAACGGGAATACCTAACATAGTTCTAAAAAGTTACCTACAAAACTAATATATAATTATGCAATTATTTTTAACAACTTACTAAATTACTCCTTGTTTCCAGAGGACTGGAAGAAAGCCAAGGTGGTAGCAATATTTAAAAAAAAATAAAGATAAATATTTACCAGCAAGTTATCGACCTATAAGCTTGCTCCCTAATATCAGCAAAATATACGAAACAATCATTAACAATCAAATAATCGCATACTGTAACCATAATGACATAATACCGGAAAGCCAGTTTGGCTTCACATTTAAACATTCAACAATACACGCAATCAACCGACTCACCTCGGACATTAACTGGGCTCTAAATGGAAAAAAATGTCTAGGTGCATGCCTGATAGACCTAGAAAAAGCGTTCGGCACTATATGGATAGAAGGACTAACATACAAACTAATTAAACAAAATTCCCAAAACATTTAATTAAACTAATCTGGAATATGATCACGGGCAAGGTTCGTAGATGAACGACGGGAGGGGAAGGAAGGTCTTCGCATACATATTTCAGCTTTTGGCCCCAACATGGCGGCCCATGGACCAAAGAATACATGGACGGAGCATTTCCGTGAGGGGTAGCTGAATTAGCGGTAAGAGGATATGTGCATATATATGTGGAGATGTGGCGCACTTCGGCTACCTTCGGCTACATTCGCTCGTACGCTTGAGTGTACATACATATAGAGTGTTTTGTTAGTGTATCACTTTTGTGAGTGTATTCACCGATCTGCGCCTGATGTCCCCTTACCGCTAAACTTGTACTCTCCTTGCCTAAAGTAGTAGCTTATGCTCCGTCCATGTATTCTTTGGTCCATGTGGCGGCCACTATCTTCCAGATGTTTAACCTAAGATTTTTTTTTGTCAGAGCTGTCAATGTATTAATTTAAAAAGAGGTTAAGGATAGACAAGAGCTCTTTAAAAAATTAATGTAATTGAAATTACATCAAGAAGTGGTAAAATAAAAGGAAAGAAAGTGTATTAAAAATAAAATAAACGTAATAAATTGTAAAATATTTAAATATTTATTATAATTCAACATTTATTTTAAAGAACCCAGGGAGAAACGCGAGATCGGAAAGACGTCTATTAGATGTCGGAGCCATCTAGTCTAAAACAACGTCTAGAAATATCTTAATTAGATGTCATGTGATTTTGTGTCATTGTGACACATTGTGTAAGAAAACGTTTTTTTACACAATTAAAACCTAATTCATACAATAGCGGTGCATTGTTTATAAAATTTTATGCAATATTGCATATGATTTTGAAAAGACGTCGAATCGACATTGATACGACATCGATATCGATGCGCGCAGCGGCTACTTCGCTCTGCTGCTGCTAAGCGAGCTGATTGGCCGTATGTCTTTTGTTATTATCAATCGCGTCGCGCGTGTGTCGTCCCGCTGGCTCGAGCGGCCGACATCTTGGATCCAGCGTGTGTAATGTGACCGCGGTCGCCTGCATTCTCTTGTCGTGTCTCCAGATTTTTTTCGCGATCGAGAGTGCGTTCCACCTTCTCTCCTTGTGCGTCGAGATCTGTATGTAGGCTCGTGAAAATTATTTGCATTACAAATCAGCCAGCGGGACGCGTCTTCCCGCTGGCTCGAGCGGCCGGCATCGGGCGGGAGTGCGTTCCACCTTTTCTCGTTGTGCGTCGGATCCGTGTATGTAGGCTCGTGAAAATTATTTGCACAAATCAGCCAAAGGAGGTCACCTTCGAGGGTCAATATATGGATGAAGATGAGAGGCCGGTAAGTGCAATTGCACTTACAATTAATTGTAAAGTTAAAATATATTTATTCAATATTAATAAAAATTAACGCTTGTTAGAGTCAAAGTTAGTTTTTCGTGCTTCCTTTTTATTATGCTTGTATACAATGTTACAGACGTTTTTTCAGGCATATTTCTTTCGGCCATCATCGGATGGTAGCCAGAACAAAAAGGAAAAAAATGCGCCGAAACGTCTGTAACATTGTATACAAGCATAATAAACAAAGCACGAAAAACCAGCTTTAAGCTGTAAGAAGCGTTGATTTTTTTAATGTATAATATATGAGCCAGTTTGAATATTTTATTGTTTTAATATATTTATTCATTTGTATAAGATTTGTGCTTTTAGATAATTCTAATAAATTTCTCTTCTGTATTCTGCTTTAAGCAGAACACAAATAATTTTTAAACTAATATTTATCTAGAATTAAATTGCATCGTCAATGATAATTAATTCTAATACGCATTCGTAAAATATAATAATTATGAGAGAAGAATATGTCACTTTTTATATCGTATGATAATAAATATTATAAATATTATGTTATAAATATTATATTATACAAAACGAGAACAATGAGCTACGAAGAAGATGTTATTTTAATATCTATTCATGAACAGAGGAAAAAATAAAAGCATTATGTCGACATAAGTTGTGATTTAAAAAGTATCGACGAATATATGTTAATTTTATAATCTGTTTATTTATCCAGTTGCTAAATTTTCTAAATTTTTCTCGTTTATATTTAAACTTTTATGGCTAAATATTGCTTTTAATATTTAATTATTCAATGTCTTACATTGTACTTTTTCTTTCAGCATAATGTCAATGCTAAAGAAGTTGCCGAACATAAGTCTAATATATTTATAGAATATTATTCGATTTTCTTTTTATTTTAAGATAATGTCAAATTTATTTGTCAATTTTTGATTATTTCTATTTTGTATCTGTTCTCATACGACACTGTAGAAAAAAAAGGAATAAATAAATATTTGTAATTCTTATAAATCAGTGTTATTATTTGTTGATAAGTAAGTTAGTTCTCTTACTGCAGAAATCGATCCATTATACGTCTATACTGAGGTTACGCAAGACGTCTATTAGATGCGTCTAAAAGAGGCCATCAAGACGTCTATTTAGATGCGTCTATCGATCTAGCATAGACGCGTCTGATAGACGTCTGCTAGATATCTATCCGATCTCGCATTTCTCCCTGGGAACGCAATTTTTGAACATAACGATATAATTTTTAAATATAATGTATTTTTAAACATAACGCAATTTAATATATAATTTTAAGTATAACATGTATTATTATATTATACATTATAAAAGAAATCAATGATAAAATAGACGTTGTTATTATATTAGATCTCAAAATAAAAAATTATTAATAAAAATTAGTAAAAAATTAACATATTACTTGTCTAAATGAACTTTTTGAACCATAAGATTTATGTTTTGACTCTTTAATTAATTGTTTTTTGTTATTAAGATGGATAATTTGGCGAATGTGGATATAGCGACAGATAATATTATTAAATGTATTACATGATTTACAATATATGGTAGAAGGTACCCAAGTTTTAATCATAAACAACAAGTGCTTAAATAGTTGAGGATGTAACTCACACCGATTCAAGTGTTCTTGAAGATGTGCTTCGACTTTAGTTATATATTTAAAAAGTGGAGTAGAAGGATTTTCTAAAAATCCAAAGGAGAGATTGTTAGTATAAATTGAAAATCGATTGTTATCATCCGCCGTAAGTGTCATTACACATGATCGACAAACATATTGTTTGCGGAGAACATAAGATATAGCACTTCCAATAATATTATTGATAACATTACATTGAATTGTATTTTCTATAGATTCAACAAAACTATAATCTTGTTCATTTTCATAAATTTGAGAATACATACATTTTTCAGGTGGAATACTTTCGTCTTTTTTCTCTTTGTTTGAAGGTTTTTTTAAAGTATTAAAAAAATCAATATAATATTCATCATTATCACAATCATAGTTTTTTTTCGTTTTCTGAGTATCAACAAATTGACACAAAGTAATGAGACGAAGACATCTTTTTACTTGTAAAGGTGTTGGGTTAACATTTCCATGTCTTCGCAATGTGGAAAATAAGTTTTCCAAAGCATCTTGATTTAAACGAGATGTAAAAAAATAATAATAATCATCTTTAAAAAGTTTATCTATAAGACACATTGAATTTAAAACTGATATCTTGATACCAGTTTGAACAGGCTTCCATGCTCCTCCAATTACAATGTGCTCAATTAAATGTAAGAAATCATCAATAATTGACACTTTTTTCTGTTTGTTACCTAGCGTAATTGCATCATTTTGATATCTACCATTCATAACATTAAACCAGGATCTGACTGTTCTTAAAAACCAAGCTGTAGTTAACGCATCTCGTTCCATAATTTGTAATTGCACTAAAGTTTCTAAAGCAGCTGCTGTTCTCTCATTAAATATATGAGCTGCGGCTGCAACACTCATTTTATTGAAATTCGAAGGTTTCAAGATATCCACAGTGATATTTGGCGCAAGTTTCAATTGATAACGTCTTTGGCTTTCTTCTAATTGCTCAAGATATCGAAACCGAACTTCATTACAAGGTAATCCTTGAGATTGCACAATCGTTAAAGCTACTTTTATAATAAGATTATTCATTAAAGCTGACCGTAAATTTTTCAATAAATGAGGAACATCTGGAAATATGTATAAAGATTCATGCGATCGTATAGGATGAGTTATGAAAGGTGTATTGTTATCTTTGCCCACTTTCATAATCTAATGTGCGCCATACAGCTTGGTTTTTTGGTCCCATATCTGAGACAAGACCATGTACACTGCCCGACATTAATTCGTTCCATCTCCCTAGCAAATTTCTATAAGATATGTGACATATCCTATAGAAATTTGCTAGGGATATGGAACGAATTAATGTCGGGCAGTGTACTTTGTAACCTATTTTTTCTATCTCATCAATTATTTCTAAAATTACATCACACATGACTTTTTCATCTGAGGTTTTCGTTGTAAGATGCCATGCAATAACTTGTTTCCAATTGTCATTTAATCCTCTTAGCATAAAAACAATAACATTTGAACTTAACGTCGGTATATCTTCTTGATATGTTGTTTGATCAAAGAAAGATCCTAAAGCAACAAATTAAACACAGAGAAAACATAAAATATTTAATAAATTTAAGAAATTAATAAGTTAATGAGAATATATATGTGATTTTATGATTATAAATATTAGTAAATGATTAATGATATATAATAATTATACATGATTCAATAAAATTATTCATTATTAATATAGGTATATAGGAATATGAAAATTGTGTGAGTATAATTGTATTTATTTTAAATATTTAATTATATAAAATAAATTAAGGAAAGTGATTATTAGTATATAGAATTATTAGTATTATTAATATAAAATATAAATGAAATAGAAAAATTTAAAATATCGGTTTATAGTTATAAAATAAAATAAAGTGAGTGCTTGATTTAAATGCAAAATGAAATAAATATTTAATTTCAACAAGTTAATCACAGAATGCACTTATTTACTTCAACATGTTAGTTTGGTTAATTGACGTAACATTATTACAAAATCACTTTAGAGTGATTTAATGCTTTCATTAAAATTAGTTTCAATTAATAGATAACTTGCTCTATTTATTTTATAAATAAAAGTTTTCAGAAATTGTAACTCATCCTTTACCATGTTCATCATGTGTTGGTTGTTTCCCAATTTGCCATAAATTTGTCATATTTAACTGACTGTATAAAAACAGTCAAACCATCATGTTATGTCACATGACTAGTGAGTGCTATGGCAGAATTTTATTTCATTATTTAATTAAAAAATCTACTTTTATTTAATGCTTTGTATTACCTGTGCTGACATCATATTCTAATGTTTTGCAAATATCCATTTCGTCCATTAAAAGTACACAGTCTGATTGGTGTGAAGATGTGTGAGTTTTTTTTTTCATTAAGGAAATCACATCTTTTAGTATGCCAGGGCTGAAATCTAGTTGAGCGATGTGTCTACATAAAGTGGAATAGGATGGCAAAGGTAATTTCAAATCCTTCTTTAAAAAGAAATATGCTTTCCATCCAACTGAAAACAAAAAATAATAAGCCATAAAATTTTAATTTTGGCTAAGACGCCCGTCGTGCACGACTTATTGTACGCAACATTATTAATGAATAACAACTATTAAAGAAACTAATTACCAGTATATCTTATTTGCATAGCCAATTTCAAGCATTGTGGAGACCAAGGGTCCATTCCGAGTTACGCATGAAGTGCGTAGACTGCATAGAAAGTCGTTCCGATTTAACCAATGCGCGCATTGAAAGCGCTTTGGTAGCGCTGAGAATTCCCTAGATTGTACTAATCGTACTGAATTCTTAGCACTCCTTCCAGCGCATTGACTGCTTCTATGGGTCCGTTCCGAGTTGCGCATGAAACACATAGACTGCATTACTGTTGCGCAGCGCTTTGAAATCGTTCCGTTTTGTCAATGCGCATGAAGCGCTTTAGTTATTCGGAACGGTTACCTGCGCACTAATGCGAATTGAAAATGGACGCCGTGCAAAACGTCAACAAACGAATTGTAATTGATACATTGGTTAATTAATATTGGTTTGCTTTATATGGAAGTACCAGTAAAGTTATTCAAATACTAGAGGACTTGATAAGTACGCAAAAATAGGGTCACAAAGGACACGCAAACACGTCCGTTCACGTTCACGAATCATGAACGACAACGGACTTTCGTTCCGAATTACGCAAGAAGCGCATAGAGTGCATAAACGCATCAGACGCATCAACTGCCTCAAGTCGAAATAGAAGCAGTCAATGCGCTGGAAGGAGTGCTAAGAATTCAGTACGATTAGTACAATCTAGGAAATTCTCAGCGCTACCAAAGCGCTTCCAATGCGCGCATTGGTTAAATCGGAACGACTTTCTATGCAGTCTACGCACTACATGCGTAACTCGGAACGGACCCTATTTCGACTTGAGGCAGTTGATGCGTCTGATGCATTTATGCACTCTATGCGCTTCTTGCGTAATTCGGAACGAAAGTCCGTTGTCGTTCGTGATTCGTGAACGTGAACGGACGTGTTTGCGTGTCCTTTGTGACCCTATTTTTGCGTACTTATCAAGTCCTCTAGTACTTGAATAACTTTACTGGTACTTCCATATAAAGCAAACCAATATTAATCAACCAATTTATCAATTACAATTCGTTTGTTGACGTTTTGCACGGCGTCCATTTTCAATTCGCATTAGTGCGCAGGTAACCGTTCCGAATAACTAAAGCGCTTCATGCACATTGACAAAATGGAACGATTTCAAAGCGCTGCGCAACAGTAATGCAGTCTATGCGTTTCATGCGCAACTCGGAACGGACCCCAAATGACTCGTCGATTGGTTAACATTGATCCAAATTCCTTCATGAATGGTATTTTTTCTATTTTTTTAAACAATATTGCATATCTTTTTTTTAAAATTTTATGTGTTTTCTTGTGCTTTAATCTTAACAATTTTTCTCTTTCAAATTTCAATGTAAGTCCATTATTTTTTTTATTGTTTCAGCTAATTTATTTTTTAAATATTTAATTTCATTAGCTTGCCTGATTGTTCCATCTTCGTTGGAAAATTGTATAGTATTAAATGCAACATTGTTATATACTTCAGTTTGAGTTTCTGTATCTACAGAAACGTGCACAGATTGATTATCATGCTGAATATTTATTTCTATAAAAAAAAAGATTATGATTAAGATATTAGAAATGACAAAATAAAATGCTAAGATAATATTTGCCACTTACGATCAATTACATTTTCTTCAGGCAGAACACCTACAGAAGATTCAGTTTCTTGTAAAACTTCATTAATACTTTCCTCATTTATAAAAATTGTAGGAATGGCATTAGGTTTTAATTTACGTCGTCCATCCTGTCGTTTATTTTCAAACTGAAAATCATCAAAATGAAACTACAACAACAAATATTTATTGCTTATTTATTGTATTTGCCAAGGATACTCCAAATATTCAACTATGCAATTTTAAAACTTAATATATCAATATCGAACATATTAAGTCTCTAATAACTATTATATCTTATTTTATTCAATAAAATTGATATTAAATAAATAATTTTTGATATTTTTTACAGTTCTGTACTATATGTTTTAAAATTGAACAGTCGTATTACAAAATTATTTACTCCAGATTCAATAATACCTCACATAACCTCGAATCTCCTTTTGGATTTTTAGCACACTGTTTAATCCAAATTTCCATTATGTTCTTGATCAGCAGGAAATCTAAAGAGACGAAATCCTTGTTCTGCACGATTGCGACAATTTTCCGCACAACAGCTTGGCATTTTTTCAAAATATCAACTCCACATTCCACTTTCTCTCACTACTACTTATTCACTCTTCTCGTACAACACACACTCACACATACTTCGTGGCCCCAAAATGGCGCCCATGCGAAGACCTTCCTTCCCCTCCCGTCGTTCATCTACGGACCTTGATCACGGGCAGATCTCTAATAACAGCGTCTGGAGAAACTTATTCAAATAACATATATAAAATCTTCAATGGTCTACAACAGGGCACAGTAAATTCTCCAATATTATTCAATATATACACATCTGACATACAAAAAATATATGGCTTAAATCAACCAGATAACCCACAGGCCATCGCATTTGCCGACGACCTAATAATATATTTGGCTGACAGCTGGCCCTTCGTTATACAACAAAAACTCCAGGAAGTATTCCATAAACTAGAATTTTATTATGAAACATGGAAATTGAAAATTAACATAGACAAATGTGAAACAATATTGTTTAGGCCGAGCTTAATACAAGCGAATCAAAATCTCAGAAGAAACTATAAAACCTTCGAAATTAAGAGCACACCAAAAAATAATGTAGCGCAAATTATACCTCATAAGAACACTGTTAAATATTTAGAAATATATCTCGATGAGAGACTTTAAAACCATATGGAAATACAGATCAAAAAAGCGAACCTAACGTTCATGAAACATAAAAGACTGTTTTATTCAAAATATTTACATCCTAAAATAAAAATAATATAATATCAGTTATTAATTAGACCACTTATAACTTATGGCTGTCCCATATAGTATAATATAAATGCGGCTCTCATGGAGAGGATTAGAATTCTAGAAAGGAAATGTTTGTGTGCCTTCCTAAACATAAATAGGTCAGAACACTCTGACTCTATAAAATATGTAAATAATCAAAAATTATATGATAAAACAAAAATTCCAAGAATAGATAATTTTATAATAAACTTAACACGTGACCATTTTCTCTATGCAAGTGAAATAACAAACAACAGCTTAATATTCGGCTCCATATACCCAAACTCTATGTATTTCGAAAGGGCCTTAACTAATGGATTCATACCTCCAGAAGCATTCATATACCTTGACCAAAAAGGGTATATACAAGACAAAAAAATGTGCCTATAATATATCACTTTCCTAGACATAATAATATTAAGAAACTAAATTATCCACAAAATACGGATAGCGATGATGCTAACATCAAATGGCGCTATGATATGATCATTCCAAAGACAGTCAAAATAAGAAAAAATAATAAACAATACTGATGGATTCCCTCAAATTAAGATACAGAATACGTAAAATATTCAATATTTCCTAATATCTGAGAATGAATGAATGTATGGGAGAGCGAACGAGTATGTACATAGGAATGAATGAACGAATGAACGAATGAGACCAAAGAATGATAGATATTTTGTAATAAATAGATAGATGGTTAGCCAACTAATCTCTTTTCTTTTCTCTTTTTTCGTCTCTTCTCTAAGATTTAAGATTTAAGATTTAAGATTTAAGATTTAAGATTTAAGATTTAAGACTTACGATATAAGCATACATATACTTAATTATTTATTTACCCTAGTAAACAAAAAATAAGAAAAAGAAATCAGTTTTTTTACACAACGTGGGGACCTCTTTTTTTCTGATAACACAAAAATATAGATTAATAAAAAATAACTCTATCTTATGTATAAAATCTTTTATTAAAAACAAACACAATGCAATATTTTTATTATGAGACGAAGACATCTCAAAGAATGTATGTAGCGGCGAGAGTAATTAAATACCGTACCACTCAATGTAACAATATAATGTAAAAGCGATTTTTGTTGTTTATTTTGTACGCTTCAGCTTTATAAATATTGTAACCACGCCCCAGAAATAAACAAATAACAATCAAAAAAAGCACCAGTTCTTGTCCAGTCCCGCTCGGGCTATTGGTCGAGCGGCACGCAGCAAGGAGCGATCCTCTAGTAAAACTTATCAGATTGATTAAATAATATCAACTAATCATTTAGAAGTACTCTAAACGGTGAACACAAGTTAAATAACATCGAGGAAATAAGGAAAAATATCACACATGGCCCTAAAGGGAGTAAAACTCAAGAAATCGACTTTAACCTCAAATTGCCATGCAATGTAGCAGTAACCGAGAATCCAGCGCAAAAGAATAAAGGCAAGTCATCGCATATGCAAACTAATTTTAATGATTTGTTTGATACTGTAAATATTAAAAGCAACAAAAGGAAAGCAACTGACAGTCAAAAATCAGGAACATCCAAAGTAAAAATGGCAAGACAAAATAAAGCGTATTCAATAGACACGAAAAATCGCTTTAAATTATTAACAGATTCTGAAGACACAGACATGGATTGGGATGACACCAACGACGAACAGGATTATCATGCAACAAATAACAGCCCAGGTAAATCAAGAGTCTCGAAAAATCCGATCGGAAAACAAAAACCTCCGCCAATAATAATACACGGAGAGGTGAAATCACACAGGGATCTCATTGCCAAAGTTAAAGGTATAATCAGCAACAAATTCTTCATAAAATATTAATTAAATCGTACAGCTGTACATACTGAAACACATAAAAATTATAAAAAATTAACTGCGATCTTGGAAAGATCGGACCTCAGTACCATACGTTCACACCAAAGGACAGGAAAACTAAGGCGTTCGTCATAAGAGGACTTCCCAAAAACATAGATACTCTGGACATCAAGAATGAACTGAAAGAATTTGACATCCAAGTAAATAATTGTAATGAAATGAGAGGTATGCATAATCCATTATATATGGTTACAATCATCGGTAGCATTAATATAAGGATATTAGCACATAAAGTTAAACACTTAAGTCACACTAAAATAACGTGGGAGAGATATCTCAATAAAAAGCGCATCACGCAATGTCATAGATGTCAGGAGTGGAGGCATGCAACTGTCACTGGCATTAAATTGTCACGTCACACCCAAATGCCTCAAGTGTGCAGAAGATCATTTAACAAGAGAATGCAAAAAACCAGCAACCATTCCAGCAAAATGTGCAAATTGTGGCAATGACCATCCCCAAATGCCATCATCTGCAAAAAATATATAGAAAAATTAAACTGGATCACAAAGGCGACAGGGACAAATAAACATCAACCAAAAGCAAACATTACTGTTGACATCGCGGACGAAAGCAAGTTCCCCAGACTCAGAAGTGACATACCACTCAAGAAGATAGAAGCAGATAATCCATGGGTACAAGCACATAAAAACGAGGCAAAAACAAACAACAACGACACATGAAACAGACAGCACGAGTGATCAAACACATACAGACTTCATATCATTAGTAAGCGAATTTAAAAACTTAAACAGCCTTATAAATGTAAAAGAAATGCTTAATGACATCAGAAATTTAAATAACAAAGTTTCAAAGTGTAAATCGCATGTAGAAAAATTTGAAGTATTTTATAATTTTACCATAGAGTTAGAACAAAAACATGGATAAAATCACAATTTGTAGCTGGAACGCAAATGGCATTCGTGACAGGATTGCAGGCTTAATAGAATTCTTGTGTGACTGAATATAGAAATCATGCTAATTAATGAAACTAAATTAAATAAAAATGATAGACTAAAAATTAAGTGCTACAGTTGTATCAGGAAAAAGAGACAGAACAGAGCAGGAGGAGTAGCCGTTCTAGTAAGAAAAGATATACCGTATCAGGAAATTAAATTGAAATCAGAGGTCGCAATAGAAAATATATGTATTAGACTGGAGAATAATATTCACATTATAGCCGCGTACAATAGACCACTAAATAGAATTTCAAATAGGGACTTAAATGTATTGTTTGGAGTGGCTAACAAGGTATTGTTGGTTGGTGATCTGAATGCCAGGAACATAAAATCGAGATGTCATAGAAATAACAGAAACAGTATCACATTAAATAATTATATACAGCAAAACAATGTAACAATTATGTATCCAAATGAACCTACGCATATACCAAATAATGGTGGTATCCCCACCACAATAGACATATAGTTATAAATAAACAGGTTAACAATTATACTGACATAAATGCACTCCATGAACTGGATTCGGATCACAATCCAATATGCTTCACTCTCTTAAAACAAAACTTGACAGATGAGGCGTAAAACATTTGATTTTAAAAATACTGATTGGTCCAAATTCAGATATATTCTAGATAAACATATAAATATTAATAATAAAATAAATGATCATACAGAGCTAGATACTGAAGTAACTAAATTAACAGAAGTAATACAAAAAGCGCAGCAATTAACAACAAAAATGATTACAAGAACAAATCACACAACTAAACTACCGGATGCTATTTTAACTCAAATAAAACGTAAAAATAAAATCAGGAAAAGATGGCAAAGTACAAGAATAAATAATTACAGAATCTTACTTAATAAAAATTATCACGTAAAATCAGAGAGGATATAGTAAAACATAGAAATGAAATCTGGAATAACAAATTACAAAAATTAAACGCGAAAAATAATTCCATCTGGAAAATGACTAAAATACTTAAGAAAGCTTATGAACCTATATCTACCTTAACTAATAACAATATAACGGCTTTAACAAACATAGAAAAAGCTAACATGCTAGCAGAACATTACGAACAGATACATATACACGGGACAGATAATGATAGAAACCAAGACATAATAGTAAAAAAAATAAATACTTATCTAAATCAGAACACAGATAATTATAATCAATGGTCTAAATGTTTAACATCTCCTAGGGAGATATGGGAACAAATCAAATATCTAAATGTACATAAAGCTCCTGATCCGGACAAAATACAAAATGTAATTCTAAAAAATCTGTCGAAAAAAGCAATTGTTCAGTTAACATATATAATAAATGCAATCTTTAAATTGGCCTATTTTCCACAAAAATGGAAAATTGCATATATAATACCAATCCATAAACCAGGTAAAAATAAAACACCCAATCAGTTATAGACCGATAAGCCTCTTAGCCACTCTAAGCAAAGTAACGGAAAAAATAATATTAAACAGATTACAAAAGCTTGCGGAAATTAACAATCTCACAAAGGAGCATCAATTTAGTTTTAGGAGAAAACGAAACACAGTTCAACAAATTGTAAGAATAGTCAAAAGACACGGTAGTGTCTCGCGCCAAGTACCGCGCAGCAGTAGCAAGGCACTCCGTGTATCTTACGCGAGCCGGCTAGTTGAGAGTACTCGAGATTATCAGACCTCAATAACCGCTGAACGGATTGAGTTCTTACTAGGCTTAATCGATAGCTTGGGTTTAAATTATATAAGGAAAGTGTCTTTATTTTTGCTCTACATATTCTATAAGCAGAGGTATTACGACGCAAAGTCGAAATGTGGAAATTTTCATTTAAGAAACGTCACCGTGGTCACCGTCACCGTCATCGCTAACACGTATACTACACGTACACAACACATGCATAGATATATAGTAGTATCGCGCTACACGTATATACACGTATACAACACATGCAATAAATAGCAATGTATGCATCTTGTACTGTTTGACGGAAGATCGCGCTACAGCGCTCTGAGATTTGACAATTTGACAACAAAGTGACAAGAGTAAATAAAATAATAAAGAAAAAGGTTAACACGGCATGCGTAATTTAAATAATTTTAATGACAGTAAACAATAAATAAATAATAAATATATATATTTATATACATATATAAATTATATATATATAATATATATATATTTATATATATAAATAATTAATAATTAATAATTTATATATATATTTTTTATATATTTATATATATATTTATTATATGTGTATATATATATATATATATATATATATATATATATATATATATAATATCTATTATATGTTTATAATAAATTTTCTGTCATATATTATTTTTTTAACCGGCATGCGTTAGCGGCATGCGCGGTTAGCCGCACTTTTGAGTTATAAATTATAACATTGATGTTATGTTACTGTTGGTTTGTCTTTACTGGAAAGATATTGTCGAAACTTTATTTAGACTCGAAAGTGTTAATAAAGCGCGTCACGCACGTGTTTGATTGTACAATACAAAAAGTATGCAAAAAGTGTGGCAGTTTTCTTCTGGTAATCAGGTAATTATTTCATATTCATACACACATTATAAATAAATCATTTATAGTGCGTATGCTTTTAAATTATTGTGTATGCAAGATAATTTGTATAATATATGCATCTTTATTACGAATAACTTGGTTCATTAAAAAATAGAAAGAATTGTATGTAGGAAATATTTATAAAATATATTGTTTCTTTATTTTTTTCAACCAAGTTATATTTGTAAAAATGAATGTATTATATGAGTTATCTTGCATACGTACTGATTTAAGTGATGTATTTACAAATTTTTAAAAAGTAAAAATATTTTTTTAGACTGGAAAGTGTTAATAAAACGCGTCACGCACGTGTTTGATTGTACAAAAAGTATACAAGAAATGTGGCAGTTTTCTTTTGGTAATTAGGTAATTATTTCATACACACATTATAAATAAATCATTTATAGTGCGTATGCTTTTAAATCATTGTGTATGCAAGATAACTCGTATAATATATGCATTTTTATTACAAAGAACTTTGTTTATTAAAAAATATAAAGAATTGTATATGTGGGAAATATTTATAAAATATATTGTTTTTTAGTTTTTTCAATCAACCAATTGGATGTTATAAAATAAAGAAACAGTTAACAAATTCTTCATTAAAAATACTAATGTTAATGTTTTAAATATCAAACTTATTTGTGATTAATATTTAATCATTTTATAATTGTATTTCAATCAGTTCAATATAAAAGTGTCTCGTAATGTCTCAGTAACTTCATGAACAATGTTTCATATTCTGCATTATTCGTGAACTGTGAAGAAATATTTAGATAATTCGCAAATAATTTGTCTTTATTACCTTTACTTTTAAAAATAGAATTATATAACTCACTTTTTTCGCTTTATAAAATAGATAAGCACCAACAATTATTCATCATTGGATTTAGAAGCATATATTGTCAATAATAAGTGTATTAATGACACATTGTTTTGTAATTATCCATTATTTTTACAATAACAGTAGCAATGAAGTTTGAAAGATTTGGATATCTATAATAAGCAAAGATGACCGTCATATTTTGATGGAATATGACGGGGGTGGTGGCGGGTTCTTTGCTATTTATTTAAAGATTTATTTAAAGATGTTTAACATATACTACAAAAAAGAATGATATAATCCCTAAAAACTTACCTTTTTAAAAAAGGTAAAAAAAAAGGCGCCAAGTACACGCGCCAGTTGTGAAGAACTGTTATTTGTATTTATAAAGTAGTGTTATTTTAACTGTAAAAAAACTACTGTAAAAAACTACCGTAGAAAATTCTTCTACAAATTATTTTAATATTGTATAAAATATTTATATTGATATTGTGTAAAATACCTACAAAAATAATGATATCAAAAAATTGCGCCAACTGCAAATAAAAACTTATAAAAATATTTTAATCAAAAAAGTTGTACAAAATATGTAGTTCTAATTTCCTACAAAAATAATGATATTAAGAAATTGCGCTAAATGAATAAAAATTTATGCTATAAAATTTATTTCTTTTATTATTTTCAATGTCATTGAAAGGATTAAAACTAAAATGACGAACAAAAACTTGGCGTGCCAATACCGTGATTTTCGCGATACAGAGGGCCGTAGCCGTGAGCGGAGAGCTGTAGCTTGATCCGCATGATCGGAACTATGACCGCGAAGCGCGAATCTCCAATTTGCAAGGCTCCGAAAGAGTCTGGTGGTTGCGTGAAACGCAAGCCCAAAAAAGCAATCTGCTGTGTGAGAAGCAATTAACAATGAGTCCAGACGGAACGAGTCTTTCGCGGGCAGAAGCAGGCTCACGATTGCTGAAATGCCGAGTCGGCGTTCGCACTTATGCTTGTAGAATTTCCCCTTTAGCCAAAAAACAACAATGGGAACGGCGATTATTGGCTCGGAGTCGATCGGATCATCGGCCTGTCGACTCACGTAAATCCGCAAAAAAACCCCGCAGAAACATGTGGTAAATATGCGCGCGGATCTCGATCGTTCGCGAAATGTGGCAAAAGCCTGCGACCGAGCCCGAATCCGAACATTCTCCTTCAATATGAAAAATTTACAAGCAATATATGTTGTAATTCGATTTCGTTTTCCCGCGCTAACTCATAAAGAAATAATCCACGCACACACGCATGGAGGATAGAGTAAAGGAGACCGAACGGATAGGAAAAATCACTAGAAAATGTGGTCCCTGAAATCTGTACATTTAAGAAGTTCTTGATTTCACCACATGCGTCGCATGGATCGTTCGTGTACTCAAGAGGATCAGTTGATGTTAGAGAAACGACGCGCGTGTAAAAGTACAATAATATATTATTATATTATAATATAATATTATAATATATTATTATATTTAAACACAATATTTTCTTTAGAATGGGCAGGGTTTGTGCTGTATTGAAGTGCTCAAGTGGCCATAAAGCCGATCGAGAGGAAAGAAAACTGTTGGGACTACGACAGCCTTCTTTATTTTCTGTTCCCAAGGCAAGTGCATGTGCATTTTATTATCATTTACAAATAAAAAAATTAAACTGTTCTGCGAAATGTATAGTAATTATACTATATAAGGTAACAATATTATATTTACTTTTTAATACAGGCACCTGAAATGCTAAAGAAATGGAGAGAAGCTCTTCCAATAAATCTCACAACAAAAGATTATGTTTGTGAGAAACATTTTTCACCCAGCAGCATCTTAAAAGAACATATAAATATTATAGATGGAAATAAACATTGCATGCCACGCAGCAATAATAATCTGGTCAAAATGTCAATACTGTATTGACCTCTTGAAAACAAATGATACTTGTGATCGAGACAGGGTGACTAGATTATTGAATCGTTTTGATGGCCTTACAAACCCAAGCGAAGAACTATTCCAGCTTACAAAAACATTGGAAAAAGTTGTGCTTCACGTGGTTGGTAAAATTACCATTAAAGAAAACACTTTGTATCAAATTTTTGATAGAATTGCTCACATAAAAAACATTGGCTTTGTGGGATGCATTGAACACTGCCCGACATTAATTCGTTCCATATCCCTAGCAAATTTCTATAAGATATGTGACATATCTTATAGAAATTTGCTAGGGAGATGGAACGAATTAATGTCGGGCAGTGAACATAAAATGGAATTAACAAAAAAAATAATCAATTTTTATCTCGTAATGCGAGCACATTTTCTTGCTGCCTCATTTAACGAAAGAAATAATGCTAAAAAAATTAAAACAAAAAACAGTCGCAAAAATGCAAAGTACTAAACAATTAAAAATTAAATGAAGAATATACTACGCAGAAGCCTGACGGCACGAAAACCTTGTATATAGATCCTAGTTCTGTAGGAGTATAAAATAAATAAAATAATAATTTATATAAGTTATATAAAATTGTGCTTTATATTTTATTGTTAGACCCCTGTACGTACAAACAAATGCGTGTTAAAATGAAAAGCAAAAACAAAGCCGCGATTATATTTTTTATAAAATAAATTATATATAATAATATATTACATATATTATATAATTATTTTTATTTATTTATATATTTAATAATAAAAAATTTGATTTTTTATTTCATATCCCTTATTAAATTATTATTGCAACACATCCATGTGCTCTTTGCTCTCAATCAACATATATCTACTGCTTTCTGTCAAGTCCACCACCGATCGCAGCGCTGTGGTGGAGATTACTTAAATTACTTAATTTGACGACTTTTAGGTACATGATACCTAGCCTTGTTCGGTCTCCTTTACTCAGCTCCATGAACTTGGCCCCCCGATTTTGACTTTTTGAGTTTTTTTTTTTTATCGTTTGTAAGTCGTTTGTAGGTGATTGTTAGATTAACTAAAACGTTTGTTAGATCAGTCTCTGGCTGCAAAACAAAATATAAAAATGACCGTAAAGTTAGCCCCCAGTTTTTAATTTCAATTTTATTTAAGTTTTGCAGAAGGTCAATCGACGCGGAATCGTTTGTTGGTCACGAATATATTAATTAGAACGTTTGTTAGATCGTCGTTTCTTAAATAAAAGCTAAAAACCATATTTAGTAATTTTCTAGGGAAATGACCGTGAAGTTAGCCCCCCGTTTTTAATTTCGATTATTTAAGTTTTGCAGAGAGTCAATCGACGCGGAATCGTTTGTTGGTCACGAATATACTAATTAGAACGTTTGTTAGATCGTCGTTTTTTAAATAAAAGCTAAAAACCATATTTAGTAATCTTCTAGGGAAATGACCGTGAAATAGCCCGCCGTTTTTAATTTCGATTATTTAAGTTTTGCACAGAGTCAATCGACGCGGAATCGTTTGTTGGTCACGAATATATTAATTAGAACGTTTGTTAAATACATGGGAGTACTATGTTTGTCTCTTTTGCTAGCATCTCATTGGTGATTTTGTTCCCCCTCCAGAATTCTCGTAATAACGTGATTTGACGGTTCTGCAAGAAGAGAGACAAAATAGTACTCCCATGTAGTACCTCTCTTTCTATAGCGAGCGCGCGTTTGTTTATCGCAACACTCAGTCCATTCTATATGTCGATGACTGTAACATGAGACAAGATATAACCTAAAACGTGAAATCCAAATTTAATCGAAAGACATCAGAGCTCTTAAAAAGGTATTGAATTTTAATGGCGCTATTTATTTTTATAATAGTTTTTTAAAGTGAAAAGTTTATTGATTCCTGATTATGTCGGAACAGTATTGTCTGAAATAATAACTACGTTATAAATACGTTTCGGAGCAATGTACTAAAAAAAAATAAAAATACCGCGGCCATTTTAGCAATATTGGTGATATGCGTCGGAATAATTTGTCTTAAATCAGTGCTTTCACATTTTCAAATGAATATAGATTTACAGAAATTTTATTAAATAATGTCAATACATTACATACGTTATACTTTGATGATGAGTATAAATTATGTTTAACCATATGGTAATATGAAACAAATCAAAAGATTTAAGAGATATATTAATCTTTTAATATTAATATTTCAATAATGAGCAATGTATACGGAAAAAGAAGATATCACAATTAATTTAAATTTATTTATAATCTTATCTATACTTATTTTCAATTTTCAGGTTCCAATAGCATAATGGCTTATGTCACTTATGAGACTATAACAATTTGCAAGTGTTGAGTTCACAAGATACTACTTTGCATTGATTCTAATAACAATTTATTTTTGTCAATTGGCACATTTTTTCTCATTTAATTTTGCATCATATATTCTTCTCTTAGAAAATAATTTTTAAAAGGTACCTTTTTTGATTACTTTATAATATTCTTTATAATACTACTTTGTAATGCTCTTTATGTAATATTAGATAAGATAAGATCAACTCCTCTTTTGCTCTAAAAAGGTTGCCATGTTTTGTGTATCTTCTTTTTAATTTTGCCCTTTATTTTATTATGTAACACATGGACAAACGAAAGGCCCTTCTGGTATGAAGAATATTTAACATTAAATCATTGTACATTTTTTATTTTAAACTCATAAAATGTTGTTTATTTTAATAGACTCTTGTATAAAAAATCATTAGTCAATATTTTTAAAAGTAAGAATTTTCAATAGAAATATTTAATACTGTTTTATGCAACTTGACTTTTATTAGCTGTATTGTTTATTATTAATGAATATTTGTAGGATACTCAAAATACTATAAAGTATAAATCAATGCTATGTTTTTGTATATTTTATAGTGCTCAATTGATGACTAAGCAAAGGTATCTTCAAAGAAGAATCTAAAAATTATTAACAAGTTTTCCAAATAAAAATGGCTAAAAATAATTTTCAACAATTATTGAGAATATTTCTAATTCTTTTACCATTCATATAAAATATGTGGTTTTAGAGCTATACAAAAAATAATCCATAGTCAGAAACTTTAGTGATTACAATATATCTTTTTTCAGATCGTTTATCGATATGGATTTGATGGCTTTTAAAAGTAATATTCATGAAGGCATGTCACAGAATTTGGACATTTATTATGACATCACTTATCTGGCAGTACTTAATGTACATATACGACTGTACTTGTTACATCAATTGGATTGGGATCAATGGGATCAAACATGACAGAAAGGTATAAGCAAAACATTTATAAAAATATGAATGTAAGATATTGTTCCTAGATAGAGATAATTATTTTCATTAAATTTTTTTATTAAAATATTAAGTTATAAAAAGTATCAATTACACTCTTTAATAACAATTTAGGTTGATTTTTTTAAGTTTTTTCATAACAAAAATAGAATGAAATAAAAAATCATTGTTTTAGAAAAAAAGTAATGGGCACAATACTGACACAATAGATGATCATATTAAACATTTATGTATAGAAATATAATTCTTTGTACATGGATACAACGATATAACCTCAAAACAAATGTCGTTTTTTTTCTCCATAAAGCCAATACAATGTAAATTAACTTGTTTTTATTTTAATAAATTTTATTTCAATTCAAAAAATATACCACTCGTGTTATTATTGCTTACTTTTCTTATAACACATTTAAAAAATCGCACATGGAGCTATATATAAAAAGGGACTAAGGTCCTGCGCACAATAGAGAAAATATTAGGAATAAATATTAAATATTAGGAATAGAAATTATTTTAAAATAAATAAAATCGAAAAAACTCCGGTATACAAATACAAATTCGAATATAAAGGGCTAATAAGCTAGTAAGAACTCTTTTACTCAAATTTGTATTTGTATATCAGATTTTTTTCGATTTTATTATTTTAAAATAATTCTTATTCCTAATATTTAATATTTATTCCTCTATTGTGCGCAGGGCCTTACTTATAAAATGATATATCACTTCAAGCATATACACGGTCATTTTGACTTCTGAGATTTTTTACGAAGAATTGTTTTTTTTTGTCAAATATTTTGCGTATTGTAGCTTTTAAAGTTCACTAAACTTGAGATTGGTTTTTTTCTTCTGATTGTTCAAATTCAAATCCAATCTCAATCTCAATCTCTAGTGGCTTTAGGCCGTATTCCGTAACGTATATACATGTATATGTGTGCATGTTTCTATAATATACGTAACATATACTGTTACGGCCTTATTAAAAGTGTACATGTGATGTGATAGGCTTACAGAGATATAATAACATTAATATTGCAAAATAAATCATAAAAATCAGTGAAATTATACGGTGTGAAGATTAAAGTTATAAAAAGGTAAAGGGCTATTTTGCAGTTTCATTGTTGGTTATTTTCTTATTTTTTCTTAAAATTCTTAAATTTTATATTTATTAGTAGTTTCATAAATTTTTTGTGACTCATTGTGTGAAAAGATATGTAATAATGAAAGCTGTTAAACGCGAGACAGTGTATACGCGTATTGTAAAAGGTTTTAACAATGCTTTATTTTTTAAAGGTTATAATATTTTATTTTTGAATTTCGGCAAAATTTAGTAGTATTATTATAGCAAGAGTTTAAAATTAAGAAATTTATCAGGAAATATAAAAGATAAATACTTTTCAAGAATTTTTCAAGAAGACAGAATAGAAATTCTTGAAGAAAGAAAGAACCAAGAGTTTTGTTTGTTCTTTATCAATACATAAAAATCTCAGCATTACTTAAATCCAGTGTTTCTTCAGATTTAGCTATCAAAAAAATGTTTATATTTGCTTTAAACTTATATTTACTATCGAGTCTTGGCTTTCAATTTAGCAGATTTTAAAACAAAAAACTGAAACCTTTATTAAAACATTGAAAGGTAATCAGCTGCCAGCCCTCATGCGGCGCTTATAACCACCCGTTAGATACGGCCACCGCGGCCAAAGCGTGCGAATCACGTGCGTGCCCAACGCGTGTGCGCGTTGGAGCATGAGCTAGCGTTTTCGCTTCGAAAATCGACACGCGTAGCGAGAGCGCGAGAGCCGGCACTCTCTCTCGAGAAGTGCTAGCATACGGAAGCACGAGAGTCTTGGAAAACCATTCTTTTGTTACAGTCGCTTATATACTTAGATATATCTAGAATAAACCTCAGATCTTTTCTTACTTCTTTCGCTTCTCTCTTTCCTTTCACGTTCCCTCACCGCTCACAAATCCTCTCATTAAAACAAGGTAAAGACAAAGCTTTATACTGTTTTTTCATCTCAGAAGCGGGATTCTATCCGAATTAGTTTCGTTTATAAAACGTGTGAAGTGAAAAAAGATAGCCAGTGTATAGAATCGAACGGCCGGAATTCCTGTATGGTTCGAACAAGGAAGCAAGAAAACATGGACCGAGCGAGCCTTGAGCAACTCAACCACGAAGAGCTCAAAGAAGAGGCTCAGAAATACTCTCGACTACAGGTAACTGGAGTGCCTTAATAGATTCAATAATGAATCATTTAGAGACAAACGCACCGGGGAAAGAGCTACCGCCTCCGACCACCAGCTCGCAATCCCCGAAGACGACGTCCAAGAAACAGACTCCTACGGTCTCCGGTCACACCTCGCAGCCCCGCGCTACAGGTACACCGGCAGAGACATCAGGAACCATGAACGTCATGCACGAGATGCTGGTCGCACTCCAACAGCAGCAACAGCAGATCAATCAAATGTTTCAGTTGTTGGCGAACAGGGAACGGGAACCTGCCGCGCAACAACCTCAACAACAGACACAGGAAGAGATTCCACAAACAGGCAGGTCACGATCTGCGGGCTCCTCGCTATCAGGGGAAGCGGGGCGACGAACCACGGAGTCGTGGCCCACGGGAAGTGCGGTGCAAGCCTTGGCATCCCAGATTCCTGAATTTGCCGGGCAGGATGACGACAATATCCAAGCCTGGGTTAGGCGAGTCGATAAGGTCGCACAGGTACACGGGGCGTCAGACGGAGTAACGTTGTTGGCGGCCTCGACACAACTCAAAAAATCTGCGCGACGTTGGTTCGACGTGCAGACGGATGCAGCGGTGGAGTCTTGGAGCGGACTCAAGGACGAACTACTGAAGATCTTTGACCGCAAGGTCCCATTCTATAAAGTTATGCAGAGGATCGACGCGCGTAAATGGATGCCGAACAAGGAGTCGTTCGACGATTACGCGATAGAAAAGCTCGCATTGATGCATAGAGTAGACTTGCCGGAGCAGGACCGGATCCATCTTCTGGTGAGCGGCATACAGCAGACGGCCCTGAAGGCCACGGCGCTGGCGATCACCGACGACAAGCTGGACGGATTCCTGAAGAAGATGCGGAAGATTACCCAAGGCACCGAGGAATGGGACAAGAAGCCGACCACCACCAAGCAGGACACGAGGCCCAAGGACGGAAGCTGCAAAAACTGCGGTAAAAAGGGGCATAATGCTAAAGAATGCAGAGCAGAGGTAAGCTGTTTTTATTGTAAAGAAAAGGGACATCGACGTTACAATTGTCCATCTTTGAAAAAAAAGGAGGCGAAAGCCTCAAATAAAGTCGCGAACTCCTCGGGAACCGCCGCCGCCGCCGTTATACCGGAATCGTTGCTATCGCCGTCGGATACCGTTGCCGTCATGCAGAAACCGACGGGTAACACGCGGTTGGTTATTGACGATCCAATTGTTAAAGTAGAGTTGGCGCTAGAAAATAAGAAAAACACAGAAATGTTAGCGTTAATAGATACGGGAAGCCCTGTTTCGTTTATTAAATCATGTGCTTATAATAAATTTATAAAACCCACTAAAAATTTATCGGACGAGCCCCTAGATATCTTAGGCTCGATAACTATTGATCTCTCTTTACAATTGTTAAAAGAGAAAAACTTTTCAGTGAACTTCTATGTTCTCAATTCCGACGCTTTTCAGGGGGACATAATTTTGGGACGCGAATTCCTAACAAAAGGCAAATTAACACTTGTTTATAATCCGGCAGCTAAAGGTGACCGGGAGAAAATAAATTTGTTCGCGAACCTTCCCTTATGCGTCGACAACAACCGGGAAACAGAAACTTTAGAAAGTACGATGAGCAAACATGAAATAGACTACGGGCAAGACACGAAAATACGTTTAGAAAAACTCGTTCGAGATATATCAAAACAGATAACAATACCGGTAGACGACCAATACGCGGTAGAAGTAAGGCTGAAGGATAATTCCGTATATTCATACGCTCCGAGACGATTCGCGAAGGTCGAACGCGATCAAATACGAGAAATAACAGATGATTTATTAAACCGTAATATTATAAAGTCAAGCGTCTCGCCCTACTGCGCAAGGATCGTACCGGTGAAAAGAAAAAATGGGCAAATGCGGCTCTGCGTTGATTTAAGGCCGCTCAACAGTAGAGTCATTAAACAGAAATACCCATTTCCGATTATTGAAGACTGTTTATCACGCCTAGCAAATAAAAAAACGTTCACGCTACTCGACCTCCGAGATAGCTTTCACCAAATTAAAGTTCATGAAAATTCGACTAAATATTTTGCATTCGCCACCCCGGATGGTCAATTCGAGTTCGTACGGCTGCCTTTCGGGTATTGCGAAGCCCCAGCCGAATTTCAAAAGCGTCTTATTCAGATTCTTAATCCGTTGATTCGAGACGATAAAGTGATAATATATATAGACGACGTTCTAATACCGTCGGAAACGGTAGATGAGAATTTAGAGACTTTATCAGAAGTTATGCTAATTCTTAAAAAATACGGGTTCGAACTGAATTACGCGAAATGTAAATTCTTAAGAAAAAATATAGAATTTTTGGGGTACATTATCTCGTCCGAGGGAATGACGCTAAGTCCGAGACATACCGATGCCGTAAAAAATTACGCGCAACCGAGAGATAAGTTATCGCTCCAAAGATTTCTAGGTCTAACTAATTATTTCCGGAAATTCATATATAATTACGCAATAAAAGTAAAACCGTTGCAAAATTTAATAAAAAAAATATTAGTTACAAGTTTGATAATAAATGTATAGAAGCATTTGATCTACTAAAAAAGGAGCTTACCTCCTCCCCGGTATTGCGTCTATACGATCCAGCAGCCGAGACACAGGTGCATACAGATGCCTGCAGCGCAGGTTTAGGCGCGATATTGCTGCAGAAACAGCAGAGTAATTCTTGGGCGCCGGTAGCGTATTTTAGCCAGGGTACGAACCATGCAGAAAGCCGCTACCACAGCTATGAGCTAGAAATGTTAGCGATCGTTAGGGCGGTCGAGAGGTTTCATTTATATTTATATGGACAACAGTTCACTATAATTACAGATTGCAACGCGTTAGTGTACGCAGTAAATAAAGCCAATTTAAATCCACGAATAGCAAGGTGGACCTTGGCATTGCAAAATTATACTTTTAACGTAACTCACCGCCCTGGCAATCGCATGGCTTACGTAGACGCGCTTAGCAGGTGCGTAGCGTATGTAAACGAGCCCCCGCTGGAGAGCCGTTTAGAACTGCTGCAGCTCACGGATCCTAGAATAATGGAAATTAGCAAGCAACTAGAATTAGAAGATAATGATAAATTTACGTTAGTGAACGGTTTAGTGTACAAAAAAATAGACGACCAATTAAAATTCATGATTCCCGAATCGATGGTCATTAACTTATTGCGTACACACCACGACGAAACTGCTCATTGCGGAGCAGAAAAAACTTTAATCGGTATCAAACGGAATTTTTGGTTTCCGTCGATGCGAAAGCGCGTATACAGTTATGTAGAAAATTGTTTAACTTGTTTAATGGCGAATAATTCATTGAAACGCTTCGAAGGTGAAACTCAGCTATACCCGCTGCCCAAAGCACCGATGGATGTGATTCATATAAATCATTTCGGCCCATAACAGGAGACGACAGATAATTTCAAACATATTTTAGTAGCAATAGATGCATTAACTCGATTCACGTGGTTATACCCGACGAAATCGACCGGAGCTAAGGAAACCATAAAAAATTTAGAAAATCTCGTCAATACATTCGGCAAGCCGACGGAACTCGTTTCAGACAGAGGCACCGCCTTCACGGCGAAAGAATTTTCAGATTTTGTTGATCTATATGGAATCAAGCATCGCAAGGTAGCAGTTGCCGCCCCTTGGGCTAACGGGTTAGCAGAAAGAGTCAATAGATTTTTAAAGTCTTCGCTGACCAAATTAATTAATTCACCGGAAAAATGGAAAAAACGGCTAGGTACGATACAATATATAATAAATAACACGCACCATTCGGCAATTAATGCGACACCAGCAAAGCTAATGCTGGGTTTTGACCAGAAAAACCACTCCGATCAGGCGTTAGCGCAATATACGCAAGAAATGGTCAATGTAGATACGGACCTGGAAAAAGAAAGACAGGTTAATCGAGACGCGGCCCTTCGGGCGACCGATATGATTCGTAATTATAATAAAGAATATAAGGACGCACACCGAAATAAGCCCACAATATATAAAGAAGGCGACTACGTCTTAGTTAGAGACACAACTAATAAAGTAGGAGTAAGCTCAAAACTCAAACCAAAATACAAGGGTCCCTACCTGGTGGCCAAAAGCCTCGGGAGTAACCGATATGTAATCAAGGATATTCCGGGCTTTAATGTAACCCAGAAACCACTGGATACGATTCTGTCCTCAGACAAAATAAAACCATGGGTAAAAATTGTCACACCTGAGGAAAAATAAATATTAATAATAATAATAACCTTTGTGAATATTGTAAACCCCCTTAGAATTATATACAAAGCGATAGTATTATACGTACCTGAAAATTGTAAACCACTAACGACGTTTTCTTAAAAAAATAAATAAATAAATAAATAAATAAATAAAGAACTTCGAGACGAAGTTCATGCCAGGATGGCCGAGCTGAAAGGTAATCAGCTGCCAGCCCTCATGCGGCGCTTATAACCACCCGTTAGATACGGCCACCGCGGCCAAAGCGTGCGAATCACGTGCGTGCCCAACGCGTGTGCGCGTTGGAGCATGAGCTAGCGTTTTCGCTCCGAAAATCGACACGCGTAGCGAGAGCGCGAGAGCCGGCACTCTCTCTCGAGAAGTGCTAGCATACGGAAGCACGAGTCTTGGAAAACCATTCTTTTGTTACAGTCGCTTATATACTTAGATATATCTAGAATAAACCTCAGATCTTTTCTTACTTCTTTCGCTTCTCTCTTTCCTCTCACGTTCCCTCACCGCTCACAAATCCTCTCATTAAAACAAGGTAAAGACAAAGCTTTATACTGTTTTCTCAACATGAGATTTTTCTCAAACTCCCAAATGATTATTGTTAAGAATAATAAAAAAATATTCAGTATCAACTCAGTGTCGCTGACCTTTTAATGTCTGTTTAAAAAATTAGTAATTTAGTACAAATAGCAAATAAATGTAAATAAATTACTACTACGTAAGAAATCTAAATAATAATGTTTGTCGCTACATTTTAAATATTTATCTTAATTAATTTTGAATTTAAGGTGATTTATATACTTAAATGAATAAATTGTTTAATGCTTAACCGACTAAAAAATAATAGACTTTTCTTGCGATTAATGTTTTTAACAGTTTTTAATGTTGTCAACAGAATTACTGGCATACGATGCCGCGCGTCTGCAATGTTCCTGTGGAGATCGCTGTCACAGTGGTGAAGCAATTCATTCATCTTCTAAGTACTGACGAATTGCCTCGATGGTCAGATCAAATATGGAAACTAATGTCGGCTGCTCTAAAGGACTTAGGGTATGAATGGGATTTCCAATGCGTTTATACAAATGTCGTGAACGACAGAAGGAACATCTTGACCAAAGCGAGAGAAGAAATGGGAATAATAATGCAAAAAGAAGACTGCAACAACAATTTTCAGGATGAATGCGAAGAATGTGACTTTACAAAAAGTCACAAAAGCAGTGATTCGGAGAGTAGTTTCGGCTCAACAAACAATCATAATGAGTCAATCAAACACATGATTCTCACAGAAGAACAATGGATGGAAATAAAACCGGCAGATTCAGACACTCACCTTAAACTGAAACCAGGCGTGTGGACTAATGTTATAGCTTTTGCTATGTGGTCGCAGTTCCGCATGCCTTGCGCTTTTATATTTAAACGAGGAAAAATTCATAAAACTATGAATGAATTACATGTAGAATTCTACACCATTAGCTTCGTTGGCGTTTGTAAAAGCAAAAAGTGTGGCAATAACATTAAAGGATTAGGTACAAAGAAAATCAATGAAAACGGTGTGATATTTTCTATTAATACACGCGATACTCGTGGAGAAAAACATGACATTGTTAAACGACCGTTTAATGGAAAAAGGAGGATTGACGCATATCATGCTTTAAAAAGTGAAGGAAGTGAGAAATACAGAAAACGTGAGGCACGAAATTATATGTTACCAGGCGATATAGAACCCCCAATTATACCACGGACAAACGTTCTTCGTCAAGCAAAAAAGGAAGCATTCGACAAAGACCTTGGTATTAGCAAACAAGACAGTCGTGATCTTGTCCGCTCGATCGAGGAAATGAGCTTGAGTCCCCAATATCATGGAGCCATTCAAGAAGTCGGTGGTTTTCCGTTTCGAGTATTGTATGGATTACCAACCCAATTTCATGTTTATCAAGAGTATCGTCGAATGAAGAAAACCTGGTCTTCAATATCCATTGACGCAACAGGAAGTTTAGTAAAGAAGCTGGATCGAAAAAATGGTACCAAATCAGGTCATATATTTTTGTATGCTATTGTGATAAATTTTAACGGTACTACTGCATGCGTATATCAAATGTTGTCAGAGCGTCATGACTCTGTAACTATACTGACCTGGCTCTTGCGATGGATCCAAAATGGTGCCTCAATTCCAAAAGAAGTAACATGCGATTATTCACGAGCTCTTTTGATAGCTATAAGCATGGCATTCAACAAACAAAATATTAAAAGTTACATACACGATCGTTTTAAAACTATTTCTTGTGGTGTATTAAAAGACCCAGTTACATTCATTCGTATTGATGTTGCACACTTTATGCACATAATTTGTCGCTGGAAATGCTTTAAAAATATACGGCAGCGTGTAATAAAGGATTTTTATATAAGATGCATTGCATTAATGATCGAATGCTACACTCTGCTAGAATTCGAAAAAATTCTTATGCTTATTTGTGCCGTGGCTCTCCAAACTCACGAAGATTCTATTATTGACATAGAATTTGTACGAACTTCTCAAGATGCTAGAAAAAAATTGGAAAACTACATTTCAAAACGGAACATCAACGATTATTCCGAAGTTTATCATGAAAAAGAAAAACCTGCTCCATTTCGTCAAGGATTCGCGGACGGCAAAAAAAATGATGATAGTGAATCAGACATGGATAATATTGATGCGAATGAGCAGAAAAATTCAATCGAGTATTGGATACAAAATTTGATAGCGAAGACGCGAAAAACTATAACCTTGGGCCAAAACCTGAACGCATTCTACTTATCAGATTTAGTCGAACACTTGACTGGTATGGCGAAAGAATTTCCGCTATGGACAAATGTCGGGATGCCTCGAAATGTTCAACGCGCAACCTCCACCTACGTTGAAGGATATTTTAATGATTTGAAAACAAGAACTCTCAAACATTACACTCTTCCAATATCTGTCAACAAGTTCATGAGAGAACATATTCGAGATATAAGAGAGACAAATTGCATTTTATCTGGTAAGATAATCCAGTATAATAATGATCGTTTACATAATACCACACTTCAAGCAGTCGACGACATTAAAATCGAAAAAACAAATTCAGATTTATTCGCCGTGGAAAATTGGAGAGGCAAAGGACATGCAGTACGTTTTGATAATAAACAACAAAATACTGATCACTGCAAAATTAACTATGATATAGATTCGTCAATTTCAACTGATATAGATTCTAAAGTTTTGATTGACAATGATTGTGTTGAATCGATCAAACAATTGAAGGATAATATGTGCAGCAAAAACCCTCATCAATTAGACGTTGACACATTCACTGATCATTCATATTCCGAACTCTCGAAGTCAACAAAGGATCATGAAGAAATCACATATAGCAAGTTTGAAGTTGACTTGAATAAGCGTGTAGAATTATCATCAACAATAATTAAGGATGAAAAACGGCCGCAGAACGAGCAATCGAAGTACACGGGCAAATATTTTAAGCCGTACCCTGAAATTCGGCAACAGAATGCTCTCGTTGTAAGTAACAAAAATAAAAAACTAAAAGAAGCTGCTCTATTGCCGAACGGTTCACTTTGTTCTGCAGTTATTCTTAACAATAATACATACTTTTTGCAGAATACCTGTTCATTTGATTCTATTGTCCAAATACTAGCAACAGCAGGAATCGATAACGTTGAATATCACCGATTTTTGCAGAAAGCAACAAATTGTACGCTAAATTTTGTGAACAATTTTATTACAAATGGCGTATCAAAGAATTTATTGGCTCAAAGAGCACAAATTTTAATCGATTGTTGTATGCCAAAAAGAACCATCACAAATAAGATATCCTCTCGTATACAATCGACGCGGAAAATAACATCGCCAACTTGATTAAACAAATATTGCAAACAAACCCGAGCAAACGCAATATTGAAAAATGTTGTACGTGTGGCGAATGAACCATCTACCATTCCACAATAGCACCGAATCACACCATCATCTCCAAAAAAGGATTTAGAGCGCTGCAAGAAGCGTTGGGATTCTGGTCACCAATATGTAACATAAGTTGTCGCGACGGATGTTTGGGAAAATTAACTTGTACAAGTCATCTGGGTGAACATATCTTTATAGAACTCGATGTACGCCATCATTATAATTTAAAACAGTCTCTGCGATGTTCTTTGGGAGAATTTCCAATTATGATGAATCTCCACCCAAGAAATGAAACATCGAATCTCGAGTATAGGTACATTTAATTCTATTATCTAATCTAATAATTAAAATTATTTAATCTATATAATTTAACGTTAAGAGTTGTCTATGTGTGTACTTTTAGTTTTTAGTTTTTTTAGATTTCATCACATTACTCAAAAAAAATCTGACTAAGACATTACACAGTTTTTTTTATTATTTATGGAAAAAAACCATTTGTGTATTTCATATCCGTAATGCTGGCAGTATACTTATTAGAATAATAAAGAATAAAAAAAGCAAAAGTAATAGTTGGAATAAATTAATTGAAATAAAATAATTTTCCTTTAAGTATGATTGAATGTAAAGAATAAATGCAGATATAGAACATTTGAGAAAACAATTTTAAAATACATATACTTATAGGATGCTTTTCATTTAGCGACACAAATCGACGGAACGTCATTCTATTTTTATTCTCATAGAATGTAGAACAAAGATAGAATGACGCTTGTGTCGATTTGTATTGCTAAATGGAAAGCATCCATAGTTACACTGCTCAAACATAACGAAAAACCATTTTTCTTCCATCTGTTTTAGGCTAGCTGGTGTTGTTGAATATTTGCCTGGTCACTACATCGCACATTGTTTGCGCATTGGCGAATTTTGGCAAAAATTTAATGGATTGGACAAAAAAGTATGCAAATCCAATTCAACAACTCGCATTGAGCCACACTTGGCCATATATATACGAAAAGATAAATAAATTATATATTTATTAAAGGTTATTAACAGCAAAAATTATTATCTTGATATTAACCCTCCGCATATCCCGATAATTATAACAAACGTTATAAATAGATTATTTACCATTAACAAACGATTTCGCATTGATTAAGCACTGCATTGTAATCTTTTGCAAAACATAAATAAAATTGAAATTAAAAACTGGGCGCTAACTTCACGGTCATTTTTATTTTTTGTTTTGCAGCCAGAGGCTGATCGAACAAACGTTTTAATCTAACAATCACCTACAAACAACTTACAAACGATTTAAAAAGAAACACAAAAAGTCAAAATCGGGGGGTCAAGTTCACTCAGCTCCGTGAACTTGGCCCCCCGATTTTGACTTTTTAAGTTTTATTTTTTAAATTGTTTGTAAGTCGTTTGTAGGTGATTGTTAAATTAACTAAAACGTTTGTTAGATCAGCTTTGAGTAAAAATGTTATAAAAATAAACTTTTTGCAACTTAAAATGACCGCTCAAGAAATTACTAGATAAGAAAGAGAAATTACTAGATTTTTAATTTATTACTAAATATGGTTTTTAGCTTTTATTTAAAAAACGACGATCTAACAAACGTTCTAATTAGTATATTCGTGACCAACAAACGATTCCGCGTCGATTGACTCTCTGCAAAACTTAAATAATCGAAATTAAAAACGGGGGGCTAACTTCACGGTCATTTCCCTAGAAAATTACTAAATATGGTTTTTAGCTTTTATTTAAGAAACGACGATCTAACAAACGTTCTAATTAATATATTCGTGACCAACAAACGATTTCGCGTCGATTGACCTTCTGCAAAACTTAAATAAAATTGAAATTAAAAACTGGGGGCTAACTTTACGGTCATTTTTATATTTTGTTTTGCAGCCAGAGACTGATCTAACAAACGTTTTAGTTAATCTAACAATCACCTACAAACGACTTACAAACGATTAAAAAAAAAAAACTCAAAAAGTCAAAATCGGGGGGCCAAGTTCACGGAGCTGCACACACGAGTGCAATAACAGTACTGCCAACTGCGGATATAAAAGAAACGCGCGCGCACACTTCGCGTGCACATCTTGATATTGTATATATACTCTCTGTATCTCAATAGAATAAAATACGTTTTCACGAACGAAGCAAATTGATTTAGACAAAATGACGCACTAATATTACTTCAATATATTGTTAAAAATGCTATGTTTGTCAAATTAGAATATGCTATGTTTATATTAAATAAAATGTAATTTTACTTAATAGCTTATACAGGGTGTCCCAGACCTACCGTATAACCTGTTAATGGTAGATTCTTGAGATCATTTGGAGATGAAATCCTTATGGCAAAATGTCGAGGGTGCAATAGTTTTTAAACGGGAAGGGTTTAAAGTTCACCAATCAGTTTGTCGCAATTTCGCGCGCCCAGGGACATGACACGTCGAAAGGGCCCCTCAATAACACTTTATTCAATTTGTCATAAATACTTGAAATTATTATTCACTTTATTCTTTATTCACTTTGTACACTATTTGCAAGACCGACGAATATCGAGACGATAATAGTTTCTAAATTTTTGTACGGAAACGCGATGCGCGTCGAACTGTCAAAACGTTTATATGCAAAGCCGCCGCGGACAAATGACATGCGGTTAGAGAAAATCAATAAATAATTTGATGTGTCATGTCCCTGGGCGCGCGAAATTGCGACAAACTGATTGGTGAACTTTAAACCCTTCCCGTTTAAAAACTATTGCACCCTCGACATTTTGCCATAAGGATTTCGTCTCCAAATGACCTCAAGAATCTACCATTAACAGGTTATACGGTAGGTCTGGGACACCCTGTATAATATTACTTATTTTTACAAATAATTTTAATAATTACAAGTACATCAAAGAATTGATGAGATTAAAGTTATGAATTTTGCTACATACAGAGAGGGTGGGGCACTTACTTGCTCATCTCGAAAAACTCCCATAGTTTTGGAGATAGGAAGAAATACTTGAAATAAAAGTTGTGTGGTTTCGAGGGGGACATCTTGCGGATGTAAACTTTTTTTCCCAGGTGGAAGTGCTTAAGAGATTTGAATGTGATCCTTGTTTTTTTTAAATAGAACTACTTTAATTTTTTTATATAAATAGATTCCTCGCAATTTTTGGCATAAAAAGTTTTACGAGATATTTTATACTTTAATTTGGCATAATTTTACATAAACTATTAAAGATCTCGTCAAATATTCATTTTTCGATGACTTTACCTCAATACTTTTATACACAAAATAATGCTATAACTTTACAAAAAGATGTCTTAAAGACATCTTCAAGACTTTCTTGAAAAGACGTCTGAAAAATGTCTTGCAAAAGACATTTTTTGGAGTAATATTCACACGCATGTGTCGTTATGGTAATAAACGAACTGTCGATTTCTCTTTTTCTTCTGTGCGTCCATCAAGTGTGCTCCACATTTTCGTCGCTCACGATAGAATACATATTAATATCGATAAAATATATATTAATAATTATAATATTATAATATTGTGAAAAACAAAGAAGAAAAAGAGAAATTGCTGAAATGTTCTTGATTAAAAAGCATACGAATACGATTAATTTACAAAAGGACACGGAAAATTTAAACGCGGTTTATGGAAACATAATATTTGACACATGACATTAGTTTGTTGTTTATGAGTCATTTGTGATGTGTTTATTTGGTAATCTTAACATTAGTTTGACAGTTTCGTTGCTTTACGCAAGACGTACCGAACAACTCGCCCTATAACAATATCATGGGCTGACACATTTTTACATTGTATTTAAGGTAAATGTACAGTGGCGTATTACTTATGTAATGGCGTGTAATTGATTTTTGTTAGATTTAATGTAATATTATTCTTTTAGTACACTTGAAAAGGACCCGGACCAAGGGTCGAAACGTAGTGAAATTAATAAAAATCTTTGCCAGTCAGGTCAATCGAAATTAATTATTGTGTATTTTTTTAGAATATATATGGTTATTGGTAAATTATAATTGTGCACTTAGTTAATTATAAAATATATACTAATTTAGCTATGCGCCCTACTACTTTAATTATATTGCAATGTATTAAATAGGAAATTAATATAACTACATATTTTGTACAACTTTTTTTGGTTTAAAATATTTTTATATGCTTTATTTTTAGATGGCGCAATTTTTTTATATCATTATTTTTGTAGGATGTTTTACACAATATTAAAATAATTCGTAAAATATTTTTTATGGTTTAAAATAACACTACTTGTGCAAATTAAAAAATACATGAAAGTTTTTCACAAAAACTATGGCGCGTGTACTTAACGCCTTTATTTTACCCTTTTTTAGAAAGGTAGGTTTTTAGGGATTATATCATTCATTTTGTAGTATTTAGTAATCACAATGTGTGTGTGTGTGTGTGTGTGCGTGCGTGCGTGCGTGCGTGCGTGCGTGCGTGCGTGCGTGCGTGCGTGCGTGCGTGCGTGCGTGCGTGCGTGCGTGCGTGCGTGCGTGCGCGTGCGCGTGCGCGTGCGCGTGCGCGTGTGCGTGTGTGTGTGTGAGAGCCGTTTATCATTTTTAATATTACCGGAATGTATGAATTCCCACTTTATATTAATTGTTTTTAATTTGTTTCTTTTACCAATGACAATTGTTTTTAATTTGTTTCTTTTACCAAAGACAAAGAAACAGATTTAAAATCTATATATAATTACATAGTCTTAAACTTGGATAAAAGAAAACTTGGAGAAAAACTCTCGATGCATAGAAACGTGTAACAAGATTCATGGAAAAGCTTTATCCAACGATTGAAGAGTATATCGCAGCTAAAGAGCAAATTCTTGTAATTAAAACAGAGGTATTAGAGATATTATAGATTCTTTCATTTATAAAATAAATAAAACATCTCATTTTAAAAGTAGTTTACGCATAAGAGAACAAAACATCACATTTTATGTAAAAATATTCTATACGTTTATGATACAGTACACACACAATTCCTTTCGATTTAATGTTTTGACTATGCACTAGTATTTTTATTAACCTGGTGCAGACTATCCCAAAAAGGACTCCCAGCAGGGTTATAAACCCACCAGGTTAATAAAAATACAAGTGCAAACATTAGATGTACAAGTGGAAACATTAAATCAAAAGGAATTGTGTGTGTACTTTATCATAAACATATGGAATATTTTTAAATGAAATGTGATTTTGCGTAGCGTAAACTACTTTTAAAATAAGATGTTTATTTATTTTATAAATGAGAGATATGATTGTGTAAAAATATTCTATATGTTTATAATAAGATGTGTGTGTATGTGTGTCTACTGTAACAATTTCTTTCGTTTTAAACTTTTAACTTTTAACCCAAAAAGGACTACAAGCCCCCAACGAGTTAATAAAAATACAAGTGCATAGTTAAAAGTTTAAATCTTAAGAAATTATTATAGTATACACACACACACCATCTTATTATAAACATATAGAATATATTTATATCTTTCTCTCATTTATAACAAAAATATATTATAGATTCTCTTATTTATAAAATAAATAAAACATCTCGTTTTAAAAGTAGTTTACGCTATGCATAAAAGAACAAAAACATCACATTTTATTTATAAATATTTCTATATGTTTATGATAAGATACACATACAATTCTTTTAATTTAATGTTTTGACTAATGCATTTATATTTTTATTAATCTAGTGTGAACTATCCAAAAAGGACTCTCAACACCCACCAGGTTAATAAAAAAATAAAACCGCAAACATTCACCTGGTGCGGACTATCCCAAAAAAGACTCTCAGCACCCACCGGGTTAATAAAAATCTAAAGTTTTATCATTTCGTTTAACTTTTAACGCTATTATAATTTTCTCTGGGTGTATGTGGGTGCGTGTGTATTATCTCTCTACGTGTGTGTGTATGTGTGTGTGTGTGTGTGTGTATATATATATATATAGTGTATATATGTATATAATGTATGTATATATGTATATATGTATATAAATTAGTTTTGATATGATCTAATTACTTAAGATTCAGTTGGTATGTTTTGTTGAATATATGCAAACATGTATGTGAATGTTTTTAAATTGAATCAATTCTCTATAATTTCTCGATTCACTTGTATAAATGTCTATGTGTACATTTGTACGTGTACATTTGTATGTGCATTTATAATTATGTGACAAATAGGATTTAAAAAATGTTTTAACACAATTATGTAAAATCATCATAGCACGCTTTACATAATCCCATTTCTTACATAATTATAAATGCACATACACATATACACATACAAATGTACACATAGACATTTATACAAGTGAATCGAGAAATTATCGAGAATTGATTCAATTTAAAAACATTCACATACATGTTCGCATATATTCATCAAAGCATACCAACTGAATCTTAAGTAATTAGATCACATCAAAACTAATTTATATACATATATACATATATACATACATTATATACATATATACGCTATATATATATATATATATATACACACACACATACACACACACGTAGAGAGATAATACACACGCACCCACATACACCCAGAGAAAATTATAATAGCGTTAAAAGTTAAACGAAATGATAAAACTTTAGATTTTTATTAACCCGGTGGGTGCTGAGAGTCTTTTTTGGTATAGTCCGCACCAGGTGAATGTTTGCGGTTTTATTTTTTTATTAAACTGGTGGGTGCTGAGAGTCCTTTTTGGGATAGTTCACACTAGATTAATAAAAATATAAATGCATTAGTCAAAACATTAAATTAAAAGAATTGTATGTGTATCTTATCATAAACATATAGAATATTTATAAATAAAATGTGATGTTTTGTTCTTTTATGCATAGCGTAAACTATCCAGACAACATGCATGTCTAAAAAATATCTTAAAGATGTCTTTTTTAAGATGTCTTTAAGACTTTACGAAAAGATGTCTTAAAGACATTTTTAAGACATGTTTTTTAGAGATCTTTAAGACTTTACAAAAAGATGTCTTAAAGACATTTTTGAGACATGTTTTTTAGAGATCTTTAAGACTTTACAAAAAGATGTCTTAAAGACATCTTCAAGACTTTCTTGAAAAGACGTCTGAAAAATGTCTTGCAAAAGACATTTTTTGGAGTAATATTCACACGCATGTGTCGTTATGGTAATAAACAAACTGTCGATTTTTCTTTTTCTTCTGTGCGTCCATCAAGTGTGCTCCACATTTTCGTCGCTCACGATAGAATACATATTAATATCGATAAAATATATATTAGTAATTATAATATTCATTGAATGCAACAAGGAAGCATTTCAAATATAAAGACAAAGGTATGTATATATTCATATACTCAATATTATTTATAATTTATTCATTAAAATATTGAATTATAAATTACACACATATATGTGTGTGTTGCATAGCTATACTCACATATAAAAAAATATTTAAAACAAATCAGATATTTCTCATTTGCATATCACTTCTTAAAAAATCTTTAAATATCTTTATTTTTATCTTTAAATTTTTTAGTTACGTGTTTCACCATGTATATGGATTTTTTTGCACAATCATAAAAAATTCTAACTTTTGTTACTTTTATTTAATTCTAACATTTCAGCTTGTTTGCATTTCTTCGCAGATAAGTGTGAATAGATGAAAAACTAATAGATGAAAAACTGAGACTCTTCATCAAAGATTCTGAGATTCTCCAAATTCACTAAGTGTGAATAGATGAAAAACTGAGACTCTTCATCAGATTCTGAGATTCTCCAAATTCAATATATTTTTTAAGTATGTTTCATATCTCATCTGTGTGTTTCAAGAAACAAAAAGGTATTTTTATACATTATTATTATTATTAATCTTTATTGTTCCCCTAAAGGTTACAAATCCGTACACATTACTTATTGCTAACTTACTTAATACTAACTTACATTTATGCACTTACAACTAACTTATCAACTACCCTATTCTCTATACGCTTGACCTATTCCTATCCCTGCCTACATACACACACACCGCATCCCTACTCTAACTTAACCTATCTGGACCTCCGCTTCCGATTCTTCACTGTTCATCCTCCGTTTATATTTTCTCCTCTCTCCCTTTACCTCTTTTATAACCTTTTTTACTCTCTCTCTCTCTCCCCCTCTCTCTCCCCTCTCTCTCCCCCTCTCTCTCTCCCCCCTCTCTCTCCCTCTCTCTCTCCCCCTCTCTCTCTCTCCCTCTCTCTCTCCCTCTCTCTCTCTCTCTCCCTCTCTCTCTCCCCCTCTCTCCCCCTCTCTTCCTCTCCCTCTCTCTCTCCCTCTCTCTCTCTCCCTCTCTCCCTCTCTCTCTCCCTCTCTTTCTCTCTCTCTCCCTCTCTCTCTCCCTCTCTCTCCCCCTCTCTCTCTCTCCCTCCCTCCCACTCCCTCCCTCTCTCTCTCTCCCTCCCCCTCTCTCTCCTTCTCTCTCTCCCTCCCACTCCCTCCCTCTCACTCTCTCCATTCATACCTCTTTTCTCCTCTCCCTCCCTCCCTTCCTCCTTTCTTAATCTTCCTTTCCCTCCCCCCTCTCATTCTCTTCTCTCTCCTTTTCCTCTTTTTCTTCTCTTTTCCTAACCACTTCTTTCATCCATTCCTCCCCCTCTCCCTCTTCTCCCAAAATTCTCTCTACCATTTCCTGCCATCCTCCCTCCTGTCCTTCTCCTCCCCAACATTCCTCCCAAACATGCTCCTATGTTTCTTCCTCATTTCCACATACTCTGCATTTCTTTTTCTCTTCATCCTCCCAGTACCTACTCTCTCCCATCTCACATCCTAATCTAAATCTCGCTACTCTTCTCCATCTTACCTCCGCCCACCCCTTTCTCAAGTACTCCGGTATACCCTCTCCCTTTATTCTCTTGTACCATCTGTTATATTTTGATTCTTCAATCCTGATCCTTCTCTCCTTTTTCTGTACCTCTATATCCTTTTCTAATATTATGTCGTATTCCGGCATCTCCTCCCTCACTCCCTCTTTCCATTTCCCTATCTCAACTCCTCTCCCTATAATAAACTCTATTCTCTCCTTTTCCCATTCTGATGTCCTTCCTTCCCTCCCTTCTCTTCTCCTTACTTCCTCCAAACATTTCCTCGCTAATTCACCCCCTTTCCCTTCTTCTAATCTTTTTTCAAAGCTCCATGCTCTTCTTGCTGCCCTGCCTCTCAACTTATTCCTTTGCATTTCTTCCCTTATCATATATCCTGGTGTTCTCCAGTCCACTCCTAAAATCCATCTCAAAAATTTTTCTTCCACTCTTTCTACCTTTTCTCTTTCTTTCTATCCCCATATTTCCGCTCCGAATCCTAACATCGTCCACACTAGCGTATCGAACAACCATAACCTTCTCCCGATATCCTTTTCAAATTTTCTCTTTCCTATCCCCCAAACTTGCCCCATGATTCCCATTGCCTTTTTTACCCTATCTCTTATATGCTCTTCCTGTCTTCCATTCGCCTTAAATACATACCCTAAATATTTCATTTTATTTACCTCTTCTATTACCTTTCCTTTCCACCTCCATTTTATTCTTTTCCTTCTTCCCCCTCCTTTCCTAAATATCATCACCTTAGTTTTCCCTACATTCATTTCCAGATCTTTCCCTTCCAGATATCTTTCCATTCTTGCAATCATCGCTCTCATCCCTTCTTCCTCCTCCGCCACTAACACTATGTCGTCCGCATATGCTAGCGTGTATATCTTCCTATCCCCCAGTTTAACCCCTCCCCATCCCCCTCTTGCCATTTCTTCTTCCAAGTCTGCTATCAGAATATTAAACAGTGTCGGACTTAGTGGACATCCCTGTCTGACTCCTCTGCTTTGCCAAAACTCTTCGCTCAACTTCCCTCCTATCCTTACCCTACTTTTCGTTTCCCTTACTACCTCCTCTATCCTCTCTATCAACCCCTCTCTTATCCCTCTCTCTTTTATTGTTTTTATCAATGTTCCCCTATTCACCGAATCAAATGCTGCCTTTAAATCTATAAATACGCATACTAGCTTTCCTTTATGTCTATTTATCTGTTTCTGTATCATGTAGTTTAATACATATACGTTGTCTAATACTCCTTTACCCTTTCTAAATCCTACTTGATTTTCCGGTATGATCCTTTTCCCCTCTACTTCCTCTCTTAGCCTTTCCGCCAATACCGCTGTGTATATCTTATACAATGTTGGCATTAAAGTTACTCCTCTATAATCTTCTACCTTTTCTCCCTCTCCTTTCTTCACTATCGGTGCAATAATCCCTTCCTTCCACTCCTCCGGCCACCCTTCTCCTCTCCATACCTTCTTACATATTTCCCATACCCACTTTTCTATTGCCTCTCCTCCATATTTCCACGCCTCGTTCGGTATCCCATCTATCCCTGTCGCTTTATTCAATTTTAACTCCTTTATTGCCTTCCTCACTTCTTCCCATTTTATATCCTTTTCCTGTCCTTTTCTCCCTATTTCCTCCTGCCCTTTCACTACTCTCTCCTCCACTCCCCCTAACAATCCCATAAAATGCTCCTTCCATTCTCCCATTTGTATCTCCTCATTAATCACCTTCTTTCTTCTTCTCTCCCTATTTACTATTTCCCACATCTTACTTTCTGTTCTAGCCTCTCTTATCTCCCTAATCAGCCTTTCTCTTTCCTCTTTCTTTTTCCCTTCGCATAATTCTTTATATTCCTTTCTCATTTTCCTGTACTCCTCTCCTTCACCGCCTTCCCTCCTCCATCTCCTCAACTCTCTCCTTACTTCCTTCTTCTTTTCTACACATTGCTCATCCCACCATCCTCTATAACTTTTTCCCCTCTCCCCCTCCTTCTCTTCATATTCCTCCATTGCTTTTTTCACCTTTCTATTTATTCTCTCTACCTCTTCATTTACATCTATTCTCGCCTCTTCTGATTGTATTCCACTATCCTCTATCTTTCTTCTAAAAATTTCCCTTCTCTCTTTATTCCATACCTCCTTTTTACTCCCTTTCTTAATCTTCTCTTTCCTCCCCCTCACTTCTCCCTTAATCCAACAAACTACCGGGTGATGATGCGAGTCTGTCTCTTCCCCTACTTCTAACCTCACTACTTTCTCTCTAGTCCTCTCATCTCCTATTACGTAATCTATTACCGTATTTCCTCTACCTCCTGTGTATGTATACTCTCCCTTTTCGTCTCCTTTCGTACTCCCGTTCAGTATACTCCATCCCACTTCTTCTAATACCTCCACCAATCTCCATCCTTCTTTATTCACCTTCTTATCCTTAGAGCTTCTATTCTTATCATCTTCCTCCCCTTCCTCCATAACTATTCTCCCTCCCATTTCTCCCGTTCTTGCATTAAAATCACCACCTATGATTGTCGTTATTTCTTCCCCCTCTTCTCCCTCCAGCCATTTTCTCAATTCCTCTAATTTCTTTTCCCTATCCTCCCTTACATATACTCCCACTATTCTCCATTTCTCTTTTCCAACTACCACCTTCCCTGTTACTATTCCTTCTTCTTTCCATTCTGCTTGTTTAATCTCTAACGCTATATCTTTTCTCACTCCCAATATAATTCCACCCATTGCTCTTCCCTTCCTATTCCTTCTCGTTGCATACTGCACTCCCCATTTATATCCTTTCGGTAATTTATCTTTCATCCCCCTCCATTCCTTCTCGTCTATCCACGTCTCTATAAGAATCATTACCTCCCATTTTCCTATCCTCTTCCAAAAGTCCTTATCTTTGTTTTTTAATCCTGCTACATTCCAAAACGCTATCTTCCACTGTTCCCCTTTACTACATCTTTCTTTGTATCCTTCCTTATATACCTCTTCCTCTCCTATCTCCTCTCCCCCCCTCTCCCTATCCTTTCTCCTTCCTATTCCCCCTTCTCTAACTCCATTCCTATCTCACTTCCATTTTCCTTTCTCGTTTCCCCTTTTTCATTCTTTAGTTTTTCCTCTTCCTCATCCCATTTCCACCATTCTCCATCAATTTCTATACCTTTTCTACCTAACCATACTTTCCTTCCTTCCCTTTCCTCCCTCCTAGCTATCTCTCTCAATTTCCATCTGCTTCTTCTTTCCGTCCATGTTAGATCTTCATCTATCCACTCCTCTCTACCTCTCATCTTCCTCTTTTTCTCCATAACCTGTCTTTTTTGCTCTACATTTCCTAATGTGACAATTACTATACCTCTTCCTGCCTGTATCGCACCTACTTTCCTGGTATCTTTAATCTCTACTTCCGCTCCTATCTCTTTCATTATTCTCCCAATCTCCCCCTTTAAGTTTTCGTTGTCTATCTTTATTTTCTTAATTACTATATTCTTTTTCCTTTCCTCTCTCTCCTTCCCTTCAATTTTTCTCTCTACATTTTTTAATCTTTGCTCCACCCTATCTTCCCCTCCTATCCTCTCTCCTCTATCTCCTTCCCCTTTCTCCCTCCTCTCTCCAGCCACAATTTCTCCTATCGTCTTTTCCAAATCATCTATCCTTTTTTTCATCCTTCTTCTCTCCTCCTCCCATCTTCTTTCTCTCTCTCCAATTTCTTTTTTCAATTTCTCCATCTCTTCTTTCATTGTTACCCCTTGTTCTTTAATTCCTTCTTTTATTCCTCTTACCTCCCCTTTAATTTCTTCTCCCAATATCTTTACTCCTATCATCCAGTCTTTCCTAATCTCCTCTCTTAATTTTTCTCCCCATCCCCCCAACATCTCTCCTATACTCTCTTCCCTCTCCGGCGATCTTAAAACTATTCTACTTTTCGCGAAAGCTGTCTCTTCCTCCTTCCTATTGCCCTCACCCTCTCTCTTTCTCTTTAATAAATCGGCTATGTTCCCCGTACTTCCTCTTCTCTCTTTTGATATATCCTTTGGCTTTGTTCCCGATGCCATTTTTCCGCCCGCTATGAGTTTCCCGTCTCACACTCGATACTACTCTATGCCTGCCTCTTGTGGCGCCTTCTATATATCCCTAGACTCACTATCCTATCCGCTTCCCTTCTACTCACTTTATTATCTATGCTTAGTCTCTTCTCTCCTTCTCACGGTCTTACATACAGGTCTGGAAACGAAGGTGGTGGGGGTAAGTCTCTTAACGTCCGAGAATTTAGTTTGGCAAGGACGGCGCTGCGAGTTAAAGTACGGATATATATATATGTATGATATACAAAACCGTGTGATTAAATTGAAATTAAAGTGTTGTGAAGCGGGAAGAGGTAAAATATAACACTGAAAATCATTTAAAAATTTTAATTACGTCAATATCAGTTATGTGAGGTATTCTAACCTGTGATTCTAACCAGGTACCATAACCAAAAGCGACGCGTAGTGGCGGCCGAAGACATGAAATTCTCGGACGTTAAGGGACATACCCCCACCACCAAATATTGGTTTCGTTTCCAGACCTGTATGTAAGACCGTGCTCCTTCTACTACCTTCCTAACCTTGCTTGTCACCACTCACCTCCACTTTACTCTCTTACACTCGTGTCCTTTCACCTCCCTCCACTTCCACACCTAACCTCCCTCTCTCTCTCTCTCACCCTCTCACACTTCTCTCACCAATCTCTCACTCCTTCTCTCTTAAACCTCTGTTTAACTCCACTCACATGTACCACGTATCCAACACAGTATAAACCGGAAACGGAAGTCGGTATTTTTATACATATATTTATATATCTATATATACGTTATATCTATATGCCAAAAATATATATAAAAGCTTTTTTTGTATAGCAATAATAATCACAAATATTTTTGCATTTGACGTGTCACCTATTTTGTAGAAGTATAATTTATAAATAACATATTACGTTAAATTTTACAATAATATTACAAAAAATGATTTTTTATTATTCATAATATAATCAATCTTGAATAATTGGTCATTTTTATTATCAAAATTTTTCAAGTTAAACATATATGATTTAAAATTAAATTTTCATAAATTATATTTTTATAAAATTATTGAAATTATTATAATTCTTTTTACAAACGACATATTTTTCATTGTTATAAAATAATGTGTATATTATTTTGTTCAAATAATTTGAAATTGCTAGTTATTCAGATAGCACAGCAAATTTATTTGTATATTACTAATTCTAAATTCTTTTCTAAAAACATATAAAAAATTCATTTTATGCTCTATATTAGAATGTTGAATTCTTTTTAAGCTTATTTCTAACAGATTACGTATGAATTCATAAAGTTGAGCTCAATGATCACTTGTGCTATCTGAGTGTAATTTGCAATGTGTCCGAAGTAGATTTTGTTTTTATAATTAATACATATATATACTATATATACACTGAGAAAAAAAAATGTTAAACCAACAAAAATTTTTTTTAATCTAACAAAATGCGGCGGTCACGGGCTGTCAAACAAATATTTGTTGATGTGCAAAAATATTATGTAACAATACTGAATTATTAGTTAACAATACTGAATAAGTGTATTTGATTTAAACATTCAAATATTTCATTTAACAAAATGCAACTAAACGCGTTTAGTCATATTAACAATTTTTTTTCTCAGTGTATATGCATATATACGTACATATACATATATTATATACATATATTTCAATTACGGAAATTAATATATTTTGTTAAAAAAACTCTATTGCACTTCTAAAAAATGTGAAATGTGAAATGTGTTAATCTTAAGTTAAAATTATATAAAGTCAAATTTTTATTTTTTTTGTTTTAAATTAAAATTTAATAGTGAATTCGGCACTTTGCATTAGTGCACATAAAGGTTTATTCCACATAAATATAATAAAGTAATTAAAAAAGTAAAATATATAATTAATAGTCCAGAGCTATTATACTATTATTATTTATATTGAACAACAATAATAATAGCTCTTACTATTAATTATTTTACTTTTTTAATTATTTATGTTATTGTGAATTATATTTATGTGAAATAAACCTTTATGTGCACTCAGTGCGAACTAGTGCTATGTGCTGAATTTGCTTTAAGAATAGGAGGTTCTATTTTAAAAATTGAAGGTGACCCTCTTGTGACCTTCAAACAATTATTTAAAGTCAAATAAGTGCCATCATCTTAATTATGTCTCTTTTGAAATCATACTTTTGTTTAAAACATTTTTTTCTAAAACGCCTCATTTTAAAGATAATAATTGATTGAATCGCATAAAAAATAAAAAGAAACACTCTGTATATATAAAATTTATTTTAAAGTTAATCAAAATCAACATTAGTTGTTTTCCATTTACATTCAACTGAGACTGAGCCACTCAGTTATGTGAATATTTTATACTCAGATAAGACGTCAAAAAATATTCTTAATAATGTTAAATCATCTGTCAATTATATATCATAATTCATATATCATAATTCTCATATATCATAATTATATATCATAATTCGTAAGTGATTTAATTTTTAACTAAAAACGTTAAAGATATATGACTTTTATTATTTCAAATATTATTATAAAGATAAATTAATATGTTTATTGTTTTTATTATTTCAATATACATTAAAATAATGTGAGCTTATTTCACTTTCTCAAAAGGAACGTGAATTTAACTGAGTCATGACGTCACAAGTGAGAATTATCTGAGTTTTGATGTAAATGGAAAATGGTCAACTATTATCTTACATTAACATTTTTAATTTAAGTAATATTTTACATAAAATGATGATACCTCTAAGACTGCCATTTAATTTTTGTTAAAAAGATAATTAATAATACTTCAATAATACTTAATGATAATTATTACACTCCTCACAATAATTAAGAGATCAAAAAATTATCTAAAAAATAAGCAATTTTTTAATAACTGTAACTTTGTTTAAAAAAATGAGAATTTAAATCTTAAAAAAGGGTTTCAAATCTCTACTTTTGCAAGGTCTAGCTGTTTTTCTTCAATTCTGGTATTTTTTACATACAGAAGACGACGAACTTTACGAAATGAAAAATTTTCTTCTCATTTTATAAACATGTCGCATGCATAAAGATTTGGAAAAAAATTTTACTATTTCGCGTTAAAGCCTGAAGTTTGCCTTGCACAATTGCTTTTTAAAATTTTAATTTCGATTTCCTTATTAAGTTATCGAGAATTAAAAAGAAAATGGTCATTTTTATTTTGATTGTACATAACTCCGTTAAAAATCATTGTATAGCAATTTTAAAACTGGATTCTTAAAGTTAAATATTTGCTCTATGATATGGTGGCCGATTTTTTATCAAATTATACAGCAAAGATTTAGCTTTAGGAATCCACTTTTAAAATTGCCGTACGATGATTTTTAAAGGAGTTATAAACAATCAAAATGAAAATTACCATTTTTTCTTTAATTCTCGATAACTTGATAAAGAAAAAATCGAAATTTAAATTTTTTAAATGATTTTTCAGGGCAAATTTCAGGCTTTAACGCGAAAAAGTACAAAAAATGTTTTCTAATCTTTTTGTGCATGCGATACATTTATAAAGTAAGAAGAAAATTTTTTATTTAGTTTTTTTTTTAGTTTATTTAGTGTTTTATTTTTTTATTTCTTATTTAAAAAATTTTTTAAATTAGAATTTTTGACTATATTTAACTTTTAGAACATTGATAAAATATCGTACGAAAACCAAAGATGTCACAACACTTTAGTAACGCTAATATGAAAGAAAACGATAGTATCCCATTATTGGAATTAGATTTTGATTCCGATGATTTGCACAAAAGTACCGAAAAAAATAATCGCTCAAAAAGCGATCATCTGTAATACCATCAATAATCTGTACCATCAATAATCTGTCCACTATATCAAAGAAAAAGACAATCTCGACCTGCATTTCATCCAATTAAGAATAATGAAAAGAAAGGTATGTAAAAAATTGTACTGTCCTCAAGTGTAGACTTTGCCTGCGAAAACGAAACTTTTTATCTGCCTGCAGAGCAAGCTGTAAATATAAATGACATAGATACCTTCAATTTGGATGATACAGAAAACATGCCATCTGAAAAGTTATTGGATAAGTTTAATGTGTAAATGTCGCTTCACAATTGTGGTAATGTTAGTTACTTTTATATATTTAATAAAAACATTTACAGACGGTCAAAAAGAAAGAACATTTCAAATAAGCAACTTATTAACATGCGATGTAAAGCTGAAAGAGCAAAGTTAAGCGGCTGGGATTGCTGGGAATGTAGAAAAGTAATACTATATTAATAATAGTAGAGTTATATAAGATATATAAAAATAAATAAAAAAATATAAATAAATAAACATAAATATTTTCCCATAAATAAATAATTTATAATATTTGATTTTTAGTATTATAATAATTTATCTTTATCAAGAGAAGAATTACAAAAACGGAAGAATCAAAGCTCGCGACATCGGCACAAATATGAGCGACCAAATACACCAGAAGGTTATTTATAATATCTCAATTATTAATTATTCAGTCGCTAGTGGACTAATCAGAGTTTTAAAATAATTGACCATTAAAATAATTCACTTGTGAATTTTTAATAAATCTTTTGAAGCTAGTTCTGGTCAATTATTTTAAAACTCTGGTTATTTATAATATTTTATTTTATTATCACTTTTTATGTTATATGTATAATAAATATAATATTTTTAAAGGCTTTTGGGATCCGGAGTTTCCCGAGACATCATGTACTTATGACAATAAAGAATAAAAGCTGAAATGTTTTGTCACTCGAATTTGATTTTTAAAGCTTTATTGCAACTCATGGTGCATAAACATTATCATAATATAAGTTCGTTTTCATTGGGGGTTTAGAGATTATTAATAACAAAGATTTTTAATTCCAGAAAAAACTTTTGAACGTGACATTTACATTTACATTTTTAAAAGAGTTATAAACGAACAAGATGAAAATGACCATTTTCTCTTTAATTCTCGATAACTTGATAAAGAAAAAATCGAAATTTAAATTTTTTTAATGATTTTGCAGGGTAAACTTCAGACTTTAACGTGTGTGTGAAAATGCGGCAGATTCTCTCCCGATTGGGAGACGGCGCGCGGACAGGTGAATGATTCAAATCGGCACTGAGGTTTAGACAACACAGGCTTTATTCGCGACAGCGTTAATAACAAATTTTGTACAGAGTGGTGACGGGCCACGTGTGAGCACGATAATGTCGAGAATGTTCCTTGCGAACGACTGCGAGTGAAAAGGCCGCACATAAATGACACGACACCTTGATGAAATCAAATGATCACAATAAGTAGCGGAGCACAGCGTGTAACTCCGTATAAGCAGATCTCGCGAATGTTCAGTTTCGGTCGAGGGTCGAGTTGATCCTCGCGGCCGTAGCTACGCCGTTTCGCACTGGTCGTTAACCGGCACCGAATAGAATCACTGATTCTCGCGCGTTGCTGAATTGTCTTGATGTTAAAGAATGCGACAACGATGCGATGACAATGCTCGTCACGTCTAGCGAAGCCCGGTAACTATTGACTGAGATTTGACCGAATGGCGACTTTGTCGAGATGTTCTCGCGCTCACACGTGCTTCTTGCTGCGGTACAAGACTCTCTAATAATGCGAACGCTCGTCACGGGGAAGAAGGCGGAAGTCCGCGCTCGCGAATTCTTATCGGCCAATGATTGATTGCCAGCGCGATCAATCGACCGCGATATTGGCTAATCGGCAGGATCATGCGCGAAATACTAGGCTGACGACGTCCGGCGCGGGGCGGAGCGCTCGCGGTTCGGAATACCGAGCAAGGGTGGCGCCAGGATTATCGAATTGATCCTGGATCCGCGACAGCTAAACAGCAGCGCGGAATCACGCACGAAACACGTGATTCACAGGCGCCCCTTCATGTAATTCGAACAAGACGGAACAACGTGAAAAAGTACAAAAAATGTTTTTTAATCTTTTTGTGCGTGCGACACATTTATAAAGTAAGAAGAAAATTTTTTATTTAGTTAAATTTGTCGTTTTCTGTAAAACAAAATACCAAAATTGAAGAAAAATAACTATGACCTTTCGAAAGAAAAAATTTCAAGTTTTGAAATCCTTTCTTAAATCTAAATTTTCATTTTTTTAAAACAAAGTTACAGCTATTTCAAATTTGCATATTTTTAGACAATTTTCTTTATTCCTTAATTATTGTATATATAAATAATTTAAAAAAAATTTTTTAATACAGTATTTTTTATTAGGATACATAATAATATGTAATTAAATAACAGGTTTATAAGAAGAATCAAAGAACACAATGCCAAAAATAAAAAAATTTAAAGATTTATCAAAAAGACAACAAAATCGTCGTTTATTATTGGCTACACAAAACGACAATATTTCTGTTAAATTTCTAAATAAGAGGCTTCTCAATAACAACCAAGATTCTTCTCTTAATGACAGGCAAGATTTTTCTTATACAGAATCCTCTCCCAAAAATTGCAGTACAATACAATTGTCCCCTGAAATAAATAATATACAAGATATACAATCAGATGATACTGATTTAGATAATATAGAAGATAATATAGAAAATTCAAATTTATTATATAATAGAGACGAACTAAAAGGCACTTTACAAAATCAATTACATACTTGGGCTACTAAATACAATATCACTCAGACATCTCTCACACCTTATTGTGTATTTTGCGGAAAGAAGGTCACAATGATTTGCCCAGTGATGCTCGAACGTTGTTAGGCACACCCAAAAATGCAATTATTCGAGAGTGTGGAGGTGGTCATTATTTTTATTATGGTCTGGAAAAGGCATTAAAAGAAAAATTAGATTATAAAGATATCAATAATAATATAATAGAAATTAATATTAATATCGACGGATTACCTCTTGCTAAAAGTTCCCACAGTCAATTGTGGCCTATACTTGGCCAAATCTATAATATTCATGGCACAGAACCCTTTTTAATTGCTGCTTTTCATGGTTACAAAAAACCTATACATGCACAAGATTTATTAGACGAATTTTGTAATGAGTATCGCAGCCTCCATGAAGAAGGCTTTTTATTCAACAATAAAAATTACCGTGTTACAATCAGAGCAATTATTTGTGATGCTCCTGCCAAATTCTTTGTAACTGGTTCAAAAGGGCACAATGCATATTTTGGCTGTGGCAAATGCTTGTGCGAGGGTGATTATATTAATCACAAAATGGTTTATTTGGATGAAGATGCTCCGCTGAGAACAAACAGCAATTTCCGCGCTCGAGAAAATGAAGAGCATCACATTTGTATTTCGCCTTTCGAAAACTTGCCTATAGACATGATTAACAATTTTCCGTTAGATTACATGCATCTAATTTGTTTAGGAGTGATGAAAAAATTGCTAAATCTATGGGTTAAAGGTCATCAAGTATCACGATTACGTACAGCACAAATACAAGAGTTATCAAGAGATTTAATAGGATTACACGAATATATACCCATTGAATTTGCACGTCGTCCACGGGGTATTAATGAATTAGACCGTTGGAAGGCCACAGAATATAGAATATTTCTTCTATATTTAGGACCTATTATTTTGAACAAATATTTAAATGAAGATTATTTTCAACATTTTTGCGTTTTACATACGGCTATACGGATTTTGTCTCACCCAGAAGATTGTTTCCGAAATAATTTTTATGCAAAGGAATTATTGATTTATTTTGTCAAAATGTTCAAAATATTATACGGCGAGGATAATGTAGTTTATAATACACACAATTTAATACATCTCTCTCAAGATGTACAAAGATATGGATCTCTTGATACATTCAGTGCATTTCCATTTGAAAATCATCTAAAAAAGTTAAAACAAATGTTACAAAAGGCAGAAAAACCATTATCTCACAAGTAACACTACCCAAATGTAAATCGCCGATTTTGATAATTTTTGAATATGTTATAGTAGACGTAAAAATAAGACATACGTATTTTTTTTTAGCGGCGGAGAAACATATTTAGGGAGTGAAATACCCCTTTGAATTTAGGAGTGTCTGGGGTCGATTTAATTGTTTTGTATATAAGGACTTAGTATTTTCGGCCCGAACCAAATAAAATAGTTGCATCAGATGCAAGAGATGAAAAATGAAAAATTTTCGACTCGACTCGATCATTTTTAAGGGGTAAACCACTTCTATATTTAAAACGAAAATGTAAAAAAATGCCCGGAAAATTGCAAATTTTATCCAAAAATTTTGAAAAAAATATATGTTACACTCACATCCAAAACAAAATTGACCTGTTTGGGGATTTTTTTAGAAAATCAGTTTTAAAGGGTAAACTACCCTTTCATCGAATTTCTTACGTAACATTTAAATTTATCCCGAAGTAATGGTAAACAGTTTCATTTATCGTCAAATTAATTAATATTTACAAGTTAGTCTGATTAACCCTTCAATTCTATAAGGTGAGGGAAAACCTACTCTTAATAAGAGTAAGAAACCAGGACCACGGTCCTTAGCATTACCCAGGATCACGACGGGAACGTGGCCGCGTGGATCCCATTTTTTTTGTTTTTTTTTGTTTTTGTGGTTTTATTTTGTTTATTGTATTTTAATTTTTTTGTGTTTTTATTTGTTTTTTTTTTAATTTTTTTGTTTTTTGTTTATATTTGTATTTTAACAATTTAAAAAAAATTTAAATTAATTAAATGTTACAACATGACTGACTTTAGTAATGTTAATTAATGACTATAAAGAGTAGTCATTAATTAAAATTACTAAAGTCAGTCATGTTGTAACATTTAATTAATTTAAATTTTTTTTAAATTGTTAAAATACAAATATAAACAAAAAACAAAAAAATTAAAAACACAAATAAAAACAAAAAAATTAAAAAACAATAAACAAAATAAAACCACAAAAACAAAAAAAACAAAAATAAATGGGATCCACGCGGCCACGTCCCCGTCGTGATCCTGGATAATGCTAAGGGCCGTGGTCCTGGTTTCTTGCTCTTATTAAGGGTAGGTTTTCCCTCACCCCCTTATAGAATAGAAGGGTTGATCAGACTAACTTGTAAATATTAATTAGTTTGACGATAAATGAAACTGTTTACCATTACTTCGGGATAAATTTAAATGTTACGTAAGAAATTCGATGAAAGGGTAGTTTACCCTTTAAAACTGATTTTTTAAAAAAATCCCCAAACAGGTCAATTTTGTTTTGGATGTGAGTGTAACATATATTTTTTTCAAAATTTTTGGATAAAATTTGCAATTTTCCGGGCATTTTTTTACTTTTTCGTTTTAAATATAGAAGTGGTTTACCCCTTAAAAATGATCGAGTCGAGTCGAAAATTTTTCATTTTTCATCTCTTGCATCTGATGCAACTATTTTATTTGGTTCGGGCCGAAAATACTAAGTTCTTATATACAAAACAATTAAATCGACCCCAGACACCCCTAAATTCAAAGGGGTATTTCACTCCCTAAATATGTTTCTCCGCCGATAAAAAAAATACGTATGTCTTATTTTTACATCTACTATAACATATTCAAAAATTATCAAAATCGGCGATTTACATTTGGGTAGTGTTACTTGTCAGTTACATAATCGAATTCATGAAAATGCAAAATTTGCAAATAAGTATCAAAGTATTTCAATAAATGGACCATTACTTTTAAAACCAAATGGAAAGAACTTACCATTAGGATGTGTAAATTCGCACAAACAGATTAAATTTAAAAATTTCTTATTAACAACAAAATCCGCAAATAATTGCTGCTATTTAAAGAATGGATCCATTGTTTGTATTAAATATATTGGTTTCAAAGATGAATGCCCTGTTATCTTGGGAAAAAAATTTATCAATCTTAGATCGATATCAGGATATCCATGTAATTTCTAAGATATGGAAATATATATAGCAAGCAAAGGAATACATTTAGAAGTAATATCTGTAAAAGAAATAGCTAAAAAGCTTTCAAAATATTTTTCAACAATGATTATTATATAATGCCTCTTTTACATTTATAAGTAAGCGATAGTTTGTTTTATCATGCTTACTTTGTAAATATATCAATCACAAGGAATTAATATTTAATTCAGTTTCATTTAATTCATTATTTCAGATGTACTATGTTATATTTTATGATAATTGGTGCTCAACAGTGCCACAACTTTGGGTGGATTTACAAAATAAAACTTTTTACTGGCCACCTAAAGACATTAATCCCACAACAGCTACAATAAAAAAATCCCATCCCAATAATAAGTGGGAGAAAAAAATTTACCGGCGCATTATAGGACCATATAGTAATTATTATATTACTATTTACTTTTTACTATAATGATCGCGTGCCTATATGTGCAAGTATACATATATTATTTTTTATAGCAACTTATGAACTAGCACGTAAAATGGAAAAAACAGCGGCAGACATTTCAACGTCTGAAGATGGAAGATTTGAAAAACTTCTATCAAATTCTACAGAAATTTTAAAAAAAAGATTAATAAAAAACCACGGTTTTATGATGAATTGGATAATAATAGTAATGTTATTTATTTTTTTAAAGTTATAAATCTTGTATTGCTAATATTATTACAGATAATATACATATATAATATTACACATGAATAATTTAAATTATATGTATTAAACAGCTCATCTAACAAAAAAACCTCGCGTGCCAATGCCTAATGCTTCTTATGTTCGAGCATCCAACAAAATAAGAACTAATGATACTGAAAAACTGGACAGTATGTACTACTTTAGTATATTATGTCTTTTATTGCTATACCCGAGAAAAAATGATTAGATATAATCATATATGATTATATCTGGTATATATATAATTATATATAATTATATAAGTTTTTATATGGGGTCATATCTAATTATACATGGACTCATGTGCAGTCAGTGGTCCCATATACAACCAGATATAGCACCATATCTAATTGTATATAAATGTATGTGACGCCAGATATAATGATATGTGAGTAGTGCACCCTATATATAACTAGATATAGTATTAAATACAACTATATATGCAGTCATATATAGCCACATATATTCATGTGACTAATCTGGTTCTATATACAACCAGATATAGCACCATATCTAATTGTATATAAATGTATGTGACGCCACATATAATGATATGTGAGTAGTGCACTCTATATATAACTAGATATAGTATTAAATACAACTATACATATATGCAGTCATATATAGCCACATATATTCATGTGACTAATCTGGTTCTATATACAACCAAATATAGCACCATATCTAATTGTATATAAATGTATGTGACGCCACATATAATGATATGTGAGTAGTGCACCCTATATATAACTAGATATAGTATTAAATACAACTATATATGCAGTCATATATAGCCAGATATATTCATGTGACTAATCTGGTCCTATATACAACCAGATATAGCACTATATCTGTATAGATATAGATTCGCAAGTCAACAGATATAATCCTGTGTGGCTAGTCCATTCTATATACAATATATATATATATATATATATATATATATATATATATATATATATATTACAATATCCCTAATAGCAAAGTCTGTTCGAACAGATTTTGCCAAACATCTGCTACAAATTTTTGTCAGCAGAAAGACTGCAGATTGTATACAAAATCTGTTATATCAGATAATGATAGCAGAATGTCAGCAAAAATATTACAAAACCTGCTGACATAATTTGACAGCAGATCAGTAGCAGAGACCGAGCAGGATTTGCACAAAATTTGCACAAAACAAGGATTTGCTAACATGACTTGACGTCAGATTGTTGGCAGAAACCAAGCAAGATCTGCAGGTTTTAGCCATTTATAAAATTTATTAAAATAGTGTAGTTTATTTGCTTACCACTATGCGGCGCATTATTCACTTTCTATACCCGTATTCGAATTCTTGTCACGAGCGTATATAAAGCTTGCAAAATGCGGTTAATAACATATGTAATTATTTCTATCAGTTTAACTTCTGATACGATTTCCGTACAAGGGAATTTAGATATTGAACTGATTTTTGGAAAATCGGACAGATAAGTGTCCAATTTTCACTTATTATCTACTTAAGATATAAAATAGAAATTAACTTCCATATAAATAAAATCTTTAATTTAATAAATTAAATTATTTAAATTTCCCAATATATATTACATTAATATATGTTATTAATATTATATATTTGTTATTAATACAAATATATAATTATATGTGGTTATATATAATTATATACAATTATATACGACTATATCGGGCCATTTTTTATATCTAATTATATCTAATGTCAATTTTATATAAACATATATGATTATATCTGATCATTTTTTCTCGGGTATAATTAAAAATTCTTATTAAAGATTTAAATTATATTAAACAGCTACTCTAACAAAAAAACCTCGCGTGCCAATATCTAATGTCTCCTACGTTCAAACATCCAGTAATATTAAGACTACTACTGATACCGAAGAACTGGACAGTATGTAATATTTTAGTGTATTATGTGTCTTATTGCTAATTAAATATTATTTAAGATTTAAATATATTTAAAAATTTTAATTTATCATCCAGCTCATCTAACAAAAGAATCTCATACATCAATGCCTGTTGCATCTTCTATTAAAATATATAGCAAAACGAATACTATCAAGGATATTGACAATTTAGACAGTATGTATATTTTAGTGCAGTTAAGTTTTCTCTTAATAAGGTCCGTTTCTATCAACGTCGGTTAACTTTAATCTCTGGTTAAATTATATCTTTGTCTCTTTTTAAGAACGTATTTGAAAAGAAACAAAGATATAGTTTAACCGGAGATTAAAGTTAACTAAGGTTGGCAAAAATGGTCCTAAAGCAAACAATAGTAACATCACGAATGTTAAAATTTCCCACTCATTAATTCTTATTATGTAACTATTACGTGCAAGACATGTTATATCATAGTTATATCATAGTTATATTGTTGAGTCAGAAATGATAATTGATATTATATTAAGAGGTTTATTATATTACAACCCAACTGGCTTAAATGATCTTTATTAAATTGATTAGACACACAGACTACGTTTCGACCTTTAGTTTAGGTCCTTTTCAAGTCTTAATTATAACATAGTATAAATTCACTAAACGTTCAGTTTGTGCTATGTCATCATTCCTGATAAAACGTTTAGTTGACACTTTTTTAACTTGTTAATTTATACTATGTTATAATTAAAACTTGAAAAAGACCTAAATCAAAGGTCGAAACGTAGTCTGTGTGTCTAATCAATTTAATAAAGATCATTTAAGCCAGTTGGGTCGTAATATAAACCTCTTGATTTTTACTTCACTGGCGACAAAAATATTTTTAATAATTTGATATTATATGTTACTATTGCTTGATATTTATGTCTTTCATTGTTCATAAAATATATTATTAAAGATTAATAATATAAATGTATCATATAGATATAACAAAAAAATCTTACCATACTTCAACATCTATTGCATCCTATGTTCCATCCAGTAATTTGAGCACTATAAGTAATACTGCCGAATTGAACAGTACGTATACTTTCCTCTTCTCTTATCAATTTTTCCTTTTCATATCAATTCTTTTAAGTTATTTTATGTTTAAAATATATTTTAATTTTTTTACATTTCAATATCTGCAAAAACATAAATAATTTATATAAAATATTCTTAAAAAAAATTTAAATCATATATATTTTGTAGATCATATGACAAAAAATACTCACGTATTAAATTCCACTAATATACAAGCATTCACTAGTAAGAATATTGATGATGACGATGCTAATAATGATGATAATGATGACGGAGAATTTGGCAGTATGTATACTTTAATTGCCAACGATCATACCACGTTGTCAAAATAGCAGTTCTCGACTGTATACTTTTAATCTTCTTTTTATTATAATATAGATAAATTTATTATAATATTTAAATATAGAGTAATATTATCTGCAATAAAAAAAATATATATATACAGGGTGAGTTACAGAACTTGAAATTTGAATAATTAAGTATTTTCCGAGTTATGAGGCTTGAAATTTACAGTAATTTGACATACAAAATAATTATCTTGTAATATATTTAGTTGTCGGTAATCTTACCTAATATTTTTATGCGCAGAATAATAAGACCAATTAGTGTGAAGAAAACATAGTTAATTAAAAAAAAATATGTTGCAAATTACATACTTTTTTTAAAGGCAATTATGTTTTTTTTCACACCAATTAATTGGTCTCATTATTTTGTACATAAAAGTATTAAGGTAAGATTTACCGAAAATTATATATTTCACAAGATTATTCATATTTTTTATGTCAAACTATTGTAAACTTCAAGCCTCATAACTCGGAAAATACTTAATGAAAAATAACTTAATTATAATGTTTTGGAAAGCTCTTGAGATAGGTGTTACAAGAATATGTAATAAAAAATAGGAGGTTCCATTTAAGAAATTGAAAGTGATTTTCACGTGACCTTGCCAACACTCTTCATTTGACTGACAATAAAATGGAAAACCCTGTATATGAATTAATCAAAATAATATACTATAATAATAATAAAAAATATATTAAGTTTTAAATGGATTTCATGTATATATTCCAAACGATAAAAATTTAGAAGTATATAATGAACAGGATGAAGAAATATATAATGAAGATGATAATGAATTATCTGATAATAATGAAGATAATAATGAATTATCTGATAATAATGATGATAATGAATTATCTGATACTAATAAAGATGATAATGAATTGTTTAAAAATAATAATGAATTAATTGATGAACAACAATCAACAAAAAATAACAGTTGCCATACGTGTTGTAGTATGTATTTTATTACATATAACATAAATGATAGTTATATGTTATATATCTATGTTTGCTGAGATAAGATTAACATTTTCTGTGTTATAGATGCATGCCGTACAACACAAAAAACTTTAATGAGAAAATTGGATACAATTATCAATTTACTCACCAATGCAGAAACGCAATCTCAAGTTGTAGATGAAACGCATCTATTGCCAAATTTTCCATTGTCGACACTTGAGGATTTTCAGAAATTTGAAGCAGATCTAAAAATTGACAAGGAAATTAGAAAACAATTTGTAAGTATTTTATACATTTTTTTACCTTTTATACAGGGTGTCTGAGACCATCCGTCCACCTCTTTTATTTCGAAAACTAAGCATTTTAGAGAAATATGTTTCAAATGAAAGTTTTAGGACTTGAAATAATGTATTTGATGGTGACCTTGACTTTGACCTAGAGGTCAAATTTAGAAGTCATTTTAAGGTCAACTTAATTTTTTAAAATAGAACCCCTATTTTTTATTACATATTCTTGTAGCTTATATATACATATTTCATTTGAAACATTTTTCTCTAAAATAGAGAGATATTAGGGAATACCAATAGATATTTCATATTTCTTGCTTCTATTGATAAATATTTTCTATTTTCTGTTCTTATTGCTTGTACTTTTGTATTGTGCAGTAAACCCCTAATGCTTAATATATATACGTGTATTCCTATTCCTAATATTTTCTCTATTGTATGTATAAGGCTTTTCGTCTTACATCTTAAATTCTTATTGTAGTTCTTATTGTAGATACCGCTTTAGAGCAAAAGGAAGAAAAGAAGATAAAAAAATTAGTAAATAGAAGTTAGATATGACTATAAAGTAGAAAAAAATATGAAAAGAAGTGAACTGTAAGAAGAATAATCGAAATATAATTAATTAATTTCTTTTACCTCTTACGTCTTAAATTCTTATTGTAGACACCGCTTAACATAATGATCTTCACACATTTATTAGAGTCATTTCGACTTCTGCTTACTTCTGCTTCTTTTTTTTTCTTCTTCTTCTTCCTACAATGGCATGTGCATGAAGTAAGAGAGATCTCTTACTTCGTGGGTACGTGGCACATTGACACATTGGGTGCTTTCCATTTACATGCACTTGTGTCGACTTACGTTAACTCAAGTGAACTCAAGTTAGTAACCTCAATACGATAAATGGAAAGCCACGCTTGATCACGCTTGACCGCTTGACTCACCATCTAAGCAGAGTCACTCGAAGTCGACTTGTGTCATCGACAAAAAGCGACACAAATGTAATGGAAAGCAGAAATGATACTAGGAGTCAGCTTGTGTCAACTTGTGTCACTAAATGGAAAGCACCCATTGTGGCACGGAATAGCTATAATTACTTGACTAAACTTCGATTAACTTAAACCGGTATTCATGGCCCTTAAGGCCAATGTCCACGATGCTAGAAATCGGTCCGAGTTCTCGGACCAAGAAGTTTGGAGCCAATTAAGTTGCAGAAAGTTGGTAGAAGTGAGCCTTATAATCTCTTTTGGCACGTTTGCGCATGAATTGGAAATTACCGTCCAATTGCCACACGTCCAATTGCCATGTGATATAATTTATATAATTTATTTGATATAATTATAATTAAATGTACATATGATATTTTTTTGTTACAGAAAAATAAAATCGCGAAAATTGGAGGCAAAACATATGCCAACAAAGTGCGCACCATTTTAAAATACACCCTGACAGATGCTTTATGTCGTCAATTGTCCTGGACAGGACAAAAAGCAACAACAGCAATACGAGAAACAGGATTTGCAACGATAATTATCGGTAATTTTGTACTTTTATTCTTATTTTTCAATCTGTTTGATTATTGATAATATATCATTTTCTATTTAAAAAATTGTGTACATATATATATATATATATATATATATATATATATATATAAGTTATTCGTATTTAGAACGCGCTAACATTGTTGTAAGCGCGTTCTCTGAATACGGACCTATATATATATATTTTTTTTATAGAAAATGATATCTGAGTGCCTATATGTACCTAGACAGCACACAATGTCCAGTGGACGTCCAGTTTTGGTTTTTATTTAGTCCAAACGTCCATGGATTTAATATGAACGTTTTAAGAATATCCATTATTGGATATTCAAAGTATATTTATATTTGGACGTTTCAAAAATATCCATTTTATGTATAGATAAAAAAATTCTCATCGATAAAAATAATCTCGTGTAAAATAGTTATCAACTCTCTTTTTTCCAGCAAACAGAATATAAATATTATATATAATATATGGAAATAACAAACAATATAACGGATCGTAGTTATGCGTAAATGAAATAATTTTTTTTCATATACGCAATATAACTCAGCATACATGTTTCAAAGACGTTCAGAGGACATCCTTTGGATGTCCTCTTAACGTCTTCGATCATCGCTGTTAGAGTCTGCTGTTATAAAACTGTTATACTACACTTTTATTTACCAAGTGACAGTGATAGTGAGCACCGTGAGCACTCACTTTTGTTTCTGATGTTTTCTGAACGTATTTATGTGACTGTGATATTCAACTTTTTTCGTCCTTTCCGCCTTGGCTTTCTCCAAAGTAAAGGTGCTGCGTATATGTACTCGAAGGTAATTCTTGATTATTTCATTATTAAATTAATTAATAAACTTTATAAAATTATAAATTAATTAGCGTAGATATATTTTCATGTATTTTTCATAATATTTTCCTTGCATTTGTTGGTTTCTTGTAAATTCAGTCTTTCGAAAAGTAGTAATGAGGTTATGGTAACAAAATTCCAAATAAAATCAAAAATATAATTAATCCTAAGGCATATCATTTCATATGATATTCAGAACTATATTTGAATTCTTTAATCGTTTTTAACAACTCAGTAAACACAAGCTAACAGCAACGTAACATCAATGTTATAATTTCCCACTCAACAATGTAACTGTTACGTACAAGGCATGTTACATTGCAGTTACATTGTTGAGTGGGAAATTATAACATTAATGTTATGTTGCTGTTAGCTTGTGTTTACTGGGAATATTATCATGTTGATTTTTTACTAAAATTATGTTAATTGTGAACTTGGTTCATTAAAACAAGTAATTTCCATTATATGTACCTTATTGTAGTTGCAAAATTTATGGCTAATTATAATTTTACTGTTTTTTTATTAAGATTTTATAATATAATCTTTAATATAAACTTATAAAATTCATATACATCTCATTCATATGTGTACTCTAAAGACATTCTAAAATGTTTTATGTCGTAAAACATTTATTTTAAATATTGACTATACATATAGTATAATTCTGCATTTTTCTATCGCATCTTTTTCTTGTAATTTAATTAAATTTTAAATTTCAGACTATCTGTTACGCATACAGTGGAGGCAAAGAAATACGTCACACAACGTTAAAGATCTAACACGACATTGTGTTCTGGAAGTCTGGTTTAGAAGTCGACACTCAAATTGGTACTCAACACTGAATGTAAGGTAAAATATAATTATATATTTATAATCTTTATGCTCGAAACAATTTATTGCTTTGATTATTTGTCCAATGGAACAAATGTCTCTCTCGCGATTAGCGTCATGATTCAACATGTCCATAAATCATAAGCCTTAAAAAATGTAATAAGTCTGCAACTTCTTGATGATTATTTTTTAATTTTTTAATTTTTTAGTAATTGTATATATATTGTATATGTCAATATATGTATATATTCTACTTCTAATGTATTTAAATATCTATTACGATATATTTCATGATTTATTATAAATTATTCCTTCGTCTTTTTGATAAATATTTATTGATAAATACTGTATACTTTTTGACGGAATGATACATAAGAGAAATATATTTTAAACAAACAATTTCTAAAAAATTAAGAAATTAAAAAATAATCATCAAGAAGTTGCAAACTAATTACATTTTTTAAGGATTATGATCACACTAATATGGACATGTTAAATTGTGATTGTGTATGCAGTAAAACATTAATTCATATACATCCCATTCATATATGTATACTCTAAAGACATTCTAAAATGTTTTATGTCGTAAAACATTTATTTTAAATATTGACTATACATATAGTATAGTTCTGCATTTTTCTATCGCATCTTTTTCTTGTAATTAAATTAAATTTTAAATTTCAGACTATCTGTTACGCATACAGTGGAGGCAAAGAAATAACGTCACACAACGTTAAAGATCTAACACGACATTGTGTTCTGGAAGTCTGGTTTAGAAGTCGACACTCAAATTGGTATTCAACACTGAATGTAAGGTAAAATATAATTATATATTTATAATCTTTATGCTCGAAACAATTTATTGCTTTGATTATTTGTCCAATGGAACAAATGTCTCTCTCGCTATTAGCGTCATGATTCAACATGTCCATAAATCATAAGCCTTAAAAAATGTAATAAGTCTGAAACTTCTTGATTATTATTTTTTAATTTTTTAATTTCTTAGAAATTGTTTGTTTAAAATATATTCCTATTATGTATCATTCCGTCACAAAAGATACAGTATTTATCAAGAAATATTTATTAAAAAGACGAAGGAATCATTTATAATAAATCGTGAAATATATCGTAACAGATATTTAAATACATTAGAAGTAGAATATATTTACATATATTGATATATACAATATATATACAGGGTGTCTCACAACCTCCGTACAATACTTTGTTAGCGTGTTCTAGAGGTAAAATAGAGTCAAAAATTCTAATACAAAAATTTTGAGGCTGCAATAGTTTTTGAGTTATAAGCGATGAAAGTTTGCCAATGATATCGCATAGAATTCGCGCGCTCAGGCCCGTAATTACACATACACGCGTACCGATCTGTCATCTGTTATTGATTTTTTCAAGTTAGGTGATATTGATTTTTACTGCACAGCTGATTCTATTTTGTCGTTTCCTATATACAATGTGTGTTACACGTATATCGTACATTATGGTGACAGGCTAATATTAACAAATTATAAATAACGGAAAACATTTAATTCTTAAATAATTTAATTAATGAATTTAATTATTAAATAAAAATTAAAAATAATAATTATAAATATTTATAATTATTTTTATTAAGATTTATATTTATATTAATTTTTATTTAATAATTAAATTCATTAATTTAAGAATTAAATGTTTTCCGTTATTTATAATTTGTTAATATTAGCCTGTCACCATAATATACGATATACGTGTGACACACATTGTATATAGGAAACGACAAAATAAAATCAGCTGTGCAGTAAAAATCAATATCACCTAACTTGAAAAAATCAATAACAGATGACAGATCGGTACGCGCGTATGTGTAATTACGGGCCTGAGCGCGCGAATTCTATGCGATATCATTGGCAAACTTTCATCGCTTATAACTCAAAAACTATTGCAGCCTCAAAATTTTTGTATTAGAATTTTTGACTCTATTTTACCTCTAGAACACGCTAACAAAGTATTGTACGGAGGTTGTGAGACACCCTGTATAATTATTTTAAAAAAAATAAAAAATTGAAAATAATCATCAAGAAGTTGCAGACTTATTACATTTTTTAAGGCTTATGATTTATGGACATGTTGACTATATTACTATTAATTGTGTATGAATTATGACGCTAATAGCGAGAAAAACATTTGTTCCATTGGACAAATAATCAAAGCAATAAATTGTTTCGAGCATAAAGATTATAAATATATAATTATATTTTACCTTACATTCAGTGTTGAGTACCAACTTGAGTGTCGACTTCTAAACCAGACTTCCAGAACACAATGTCGTGTTAGATCTTTAACGTTGTGTGACGTTATTTCTTTGCCTCCACTGTATGCGTAACAGATAGTCTGAAATTTAAAATTTAATTAAATTACAAGAAAAAGATGCGATAGAAAAATGCAGAATTATACTATATGTAATCAATATTTTAAATAAATGTTTTACGACATAAAACATTTTAGAATGTCTTTAGAGTATACATATGAGAATGGGATGTATATGAGTTTTATAAGTTTATATTAAAGATTATATTAAAATCTTAATAAGGGAACAGTAAAATTATAATTAGCCATATATTTTGCAACTACAATAAGGTACATAATGGAAATTAACTTGTTTTAATGAACCAAGTTCACAATTAACATAATTTTAGTAATGCAAATTAGGATTGATTTGAGATAGACAAAAATTTTAAAGTTTCTACTAAAAATTTACAATTTTAGCTCTATGAATCTGTCATTCCATCAGCTTTTATTTTCTCATCTGTAAATCGAGAATTTAATAATGTCTGAAATTAAGAAGCATTATATGAGAGCAAAGAGAATGCGTGTTCAAGAAGAAGTTTTCTCTGATCCTGAGCCTGATCCTGAGTCTGATCCTAAAATAACTACAAAAAGCTCCTCTGAACCAACAAATATAAGTGTTCTACCAAATATAAATATTCCCACCAATGACACACAATCACACCTTTCTGAAAATAACAATTTAGAATCAGATCTGTTTTTACATGAATCTATTTATGAATCTGATAGATCAAATGGATACCTTCCACTTTCCTTCCACTCATCTTCAGATTCAGTCGACTTTGATGTATATAAGTATTTTCCTCATGATAATATTAAAGAAAATAATTCAGAAGAGAATATACAATTAAATTTAATACAGTGGTCATTAACGCATAATATTTCGCATGCAGCATTTAAGTGATTTATTAAAAATATTAAAAATTCGTATTCCTGAATTACCCACTGATGCTCGAAGTCTTTTAAAAACTTGTCGTACAATTGTAAGTAAAGTTATTGAACCTGGGCAATATTATCATTTCGGTGTAGAGAACTGTATTAAAAATTTGATAAATTATTCAAATGATTTTTTTAAAAATACTGGAATTATAGAACTTGCAATTAATATAGATGGTCTGTCTTTGTCAAAAAGTTCTGGAAGTCAAGTTTATCCCATTTTATGTCGGCTTGTCAAATATCATAGTAATGTAGATATGATTGGCATTTATCATGGTTATGAAAAACCTAAAAACGCTAACAGTTACTTAAGCGATTTTGTTGAAGATATATCAAATGTTATCAATAATGGAATTATTATCAATACTAAACATTATTCTGTAAAACTTTCTCAATTTGTATGTGATGTAGTAGCGAAAGCTTATATTACCTACACAATCGGTCATATGGGTTATTATTCGTGTACTAAATGTTATGAGGAAGGTATTTATATTAATAATTGTTAAAATTAAGATTCATTTATATTCTACTTCTCATATTTTTGGAGCATATAGCGACATCTCACACAGGAATGCCGCAAAGTTTTTTTTGTTGTTTTGACTCTCGTGAGAGAGAATGAACCTTCGCAAATACGTATGTATGAGAGTTAGTATCGTTCGAGACTCTGTTTAGTTTAGTCGATCAGTCTGAGCCTGTATGCTAACAGTTCGTTCTGCTTTTGTCTCGCATCGACAGTAATATACGAGAAGAATTTAAGTTGCATTATTTTTGTTTCTTTTAATTAATAAAACTGCTCTTATATAATAAAAACTCAACAATAATCGTGTCTGCTTTCCTAATACAAATCATTTACGTTTAAGAACAGATACTTGTTATAGATTAAAAGTCCAAGAAGAGCATCATAATGGCACTAGCATATTAGAACAGATTCCTGATCTTGATATGGTTCAATCTTTCCCATTAGATTATATGCATTTAATTTGTCTTGGAGTCGTAAAAAAACTAGTAGTAAATTTATGGTGTTTTGGAAAACCTTCCGTAAAATTATCATATCGGGATGTTGCAAACATATCTTCTAATTTAATAAATCAAGCTAAAAATATGCCAATGGAATTTAACCGTAAACCTCGATCATTACATGAAGCAAAAAGATGGAAAGCTACCGAGTTTAGGCAATTTTTGTTTTACACTGGCCCTGTTGTACTTCGAAAAATATTAAATAATGATAGATATATAAATTTTCTTTGTTTACATGTGGCAATAATTATATTATCATCTTCAAAATATTCATCATTTATTGATTACGCTTCTAATCTTCTTTCATATTTTGTGAACACATTTAAAATTTTATATGGCAAAGAAAATATATCTCATAATATTCATAATTTGTTGCATATTTCTGAAGATGTAAAAATTCATGACCCATTAGACAATTTCAGCGCTTTCCCATTTGAAAATTATTTGCAAACTATTTTAAAATCCATTCGTAAAGGTGAAAAACCGTTAGCTCAAATAATTAAAAGAAAAAGCGAATAAAATTCCCATCAAGTTCAAATAGAAAAGACAAAGAAAAAATATCCTATTTATGAAAAGGAACATTTTGATGGTCCGATTCTTAATCTTAACATTTGTAAACAATTTAAAAAAATTATTTTACAAGACTTTGTGTTGCGTATAGATCGCCCTAATAATTGTTGTACTCTTATCAATGGAGACATAATTTTAAGTGAAAATATTGTGCATTGGAATAATGACTTTAAGTTAATCGGCAGAAAATTTTTGATTGTAGAAAATTTCTATACGAGTCCCTGCGAATCAAAAGAAATTGGAATCTGTTCTGTTGACAATGTTGGTGCTCTTGAAATATTTAATGTAGCAGATATTTCATTTAAATGTGTAATATTAAATTGGGAGGAAAAATATGTAGTATTTCCATTATTACATTTATCGTTAATACATTATAACAATAATTGTTAACGTTATCATCAACGATTACTATTATTTTTTATAGCAGAAAATTTCTCAAATTTATGGAAAATAGTTTTAATTTTAATAAATTTGTTCTCTTTCTATAAATTTATTTTTAAATTTAATTTAAATTTAATTTGAAAGATTTAAGATTTTATAACTGTCCATTAACAAATTGTTTAATGTTTTTTTAAAATTGAAACGAAATATTGCATTGTTTATAGTTGATTTAAAAAAATCAGTGGTTATTCTTTACTTTTTCTCTTTTTCTTTGCTATTAAAATTATTGAAAGTTACACTCTTGATTACAAGTTGTTTGTTTTGCTTATAGTGTTGTGTTTTGGTTATTTTTAGTTGTTTATGTTTTATGTAGAAGGAAGATGCGTGAACAAACGTGGACTGTAATACAATTTGAAGAAGATTGTTCTGTGGAAGCGGTACCCTCAACATGGATACAAGGGCAGTTTTGCCATTGGCCTACATATTCGAAGGATAAATTAATGAGTGCAATAAGAAAGCATGAATCGCTAAATACATGCTGGCCTAGTTATAAAATAAGAAGTTTTAGAAATTCTACTTTTGGTGAGTTCTTATATTTAAAACAAATGTTAGATTGAAAGGAAAGACTTAGATAAAATATTATTGATGTAGTAAAGCGGGTTATATGAGAACCTGGCGCGGTATAAATAATGCGCAAAATGTTTATAATAGATATTTGCTTTATTATTTGTACATTTCGGTTCTTGTTCGATCCTTCATTAATGAACAATTAAATAATCAAACTCTGTACGCATTATTTACCACATCAGGCTCTCATATAGCTCGCTTTATTACATCTAAAATAAATGTATTTACTAATTTTGATATAAAACAAATGCAAAATAAATAATTATATTTTTTAACTTTTTAAGGTGACTATTCTAAAGCACGCTCAAAAGCACATACCGCTGAATTTACAAGCGATTTAAATTCTGAAGCAGAAAATACTAAAAGAAAAGTAACTCAGAAAATTTTAACTTCCTCTTCATTAGAAGAGAACTTATTACCACAACCACCAAAATTAAAAATAAAAACTAAAGCAGAACAGAAAAAATTTAGTTCTTTAAGAAAAGAAAATTCTAAGTCAATTAATGTTAGTCAGTCTACATACGAATTATCCAATACAGAAAATGGTAAGTTTTTATAGATTTATAATAACATTTATAATAAGCATATAAAATTTTAACATTATTTCTCTTTTGTTTTTTTCTTATGTATATATCTTTTATATTTTTAAAATACTTTTTACAGATAATTCAATTTTTGATGAAAATGTAGATTCCCAAAATTCTGAAAGAGAATTTATTAGTAAGTGTATTTTATATACAATTTCATAGTCTTCTATTTATTTTAGTTTTATATTTAGAATAGAAATAATTTCGAGTGCAGTTTAAGAAACAAGAGAAAATTAAATATTTTTATTTAAAAAATTAATTGTTTTATAAAAATTGGTTAATATATGTATATATAAAATTGTTTGTAGGTACGCCACGCAATTCACCCTGCAGTTACTCTAGTAAGAGAGAAAAACTTGATGGTAATATTATATAAACATTATATGTATACACACACGCATGTACGCACACACATGCATACATACTAATATTTATACATATATGCATACACATATACATACATACATACACACGTGTGTGCGTGCGTGCGTGCGCGCGTGCGTATGCGCGTGCCTGTATGTGTGTGTGTGTGTGTGTGCGTGTGTGTGTGTGTGTGTGTGTGCGTGTGCGTGTGCGTGTGCGTGTGCGTGTGCGTGTGCGTGTGCGTGTGCGTGTGCGTGTGCGTGTGCGTGTGCGTGTGCGTGTGCGTGTGCGTGTGCGTGTGCGTGTGCGTGTGCGTGTGCGTGTGCGTGTGCGTGTGTGTGTGTGTGTGTGTGTGTGTGTGTGTGTGTGTAATAACAGAAGTACATTTAAATATAAATTGAAATAATTTTTTCAGAGAAGACTGTTAAGAATTTAGTGGCTCAGAATTATTTAATACAAAGTGTGGTTCTGGATATATTATCTGAAGTCAAAGAAATTAAGTTGCAACTAAAAAATAATTCTCAAGAAATAAATACCAAAGAAAAAGAACAAATACTTTCAGTATTCAGTAATAACGACATACATTTTCCGCTTAAAACCAAAGAACTTCAAACAGTGGAACTCATTCTAGAAAATGATGACAAAGTTACTAAAGCGGTAATTTTTAGCTTAAAAATCATATCACTACATTTTTATTTTAAAAATAATTTTCAATATATATATATGTATATGCTGTAAATTATTTTCAAATTAATTATATATTAAAATAAATTAACTGAAATACCTCGTATTTCTAACAATTAAGACTTTATATGAAAAATATGTAATTTTTTTCATTACTTTTAATTTATAAGCAACATTTATTTTTATATTTTAGATGAATGAGTTGCAACAATTAGGAGGGAATAATGGATATGAATTTATTAGAAGAGCTTTATCCATGATATTAACAAATAAGATTGCGGATAAATACAGTTTTTTTGGAAGAAAGAAGAAAAAATCATTTTGTAGCCTTAATATATGTGTGACGTCCCGCCATTTTTTTTGAACCCATATTTACAATAATAATTAAGAAATGCTTTTACTTATAAAATATAGAGCAATTGTGTAATATACTTGTTCTATTTTCAATTATTAGCGACTTCCATTATTGTTTGTCAATTATTTAATTTTCCTACCTCATACGCTTTTATTTTTAGTTACTAACTCTAAGAAACTAAGATTTCCCTATTTAATCGCACTGCGACCAATCCGGGAGCTCTATTTTGGAACTAGCAACGCAAACCAATCAAGCGCCGTCCCTAAAACCGAACCACACGCGTGTAGCGCTCTAGAACTAACCAGCGGTTATCTTATAGAACAAACCTGCGTGCGAATTCTACCTCTTTTGCAATTTTAAGAAATTAAATACTTTAATATAGATTCAAGGATATATGCGCTATCCCTTATGGAATTATGGAATATAATAACTCGCTAGAAGCAACTCTTAACAAATAAATAACTATAATTTTTGAATTCATTTTAATTTCTATAAATTCAATTTTTAATAAATAACTAAACCAAAAGCAAGTTATTACGAAATAATTCCATGACTTAAGAAATTAGCAATAAATCATTAATGCTTAAGGTAATGCGCTCCAATATGATATTCAAATATTAATCGAGCTTCTGTTATAATAAATATAAGAAATTATGAAGTCATAACGATTTATTGAAAACAACTCTTATAAACAATTAAAGATAACTAAGGATGATCATTGAAATTGTGTTAAAACTTTTCAAATAGATAACTAAATTATTCAAACAAAGAATTTCAATAAACAACAATTATGACTTCGGAAGTAACTAATTTACTTGTGTAAAACGCGCTACTCTCTAACCTAATAGTCAGTTCAATTATTATTATACTCTATGGAATCATACCCCGTATATAATAATTTGCAAACAGCCTTTTAAAATTGGAAATAATAATCAAGGTCATTTATATAGAAGCCTGTAGTAATAGTAAAGTGTTGAGATTTAATTAACTTTCATTAAATGACCAAGCTGACAGTAAATTATTATAAATTGATTCTATAAACAGGAAAATTAAATATAAGTTTTAACATTTTATATTGCTTAGCATCATAAAATATCGCGGCGTTAAGTTATAGATCGAGTGATGCAAGCAGCCCGGTAGCGCGGACACCGGGATCAGCCGACTCTCTGTTTATCGATGTCACTCCGGCGAGTGTCAATACATGTAAACATTCAATAGGAAAAACTCGAGCACATTCTCGTCGCTACCCGGCGGCTCAATTAAAAGGAATTTTATAACGAATTCTTCTCGAAGAGTTATCCCCCCATAACCACCCCAAAATCCTTCAAATGACCGATGATCCATGTATGTTTCACGCGTCACCAAAGCACGACTCGAATCGCCGTTGTCTCATCGGTATATAAACCGTTAATTTCGAGCTCCGGCGTCCATTCGTTCATTATTCATTGTCGTTAGTGCATTCAGTCATTATTCATATCCGATCATAAGCATCCAGCAATTAATCGTTCGGTCAGAATAAGATCTTATTCGAGATCATATTCAAGCTGTGACAAATCTCTGTGCGTCCGCACCGACGGACTTCTAATCTTTTTCACTACTGTCAGTCGTGCGTTAGATTTCTTAATAGTGTAAAATCTGAAAAAAGGATTCTGTTCATAATTTTGAGTACTTGAATTCAACCTATTTCGCCGTGACCGAAATCCTCCAGAAGCGAAGGTGGAGACACGCACAGCAAAAGATTCACCGCTACTATACGATAAGTAATTATAACTCCCCTTACCCGAGCATGCCGTATCTCAGTGAAGATTAGGAAATCTGTTATTGACTGACATCCCACTTTAATCAATTACCTCATCTCTCATTCCATCATCGCTCAGCATCTCACATGCTCTTAGCGATAATCTTACTCCGTCTATAATAAAGAAACTCCCCTGTCAAGCATTGGCATGAAGCTGACAGTTTTTCGTCAGTCATTATTAAGTTATATGTCCTCACAATTTTATTATCATCTATAGGTATCAATATTAGACAATATTTAGATCTTAATATATTACCAATACTGCTGTTGTCACTCCGACGTCCTCCAACCCTCGTTTCCAATCACAGAATATCCCGGCATTCGCTGCCAGGATTCATAAAATATCCCGGCATTCGCTGCCAGGATTCATAAAATATCCCGGCATTCGCTGCCAGGATTCATAAAATATCCCGGCATTCGCTGCCAGGATTCATAAAATATCCCGGCATTCGCTGCCAGGAATCATAAAATATCCCGGCATTCGCTGCCAGGATCCATAAAATATCCCGGCATTCGCTGCCAGGATTCATAAAATATCCCGGCATTCGCTGCCAGGATTCATAAAATATCCCGGCATTCGCTGCCAGGAATCATAAAATATCCCGGCATTCGCTGCCAGGATTCATAAAAAATCCCTTACCTCTACCTCGTACTTAAGGATTGACAACAAAAGAATTTAAAATTATAAAACATTTTCTATAATAACAAAACTAGAATTACATGAAGATATTATTATAGTATTGATACTATCCTTCCATGAAGGAAAATCCTTATCTATCCTTTCAATTAATAGATATTCTTGTTCACGAAATGTCTAATTCCCAAATTCTCAAACAAGATTTCTAATTTTCAAAGTTCTTAGTAATTAACTACACGATAGTGGATAAGGCCTCAGATACATAATAATAATTCTAGAATATTAATTAATATTTTACCTTCCAATTAAAATTTCTTAAAACTCATTTAAATATTTTAGATTTTGCATTCAAGTTCTTTTTCAAATAATTAGTCATTATTACTTAAAATTCTATCTACGTTAATTCTATCATTTTATTTAATCTCATCATCCTACTACATACTCCCTTGTAGATGGTTAACCCGGCGTACAGACAAACCATCCGAAAGAAGCGTAAGCATAGAGCCGGTAAACAGACGCGTGCTAATCGTGCCGATAAAAGAGCACGTGCTATACAGCGTGCTTCAAATTTAATCTGGGTCAACCGGCAGGCATTCGGAACTCAGTCTTACGCAGACTCTACCGACAAATTCTCTTTGACTCCTGCAACCTCAGCATTTACTACTCAGTCTGAAATACTTATTGGCTCCCCCCAAGAAATATCTAATTCAAAAGTTGAACTTAATACGGAAATCATTGATAATTTTAGCATTGAATTACCGATATTAAATGATTCTAATGATTTGAAACCAAATTCACCAGAGTTCACAACATGCAAAGAGTATCAAAAAGAGAATAGTGAAGTCAACCAAACAAAGATTTTGCCGAAAGATTTAATATCCCAGTTAAAATCACAATTATCTGAGGATAAACATTTTAGTATAGATCAGTACGCCCAATACTTGGATTTGTAATTGATAAATCACATTACACACCTCTACGGTATACTTAAGTTCTAATAATCACTATTTAATATATTAAGAAACAAATTCACAATTAAGGTGCAGTCCCATGGAACAGCGTACAGCGTACCGACGTACGGCGTAAAAGAGCTTGGCCAATCATAGGCTTTGCGCTCGTTTTTGTTACGCCAGCACAGATTTTACGCTTATTTGTGCGGCGTTCCGGCGTTTATGTTTATAAAAGTTCACCTAACCTAATAAAAATGAGCGGAGAGAGGCAAACAGATAATGTTTTAGTAAGTATATATAATACATAATAAAAATAAATATATATTAAGACGTACATTAATTTACAAAAAATATATTTCAGAACATAAAATGTGGTTATTGTGGGGAAATTTTAGCTGTCACTGTACAGGAGGAAATATTTCATCATAAATGTCTTGGATATTATGATGAGAATAAGCATGCTGTATCCATTGATGAAGATTTCGTTGCAACTATTAGTAAGTTTTGTAATAATAATATTTGAAGTTTTCTAGCAATGCACACATATTTTAACAATAATTAATAAAGTTCCAAACAGCAATAAAGAAGCTAATAAGGACACTTGTGATGAACGTCAGTCCTCAACAGATCACCGTGACGAAGCTCTAATTAATATAGTACAAACAAAACCAGCACTATGGAATTTTCAGATTCCATTGAGCGAACGAACAAAGGCGAAAAAAAAGCACTATGGAAAGAGATTGAAAATATGCTAGGAGGTTTATATATAAATATTTACAAGATAATTATACGAAAAATTGCGAACAAGTTACAATCTTTTAAAAAATAGACTAATTTTATGATTACAGGACTCATGACTGCGGATGATGCAATAAAAAGATGGAAGTATCTTAGAGATTGTTACGTGCGTTACAAACGACAGATAAATGCATATATTCCGAGTGGATCTGGTGCACAACCGAAGAAACAGAAAATGTTCCGCTTTTATGAGATCATGCTGTTCATCGATGATCCATTAGATAATTTACAGTATGTATTTTTATGTATTCTTTATAAAATACTAAATGATAAATAGTAAAAAAAGTTAAATTTGATCCATTACGTACACAACATTTCAATTATGCAATCTAATACTTCTTTTTTGTCATTACTAACATAACATTTCGAATGGAATATAATTGTTTTTTAGAACTGTCAGTAATTTATCTGATTGTGATAAAGGTGCTGGGAGCGCACAAGAAGAAGATGATTCTTCGCTACCTTCATATGTTTCCCATCGATTGCGCCTAAGCAATTGGGAAAATTCCATTTTTCTTCAAATTCATTTGCTATTCTTCGCCAATTATCTTCAGTTGGTTTCATGAATACTGAATCTTTTAATGCATCCCATATTGCATCGCACGTCTCGGATACTATTTTTGACACCGTATTGTGTCCTACACGAAATGCATATGAAACGGATACCATACTATCTCCTGAAGAAATATATCGCAAACAGATTTGAAGACGAGTACGTGCAGAAATAGGCTCACGAATTACAAATTGTTTTTGTATACGTGGCGAAATAATCTGCAACAGTTTCTCAAACATTTCTGGTGTCAGTCGAAAAAAATTTATAAATTTATCTGTCTCTAAAATTAATCATTTCTTCGACCAGATTGTTGCTAGCCCCTTGTGCTAATCGTCTTTCGAGATTAAAAATTGGTCTGACCCAAAATCTTCGAGTATTGCGTCTAATTTGGGAGTTTTTATTTTTTTTTCTTCAGCATACATCAATTTATAAATTATATATATTTGAATTAATTTTCGTCGAATAGCTTCTTTGCATAATGTACTTTTCGGACATTTATAAATTTTCAAATATTTTACTAAATGAATTAATGCAAACTCAGAGCCTGACATTTTAACTTAAATTGTAACTTTGCTTTAATATATATATATGTATGTTAAAAAGTTGCGCTAAACATTGTTTATCGGCTGTCCCATGGAGCGTATATTTATGCTGGCGTTAATCAATAAGCCAATCACAATATCTTTTACAAAGTTTATTTCCAAAATGGATATTTAAAGGGTCTTGTGATTGGCTAATTGATCATTACGCCAGCGTAAAAACGCTCCATGGGACAGCCGATATTTGTGCTGGCGTAACAAAAACGAGCGCAAAGCCTATAATTGGCCAAGCTCTTTTACGCCGTACGCCGGTACGCCTGTACGCTGTTCCATGGGACTGCACCTTAATTCTGTAAATTACAGATGATACCCTTATACTCAGACGAGGAAATTAACGTCACAATAACCAGCGAATCGAATGACGTTTTAGAAATAATAATTGGATTACACAATAATTAATTTTAATTGACCTGACTGGCAAAGATTTTTATTAATTTCACTACGTTTCGACTCTTGGTCCGGGTCCTTTTCAAGTGTACTTAAATAAAATTTAAAAATGAGTCAGCCCATGATATTGTTATAGGGCGAGACGTACCGAAGAACTCGCCCTATAACAATATCATGGGCTGACTCATTTTTAAATTTTATTTAAGTACACTTGAAAAGGACCCGGACCAAGGGTCGAAACGTAGTGAAATTAATAAAAATCTTTGCCAGTCAGGTCAATTAAAATTAATTATTGTGTATTCATTTAATACTGGCGACTCCTATGAAATTTATTCCTGTTTAATAATTGGATTAATTGATGATTATTTTAAAGGATATTTGGATCTAGACCTACTAACTGTTCTTATAGTAAATCTTTAAGGCCCTGAATCATAAAACAGCATTAACACACGTAATTATACAGGTACGTAAAATTCTAGTGAATTTCTAGTAAATAATTATCACCCGAGTCTCACTCCACTCTTTAGATCACTTCAATCCTTGCTCTCGGCATCCCTAGGGTATAACTGGTGTAAGCAGGTTGCCTTTCAAAAATAGAGAGCTTCTTTCTCTTGCTAACCAAATCTAGTGAGAAAAAGGTCACCCGGACGTGACATATGCAAAGTTTTAATAAGTGAGTATTACATTCTAGAAAAGTTTTAAATAAAAATTTCAAACAAAAATTAATTCAATAAAAACTATGTGAATATTTCTCATTTTCTTATAAATTGCATAAATTAAATAATTTTATGTTTGATTTTAATAATGATCATTTTAAATAGGTGCATCAAAAAAAGGAGGATATTGCCAAACAACCAAGGAATCAGAAAAATACATTCAAGGATGCCCAGTGAGAAATTATCAGTTGAAAAGACGTCGAATCAACGACTTTTCAACCGAGGAGATCGGTTGATATAGACGTCTAAAATTTGGTCGATTAGACGTTTTTGTGTCCTTCAAATTAGACCTTTATAAAACGTGAGAAATAGGATCGAAATAGACATCGACCTCTTTTTGTCTCTCATGTCGATCGCCTGTCGACTCGAACTGCGTAATCGACGTCAAGTCGATTTCTATCGGGCCAGATAAATTTCTATTTTATATCTTAAGTAGATAATAACGAAATATCTTCACTTATTCGGACAGTAATTGTCCGAATAAGTGAAAACCGGACATTTATCTGTCCGATTTTCCAAAAATCAGTTCAATATCTGAATTCCCCTGTACGGGAATCGTATCAGAAATTAAACTGATAGAAATAATTACATATGTTATTAACCGCATTTTGCAGGCTTTATATACGCTCATGACAAGAACTCGAATACGGGTATAGAAAGTGAATAATGCGCCGCATAGCGGTAAGCGAATAAACTACACTATTTTAATAAATTATATAAATGGCTAAAAGCTGCAGATTCTGCTCGCTTCCAGCTTTGTTTCGATGTAAAATTGACTGAAAGACAATAGAAATCTTATAGAAATATTCGCAATATTTTTAATATTTCTGACTCGGTAGAAACAAAATTTTTGATTAGTTGAAAAATGGTTTAAATAGATACTAATTTCAACCATAAACGACATAGTCGTCTAATAGTCGTTCTTCCGACCTGTCATTTCTCACTGGGTGGTTAAGAAGAGCTGCTGAGAGGGGAAAATTAAGACAATAATTTTAATATACTCAACCATATATAAGTATCAGACGCGTTCGAGATGTTACGCCGGTGAAATATAATTAAATAAAATTAAATATAATTAAATATAAAAATAATAAAATTTAATATATAATAAAAAAGCTATTCAATTTGTTCTTTCTCCATTAAAGTTTGATTTTAATGCAATATTAGGAATTTAATTTGTTAGCAGTTACAATATATATATATATTTCACTATTAATATGTTGCTAACAAGTTAACTCCAATTTGCATTAAAAATGAATATTTTACCTACACCTACCTACTATAAAAAATTCGTGTAATGTTTGAAACAGGTCCAATTTTAGTCCGTTTGGTCCATAAAATGAACATTTTTTGATTGTCCAAAACAGTAACACTGGACCTATTTAAAATGTCCTAAAAATGTCTGAGGCTGTAATCTGGATGTTTCAAATACGTACGAAACATCCACTATGTACATATTTAATACGTTTTTAAAACGTTATTGTGCTATCTGGGTATATTGGGTAAGTTTTGAGCCCTGCGCACAATAGAAAAAATATTAGGAATAGATATTAAATATTAGGAATAGGAAATAATAAAATCGAAAAAACTTTGATATACAAATACAAATTCGGGTATAAAGGACTCTTACTAGCTTTTATTAGCTCTTACTAGTTCTTCATACCTGAATTTGTATTTGTATATTAAAGTTTTTTCGATTTTACTATTTCCTATTCCTAATATTTAATATCTATTCCTAATATTTTTCCTATTATGCGCAGGGTCTTGCTCACGAGGTAAAAATTACAAAAGTGAAAGATTCACTGACGATCTTAAGATCGGACTATGAATACCGGTCTTATGAGTACATTATTACACGGCACCCTAGGCCCATTTCTACCAACATCGATTAATTTTAACCTTTGGTTAAATTATATCTTTGTCTCTTTTCAGATACATTCTTAAAAAGAGACAAAGATATAATTTAACCGATTTTTTTATAAGTTAACCGACGTTGGTAGAAATGGGTCTTAAATGACAAATGTTATTAATCCCGATTAAGGCTGGATCACAGTATAAGTATATACAGTAGCGGCACTTCGCAATTTTATGCGTCTCCAATTTGTAGTGCGCATGCGTAAGTTTATCCTACAGAGAATATGGCTGCCCCCATGTAGCAATTAGACCTAACCTCTACGCGATCTCGGTACTTGGATCGGTACCCCCGTACGAAAAGACTACAAGAATACGAAAAAACTACTGATATAATAATAATTCTTCAATAATATATTATTGTTATACCAGTAATTTTTTCGTATTCTTGTAATTTTTTTTTCGTAAGGGCCACAAGAAATAATATGAAAGTAAAGAGAGGTGGTGGATTCTGTTGTGCAATGAAAAATTGCAAAAATATTTCTGGACAAGTGGCTGGGCTTAGTTTCTTTTCGTTTCCACGTGATTCGGAAAGGTATGAACAATGATAAATTTGTTATTAACATTAAATCTTTATTATAAGTCTTAAAAATTTCTTTATTTATATTTATATATTTGGATTTTTTAGGGCACAATTATGGTTAACGAATTGTGGACGTACTATTAATACCTCATCAATACAAAATTATCGTGTTTGTGGCAATCACTTTCAAGATTCGATGTTCTTAAATAATTTAAAAAATCGTCTACAGCCACATGCAGTTCCGATAATAGATCCATTAACAAATAATAATTCTAATAATTTGTTATCAATTTCTAATAATGAAATGCCATGTCCAAGTAGTAAAAATAAGAATTTTATTTTAACTTCGTAATTTTTTAATATATATTTAGGTTAAAGATAATAAGCTATACTTTTTTGTAGATATGTGTTTAACTAATGAAATTATAAATCAAGAACTTCAAGAAGAACAAGAAGATCAACAGTTGCAAATTGAATACAATAAGGAAAACAAAGAAACACAAACAGGTCCTATATTAACAAATAATTCGCCACGAAAACGAATATTAAAGAAAAAAATTATTTATTTGCGTAAAAATTACAAAGAGATGACAAATTACAAAGAGTAAAACAATAATTAGAGCAAAAAAAAAAGTGTTCTGTTGAAGAATATTGCAATATGACGGATCAAATGTTACCACCAACCATTGCTACTTTTGTGAAAACGCAGGTACAGTTTAATCATAAGTTATTAAAGGGTAGGAGGTATTCTAGTACATTTAAAAAATTTTGTTTAAATTTGTATTTGAATGGAGCCAAAAGTTATAACTTCTTGAGACAACAATTCTGTTTGCCAAGTGTGAGAACTCTTCAGCGTATGATTCAAAACTTACAAATTCCTCCAGGATTAAATGATTTTGTTTTTGATTTCTTAAAAATAAAAATAAACAATTTAAATTCATTACATAAGTACTGTATTTTATGCATGGATGAAGCATCAATAAAACCAAATTTGTATTACAATATAAGTAAAGATGAAGTTATTGGTTTTGAAGACTTGGGAGAGGGAAAATCAGAATTGCCTGCATGTAATGTAGCAGTATTAATGCTCAAGGGAATGTGCAATAACTGGAAACAGCCTTTGGCATACTTTATTCTTCATTCTACTTTTCCTGCTACTAAACTAGCATCTGTTATAATTCAAAGCATCAAAAAATTACAAGAGATTAATTGTAAAATAATTGCATTTGTTACCGACATGGGTGGAAATTTCATGCAAATGGCTAAAGCATTGGGAGTTATCGAGAGCTCACCGTTTTTTATTGTTAACGAACAACAAATTGCATACTTTGTTGATCCACCACATGCTATAAAAGCTATTCGAAATAATTTTTACAAAAATAATATTAAATATAAAGATACATTAATCTTGTGGAAATTCGTTGAACAATTTTACGAAATAGACAAAAGGAATGAAATGAGATTAGCACCAAAACTTACAGATTGTCATGTTGCTCTTAATAATTTTCAGAAAATGAAGGTTTGCTATGCAACACAAGTTCTGAGTGCTACAGTAGCTGCTGGTCTAGAAAAATTGATAATATCTCGTTTTATTTTAAATGAAGATGCTCTTGTTACAGTTGATTTTATTCGGAAAATGAATGATTTATTTGACATATTTAATTCCTCAACAGTTGTTCATGCTGTAAAATACAGACAAGCTTTCACTGGGCAAGATTATCAAATACAATTTCTTATGGAAATAAAGGAATATTTAAATCATTTAACTGTATTTACAAAAAAAGGAACTGATATTTCCAATAAAGTTAGAGTATTGAAATATTGGTGTCAAAATATAAATTCTCTTTTGAAAATGTGGGATTACTTGTGCAATACTGCTCCTGAAATTAAATTTTTATTACTCCGTCGTTTCAATCAAGATTCAGTAGAGAATTTCTTTAGTAAAATTCGAGCTATAAATGGTAATGCTTTTAATCCCACACCGATACAAGTCTGTTATACTTTTAGGAAACTTTTTTCTATAGATTTCTGTACGCCAAGAACAAGAAATTGTGAGCAAGATAACAATGAAATGTTATCAGTATTAACAAATTTTACATCGCAAAATAGTATTTATGTTGAAGACGAAATAAACGAAAGCGAATCTGTACATTTAGATGATCATGATTATCGTCAAATGAATGTTAATGAACAAGATGTATTTCGCTACATTTGTGGGTACATCATTAAAAAATGTTTAAAAAAACACTCATGTGATATATGTATAAATTATGCCAAAGAATATACAGACCTGAACGATACATCATTCTATTGCTTTTTAAGAGCATATAATTCTAGTGACGAAAATCTGTTTGGTAACTTATGTATGCCGAATAATAATTTTATCGTATATATGAAAAATTTTGAAAATATATTTGCTAAAAAAATTGGAGAAAATATTTTACAAAAATCTATTGTTACTAAATTTATTCAACATTTTAAACAAATTAACTTTAGTCATCCTTGTTAGTACTTTCCACAAGATTACATGATAAAACTTTATGCTAGAGTGCGACTATTTTATACTTTAAAATTCATTAATAAGCGATTTAAATCGCAACCTAATCATAGAAAGTATGTAGTTATACGACATGAGTAAAAATTATAATTTATTATATCGTTTCTGACTCGTTCTGACTCGTTTCTTACTATAATTTTATTGTATTGTTTTGTTTCTTTTAAAAAGTTTATAGATAATTTTATTAAAATATATGTACCCAGATAGCAAAGCCTGTTCGAACAGATTTTGCCAAACGTCTGCTACAAATTTTTGTCAGCAGAAAGCCTGCAGATTGTATGCAAAATCTGTTATATCAAATAATGATAGCAGAATGTCAGCAGAAATGTTGCAAAACCTGCTGACATATTTTGACAGCAGATCAGTAGCAGAAACCGAGCAGGATTTGCACAGAATTATTATAGCAGATTGGCGGCAGAAATCGAGCAGGACCTGCGCAACGCAGTTTGACGGCAAATTGACAGCAGAAACCGAGCAGAATCTGTTTTTAGCCATTTATTCGTTTACCGCTATGCGGCGCATTATTCACTTTCTATATCCGTATTCGAGTTCTTGTTATGAGCGTATATAAAGCCTGCAAAATGCGGTTAATAACATATGTAATTATTTCTATCAGTTTAATTTCTGATACGATTCCCGTACAAGGGAATTCAGATATTGAACTGATTTTTGGAAAATCGGACAGATAAATGTCCGATTTTCACTTATTCGGACAGAAATTGTTCGAATATAAAATATTTCGTTATTATCTGCTTAAGATATAAAATAGAAATTAACTTCCATATAAATAAAATTATTTAAATATTCCTATATATATTACATTAATATATGTTATTAATATTATATATTTATGTTATTAATACAAACGTCAGACAATGACGTTCCCTGAATGTGACATATCGACTATTGTATACCTCATTTATTATTTTTTAGTAAGCGAAATAAGCAATGTAAATTAATGAAGCATTTAAATGCCGCTATTCTATTTAAATTAAGACGGCAGGTCCTGCTCGGTTTCTGCTGACAATCTGCTGCCAGTTTATATGCGCAGGTCCTGCTCGGTTTCTGCCGCCAATCTGCTGTCAGATTCTGTGAGCAGGCTCTGCTAGCAAATCGTAAACAAATTGCGGAAATAACGGATGCCGATCTGTTAGCAACTTTTGTGGAAATTTTTCGCCAATCTGCTAACAATTTGCGCGCATTTTGCTTTACGGGTACGTGTTCGATATGTTTGTTTCTTTAAACTCTCCTGTGTTTCTTTTAAAGAATTTATGCATGATTTTATTAAAATGTATGTATGTATGTATATTTTATATGCTTGTTCTTTATGTCAATTTAAAATATATATTTAATATGCTGTTCGTTTTATTAAGTATAACTTAAAAAATTTATTTATATATGTATATTTTTTACAATGTAACAAATACATATTCAAAATTTGAATTTTGTTTTACTAATTTTATTAAAAGTATTATTTGTTACAGTCTATTTTCATTTAATCTTTTCTAAACAAATATAAATAAATTTATATACATGTATTTTACACAGTATCAATTTCCTCGTAATTTTTTATTTCAGATAACAATTGGAAGGTGTGATCATAATTTAAGAGATAGATAAAAAATATACTTTCTCTCATTCTAATTTATTGCACTAGTTTAGAAATGCAGCGAAAACAAACAAGCTTACAATTATTTTCGTAGCTTATCTAACATTTAAACTCAAGCGCGCGTGTACTATTCTCAAAATGGCGACAGGTCATGTGACTTGAGACACCTACATCAAAGGTGCCGACGCTAAGTGCCGCTACTGTATATACTTATACTGTGGCTGGATCCTCATACAGACACCGGCGCTTTGACACCGAACGCTTATTGGTGAAAAACGGGTGGTGGGAGTAAATAACTCTTGTTATTTATAAGCGTTCGGTATCAAAGCGCCGGTGTCTGTATGAGGATCCAGCCTAAGGGTGCCGTGTAAATGTATTCTATGCTCCCATTTGTCGAAATCTAGTAAATATCTGTTTACTTTTGTAATTTTCACTTCGTGAGCAACTTATACCCAAGATACGTAATAAATCTCTTGTTTGATATTAACATATATATTATCAATAATATGCTAAAATCAAACAGATATTAAATAACTAAATATATTATTTAATATATTTAATTATAATAATAAATAATAATCTTGAATTTATACTCGTGTCGCCAGTGAAATAAAAAATTAAGGGGGTTTATTTTAAAAAACGACCCAACTGGCAAAAAATAGTCTTTATTATAATGATGTCATAGACGACGTTTCGACCTTTGGTTTAGGTCTTTTTCAAGTCTTAAATAAAATAAAAACATATACAAAAATTAATTAAATTCGGAAGATAGCAAACAATAATGGAAGAGTGAGATGACAAAAGAAGAAAGGAAAACGAAAGCAGCGCAAACCTTAATTAACACTAACCTTAGATGAAATATTCATATAATAAAAATTAGTGAAAACTCAGCATCGAAATAATAGATGTCAAACAACGTTCCTGTCAAGAGCAATGATACAACACATACTGAGAAAGAGAGCAATGTTTTAAACGACTTTGATGATGTTATCATAAATAGGGTTTAAATTATCTGTGTCTTTTTGTAAGTTGATCGCGTTGTTATGTTTTTTTATGAAAAACATTTCAGCAATTTCTCTTTTTCTCGTGTGCCTTTCACAATGTAAAATATTCGGAGATGTCCAATTAAAGTCGTGCATATATTCAGTTTTATGTTTACTAATTACATTATGGTTACTCGTATGCACTTTAATATTATTGATATGTTCTTTGATTCGAGAGTTCAAATGTCTTTTAGTTTGTCCTATGTAAGTGGCGTCACATTTGTTACAGTCGATCTTATATACTATATCAGTTTTGTCCGTTTTAGATAACTTATCTTTACCTCGTTTAATCAATTTGTCAAGTTTTTTCGGTATTGTATAAATTAATTTTAAGCTTGTTTTCAAAAGACATTTGAACACTCGAATCAAATAACATATCAATAATATTAAAGTGCATACGAGTAACCATAATGTAATTAGTAAACATAAAACTGAATATATGCACGACTTTAATTGGACATCTCCGAATATTTTACATTGTGAAAGGCACACGAGAAAAAGAGAAATTGCTGAAATGTTTTTCATAAAAAAACATAACAACGCGATCAACTTACAAAAAGACACAGATAATTTAAACCCTATTTATGATAACATCATCAAAGTCGTTTAAAACATTGCTCTCTTTCTCAGTATGTGTTGTATCATTGCTCTTGACAGGAACGTTGTTTGACATCTATTATTTCGATGCTGAGTTTTCACTAATTTTTATTATATGAATATTTCATCTAAGGTTAGTGTTAATTAAGGTTTGCGCTGCTTTCGTTTTCCTTTCTTCTTTTGTCATCTCACTCTTCCATTATTGTTTGCTATCTTCCGAATTTAATTAATTTTTGTATATGTTTTTATTTTATTTAAGACTTGAAAAGGACCTAAACCAAAGGTTGAAACGTCGTCTATGACATCATTATAATAAAGACTATTTTTTGCCAGTTGGGTCGTTTTTTAAAATAAACCCTCTTAATAATAAATAATGTATATACTATATATATATATATATATATATAAATATATATATAATTATATGTATATATACATAATAATGTATATACATAATGTATACACATTTATAGTTGCTTAAATCTTGTATTTATAATTTGTATTTAATTTTATTTCAGGATATATCTCGGACACCGATAAATGCACCATGTTCGAAGTCCAGAAGGTTATTCAGGAATGGTTGCGGCACGCGAGCGATAGAATTAATTATAACAAAAAAAATAAAATGTTAATGCATGCATATATTATATAATTTATATTATGTAAGAATAAAGCTTGAATAAAATATTAAAAATATAAAACAATTATTGTTATTTATTAATTAAAATTAAATATAATAAATAAACAATTAAATAAATACACACTGTATTACCGACCGAAATATCCCCAAAAACGTCCTAAAAATAAAAATAAGACGTCTTAAAGACGTTTTAAATTAAAATATAAGACGTCTTAAATTGAATATAAGACGTCTTAGAAACGTCTTAAAATAATATCTTAAAGACGGCATAAATCGGGACATAAGACGTCTTAAATACGTCATAAATACGTCTTTCGAATAATCCTATAAGACGTCTTAGTAATTTGAAGACGTCTTTTAGACGCCTTAAAGACGTAATAATGTTGTCTGGGTACTTTTAAAACGAGATGTTTTATTTATTTTATAAATAAGAGAATCTATAATATATTTTTGTTATAAATGAGAGAAAGATATAAATATATTCTATATGTTTATAATAAGATGTGTGTGTGTGTATACTATAATAATTTCTTAAGATTTAAACTTTTAACTATGCACTTGTATTTTTATTAACCCGTTGGGGGCTTGTAGTCCTTTTTGGGTTAAAAGTTAAAAGTTTAAAACGAAAGAAATTGTTACAGTACACACACATACACACACATCTTATTATAAACATATAGAATATTTTTACACAATCATATCTCTCATTTATAAAATAAATAAACATCTTATTTTAAAAGTAGTTTACGCTACGCAAAATCACATTTCATTTAAAAATATTCTATATGTTTATGATAAAGTACACACACAATTCCTTTTGATTTAATGTTTCCACTTGTACATCTAATGTTTGCACTTGTATTTTTATTAACCTGGTGGGTGCTGGGAGTCCTTTTTGGGATAATCTGCACCAGGTTAATAAAAATACTAGTGCATAGTCAAAACATTAAATCGAAAGGAATTGTGTGTGTACTTTATCATAAACGTATAGAATATTTTTACATAAAATGTGATGTTTTGTTCTCTTATGCGTAAACTACTTTTAAAATGAGATGTTTTATTTATTTTATAAATGAAAGAATCTATAATATCTCTAATACCTCTGTTTTAATTACAAGAATTTGCTCTTTAGCTGCGATATACTCTTCAATCGTTGGATAAAGCTTCCCCATGAATCTTGTTACACATTTCCATGCATCGAGAGTTTTTCTCCATCTTTCATCCAAGTTTAAGACTATGTAATTATATATAGATTTTAAATCTGTGTCTTTGTCATTGGTAATAAAAGAAAGTCTTCCTATATCAACTACTATGAATATGTTATCTACCGATCTCATTTGCTGAATCTACAAATAGCAAAGAATAATGTTATTATATCATCATCGTCACATATCAGCTTTCTAATAAACATATAATAAATAAATTAAAAACAATTAATATAAAGTTCATACATTCCGGTAATAAATAAATAATATAAAGTGGGTGTTCATACATTCCGATAATATTAAAAATGATAAACGGCTCACGCTCACAACACACACACACACACACATTGTGATTACTAATTACCATGAGCATACATATACCTAATAACACTTAACACTGTTTTTTCTTTATTTATGTATTACGAATTGCACTCTTGCACATTTAACCTAGAAAATCGATATAATGGATATGGTACGGATGGATCACGAAGCAGCGCGATCACCACTAGCGCTATCTTATGTCGCATGCTCCAACTGTACATTTTTCGCGCATGTGCATTAAGAATAATGATGATGTCGACGACGACGACGACGTGGACGTTTCTTAAACGAAAATTTCCACATTCCGATTTTGCGTCGTAATAAATGCTTAATAGAATATGTAGAACGAAAAAATAAGGACACTTTCCTTATATAATTCAAACCCAAGCTATCGATTAAGCCTATCAAGAATTCGATCGGGTTAACGATTATTAAGGTCTGATAATCTGAGATACTCTCAACTATCCGACTCGCGTAAAGATACCCGGAGTGCCTTGCTGCTGCTGCGCGGTACTTGGCGCGAGACACTACCGTGTCTCTTGATCTCGTAAACTGTTCATCACTTTTTGGCCATCTTACTCTTATAACTTTTTATGCCGAATATTGCGAGGAATCGATTTATATAAAAAAATAAGGTGGTTCCATTAAAAAAATTGAATATGACCTTGATATGACCTTAACAATGCCACCCAAGGTCTAACTAATATTCCTATCTTCTTTCCCCCTCAGAACCAAACAACTTTTGTCTAAAACGTTTCCTTCTAGAACTTACAGATTTTGAGATATCTGAGCATATTTTTTTAAATGGAACACCCTGTATAAGAAAAATAAAATATTGAAGAAATAATTAAAAAGAAATAATTATTAAAAATATAAAGATAAAAAGAAAGATAAAATATTATAGAACGAGACGTGGCATACTAAATATTTATTTTATGAATAAAGCAGCAGAACTTTTACTAGTCGAATTTGATTAATTCAATATGCTCAATAATAAAAATAAAATTTATTAAACTTTCTTCGTAAATATACTCATTATACGTAGAAATATGGGATATAAGTGTAATAAAAAATATGACATCTAATTGCAATAAAAAATTAATATTTTATATAATACAGTTATTCAAAATGATTCATCCGATTTCAAATGACTATATTTTTGAAGTTTATAAATGCATAGTGATTAATGATACATCATCCAAAAGAGAAACTAACCAAGTTTTGTCTTTCACCTTATAACTGTTCGATGTTACTTCCCTTAGTTACACGAGCAATGTCGAGACGATAGTCATATTCCTCCCATATTCTAGTATATAGTATATCACTGACTCTACAGTACTGTAACAATGCGATTTTTGAGCTCATCCAGGCTTGTAAGCAATGGTGACACGTACACAGTATTCTTTACGTACTCCCAAAAGAAAAAATAATACTTATGATTAGGTGCTTTATAGTTAACCCTCTAGGATCTTACACGACTTTTTATTTTAGAGGTACGTTAAGAATGCTATGTACGTTGCCCACAATCCTGGATGAGCTCAAAAATCGCATTGTTACAGCTGTGGAGTCAATGACAACGGATATGGTAGACAGTATGGGAGGTATATTTATGTATACATATTTTTTACATATTATATATAGGACATATAAGTAAATTTTTTTACATAAATCGGTGTATATATAACATTGATTCTTGATACTTGATGAATTAGAATATATTACAGTGCATTTTAATTTTTAAGCTGTTATTACTTTAATTATTATTATTATTTTAAAATTATTAAAACAACTATTTTGAAATAATCAAAAACTTTATCAGCGATACTTTTTTCTTTCAGACTCAAATAATACAAATTTTTTTTTATATCATGCGTTTTACAATCTAATTAATAACTTTTTATTGTACATCATTTATAAAAAAGTATATATTAGGAAGAGGAAATGGTAGTATATTACCAATAGAAATCACAATATAATCTTGTATATTATCAGATAAAATATTATTGAAAATTTTATAATAAAAATTCAATTATTAATATTATTTTAGTAAAAGAAAAACAAGACAAAACTCGATTTGTAATATAATTACGTTAAAATATAAAATTATTAAAAAATTATAGTTTCTACATGACTAAAAAGTTGTTTCCTTGCAGGTATATGTAATATTAATGTTATGTAAATATAAAACATTTAATATATGTTGCATATTAACATAAATCGTAAGAAATAAAGTATTTATATAGGTCTCCCAACATCTCTGTGTAACATTCTCACAACGTGGTAAGAATGACTGTGATTGCTCAATTTGCTTACGGCCTTACGATTATAGACTAAAACTTTTTCACGTGTCGTGGCCTTTAACACGAGCTTGTGAAGTCGGTCATATGTCATATATTCAATAATAGCTCACGCATGCGCATGAAAATTCCGTCTGAAGAAATTTGTCCCTCCAATTCGCAACACTGGTTCGAAGAATCTGCCAGCAAAACACGAGCTTAATGCGAATGTAGTTGATGTCAATCTGTAATATTCTGAATATTCGTAATATTTTGACCGAATCTGTTGGCAGATTGCTAATATTTTGCTTACTGAACAAGAAATTAGAAAACTCACTTAAAAGCTTAAAAAGCATAAATATATTAACATATTTAATACCTTAATATAAAAATAATCATATTATTATCATGTAAAAATAATAATACATTTTATTTAGTAAAATAATTTAAAATAATTTAAGTTACTGAAAAAAAATTAGTATTAAGATAAACTATATAACTAATAGTATTAAGATAAACTGTTTTTTCTATATCTATATAACTATAGAGAAAGTGTTATATTTTGTACATATTTTTAGACATTATTGAGAGCAATTCGATAACGAAATATCGTTAAAAATCATTCAAGTTTAAAGAAAGCGTAAATATAAATTTTTCAATTCTTAATATCAATTTTCTTGGAAACAAAGCCTTGTACAAAAGATTTGATTTTATACTTTCGATTTATTTGCACGAGAAATCGCTTCCTTTTTGATATTATGTTTTTCGATCTATCCTATATTTTATTTGCCTTCGCAAATTAGAAATTTCTTTATGTAAGTATGCATGCGTGAATATATAGAAAAATAAATTTTCTAAATTGAGGAATTTGATTATAAATATTGTTACTATGTAATTCATAAAACATAATTCATTATTTGTACTGATTACAATTTTGACTCATACATACATATATATATATATATATATATATATCACAATTGTCAATAAATAATAGAATGAATTTATACATGGATCAGATAATACATTAATGCATTCATAACTATTTTTAATATATGGCCTTACATATTTTAAATTATAATATAATCAGTTTATTTAATCATTTGTTTATTTAAAAAACAAGTTTTATTTGCAAAATTTAATAAGTCTCTTTAACAAGTCTGCACAAGTTTCTATTATCATCGATGAACTTTTCTATTTAATTTGGGTGCAGGAAGCATCTTGACAAGAGTAACAAAATGGGCAATTAAGTAGCCAAGCAGTGCACCAATTACACAAGGAATTGGCCAAGTTTGCCAAGGACGATCCCAGTCCAAAGGACTCATAATAGCACCTAGCCATGTGCCCAATATTGTTGCTTGTATATTGGTCCTTAAAGCATTTGCAAGGACATTGCTCTTTTGAAAATAAGCCCCCATTAAAACATCCAACGCATTATCCACTCCCAAATGCAGACTGGTAGCGACAAAAGTCAAAATAATCAACGTGATAACAAGCATTGTTGTTTCTTCGTGATCAGTCAGTACAGGTGCACCAAACAAGACAATCATTACATAATAAACTATTGACAATATAAATGCAGTGAGAGAGAATTTAAATATCTCTCTCAGGTTCTTCATCCATGATTTCTTGGCTTTTGGTGAATTTCGTTGTTCACTCTTAATAATAATAGGTGCCTCCATTTGAAGCATAGGAAATAGTAATTTTATCACTTCAGCGAACATTAGTATCAGTAGTACGGGTAAAAATTTGTATTTACCGACATTACATAAATTATCATTGTATTTCACTAGTGTCAAGATTCCGGAAAGGTAGATGCAAGTGAAGGAACAATAAGACAATAATAATCTTTGTTCCGTCTTGTTTCCGATACCCATTTGGCTGCAACGTTCGTGCAATTGTTGGAGGATTAATCCTTGTTCGGACTTTGTAGTTTATGATTTTTTTTATAAAGAATGCTTTCAACTTGAAAAAAGTTACAACAAAACTGTATAGGTTATACCACTGAGCTCTATAATATTTATCACGTCGGTCATGTCCGAGTGACGTTCCTTCTCCCACTACATCGGCTGCGTTCCGAAATTCACTGCCATAGAGTCCCTAGAAGTATGTACGTAAGAGTCTGGTATATGTCGTCCAATTTTTTATTGGCTTGATACGAAATGGCGGCACCAATCAGTGATGACAAAGCACGCGGAATATTTGAAAAGCAATAAATTGAATTATATATAGTAAGTTGAATCTTTTATTTACCTTTGTCGAAAAATTTTCCCATACTAGTTTTATAATATAGAATTTGCATTATGCATTATATTGAAAGTTAGTACAGAGTATATCGTGAGAGACGGCTCTAAGAGTTTTACCTTGAGTATAAAATTGGATTGTTTCTAAAATGTTTCACTAAATTGTATCAAACTGTATAATATAATTTCGTTCAACTAATCTTATAAATTTTTTTTTTTACTAATTTTATTCAATTTTATCTACCGATTTTATTCTACTAATTATACTGATAAAAAACTATAATGCCACTATAAATTCGCGATTATAATACGGTAATATAATTTATTCAAATATTTTGATAATACCCTGTACATACAATGTAGGATATATTTAAAAAGGTATAAATTGTATAAATATATATATTTTGATATATTAGAAAAGTACAAATACATTTTAACAGTTTAATTATTATTAATTAAATAATTGTACATATTAGATAAAGTATTAAAATATTATATAATAAACATTCAACATATTCACAAAATATTACAGAAACGTATTCACACATGACAATAACAGTGTATGATATCCTTATTTGATTAGTGAGTGCATAGCCATAGTTTTGCTATTGAAAACGGGTTTTTCCAATCGTCCTGGCTGACAACTTTTTTTTAGCTTAAATTTAATAAAACAAATTTTAATTTTATTGGCTAAATCGTGACAATTTTTTAGTGTATTGCATTCAATATTCTTCATTTTTTCCATGAAAAAATTAACAATATCGCAATTGCATTGCTAAATGTAAAGTAAATAATATCTTGTAATAACAATATACATTTGAAGAAAAAAATTGAATGTTTTATCGTTGACAAAAAATTTTTTTTTCGATAAAATTTGAGGCTAACTAGTCGTGAATATTTTACTTTAGAGTCATACGTTTTTGATCCAGCAGAATCAATACAATTATAACAAAGATTATGATTCTTACAAATACGAGATATAATATAATACATAATATAACGAATTCAATTCCAGATTTTTCAGTCTTTTTCGTTTTGTCAAATTTCCGAAGAATTTATTGACACTCTCAAGTTGTTGTTTTATTTGTTTTATTTCTATGTCTTTATGTTCAAGTTTTTGTTGAAATAATTTTATTTGTTCTAGAGCACACTTCAATGTAGATGCTGTTATATTGGATGTTAATGATAGTGTTGCTGCTGCAGACACGTTTGTGCTCTCATTATTACTTATATTACAATCAGTTGACGATAATAAATGAGTACCACAATTTATCAGCTGATCACATAATTCAAAATTGTCAACAAACGATGCACATGAATTATTCTCAATTTCAGGATGCTCTTCATCAATATTAGTTACAGTTTGAGAATGATTTGTAACAATGCTTGTAGGTTCCTTACTATTTTCATTGTAGCCTTAATTATTTCTCAACTTCTTTGCTTTCAATCCATCAAGAGATTCAGCAGCTGCCCCAGGAAGTCGTTTTTTATGAACAGGAAAAATTGTTGGCACTGCTTGTGTCTTTAATTTCTTTGTTCCATCTTGTCGAGGTTTTTGCCACATTTCTTTAGTGAAATGGATCTACAAATGAAACCAGGGTGTCGATTATGTAATTTCGAGCGAAACTTTTCACTTTTCACGATTCCGCTTTCACTTTTCACGATTCCGCTTATTCAAATTCCGTGTGTACTTTTTCACGTGAAATTATAACACAGCCATTACGTATTATGTGTGAAAAGTGAAATCACCAAACATGTGACATTGGGTAAGAAAAATTATTAGTATTACTATCAAAAATTACTAGTATTATAACTAAACGCAACCCTGAAGATGCTATTAGCGCCAAATGTAAACTGAAAGTTTACATTTGGCGCTAATGTCCGCTAATGTTGTTATTTCTAACAAAGATAAAACGACATTGTTAACGTTAATAACGTCTCCCCAAAGTATAATTGCTGCATAACAAAATGAACGTTACACTAAAACAAAAAGAAATTTTATTAAATTATTTAAAAAATAATGCGGATTTAGCAAGGGGTCGAATAGATCGAAAAAGCGAAAGCAAACAAAAAATGGTAAATTAAAAATATAATTATTTACGTATCAATAGATATGCATACATGTAGTAGAGATAGAGGTTATTGAACACATAACTCATTATTATGTTTAGAAAGATATGTGGAATAGTATTGCGGAAAAAATAAATGCAGCTGACATAGGTCCTCAGAAAAGTGGACAAGAATGGGCGAAGGTAAAAAATGTATATCTCTATATTATGTAAAATATGCATACCTCTAATTTAAAAATCAAATACTAAGATAAAATTATAATTAATTTAAAAAAAAAGTCATATAATAATTTATATACATATATATATATATAATTTTTTTAGACATGGAAAGATATAAAATCATATATCTTGAAAAAAGAAGCCAAACGCAGAAATAGTATACAAGGGACAGGTGGTGGATTACCTCCAAAAGTTAATTTTTCTACTTTTGAAGAAGATGTTTTAGAGTTTTTAACACCAGAAGCAGCCGGAATGGACAATATCCCAGAGGGTGGAATAATTGATGATGAACCAATGTTACAGGAATGTAGTTCAAGAAGTGATGTGTGTTCAAATAATAATGTAATAGAAGAGCAGAACATGTCATATCCAGAAATAGAAGAAAATGACGATATAGAAAATGTTTCACCAAAATCAGCACCAAAAGTAAAAAAAAACAGGAAAAATAATACATTTACACAAATGAATGCTACAAGAAAAGGTAATGTATCTAAAAAAAAAAAAGATATTTTATATATATAATTATAAATTTACTATTGGATTACTTAATATTTACTTTAAATTGCAGAAAAGTCCAGTCATGAAATATCGTACAACATATTAAATATACAAGATATTAAATTAAAAATTAAGAAAAAAGAATTAAAAATTCGAAAAAAATCATTGAAGGTGCAAGCAAATATTTTAGCCCAATTAAGAGAAATTAAATGTATTTTGGCACAGTCTGCAAAATCAATAGTATAAAAACTTATTGTTAGTATAAGAAATATTATATTTCAATAAAAAAAATAAAGTATTATTTTGTGCAATATATATAAATATAGAAAGTTTGTGTTTTTGTTCATATAAAATTTATTCGCATAGATCTGAAAAAATGTATTTTTTGGTTTTTATAATATAATAAATATTTCTTACAAATTATACCAATTTACGGAGTTATGTAAAATATCTCTCAATGATTGCTTCGCGTGTTGCATGTCCTCTTGCGCGCATATTTTGAGGTACATTATCTATTCCGATATTTTCCTCATTAAAGAATACAAAATTAATAATGATTAATTATTAATTAATAATTTATTATATAAGGAAGAAATACTTATATTAATAATAATTTAAATGTAATTATATTTACGTAATTATATTTAAATGTAATTATATTTAAATGTAATTATATAATAATATTTACGTTTTTTATATAACGTTTTTTAATAAATTAAGTAAAGAAATACATACCTCTACGATAATAATAAATTCGTATTTGTATTTTTAAAATCGTTTTGTGCATTAATAATAAATAACAGCTATACGCATAGGAATTTTGCAGAGGTTATAGACAGCATCACTATTTCCCTATATTTCCACCTTTCCGCCAGCAAATTTCATGGCTAACAAGTTCACATGAAAAGTTTCACGTTTCCACACTTATAAAAGTTACATTATTCGGTGGAATCGTCGAATTCACGTGAAAGTTTTCACTTTTCACGGTTCCACCCTAGGGGAAAAGATACGTAATCGCTGCCCTGATGAGAAACATTTTTTATCCATTGTTAATTTATTTCATATAATTACATGCTTACTTCGCAAACTGCTGAATACTGTTTCGGATTCCAGTTTTCCCTTCTAATGTGCTTCAACTATAATGCTTTTTGTCTTCCATCCACTGAAAACCGTTTCATATAATATCTTCACTTTTGTTTCTATACAATCTTGTATGCAGCAACCCGTCATTTTCTAAACAATTAAATTTTTTATTATGATCATCCTCATTTTCATAAGGATTCCTCAAGATTCTTTTATTAATATAAATTCAAATTTCAACGAGCTAATAAGAGCCAAACGCGGATAGTAGTGCGTCAGTTTCAACGACTTCGTCCCGATATTTTTATCGCCAACGCTTCTTTAGGAAGGTCAGAGGGGTTTATTAATATTAAATTAAAATTTCGAATTGAGATTTAATTTATAGTCTTGGTATCAAATCAAGAAAAATATGTGTCCTGTGCTCAACAAAAACAAAAAATTAATTTTCGTTGAAACTGAAGCACTACCATCCGCGTTTGGCTCTTAAATAATACTAGCCCGTTGAAATTTGAATTTATTTTCACATTGAGAACCTTAAAATTCTTTTTTCAATATCAACAATATACGTTATTAAATATTCAATTCTTAAACATATGCTTACCTGTCTAATAACAGTTATACAATTTGTTGATATTAATCACAATGTCATTGACAAACTACTCTTTTACTGTTTTTTATGTATGCATGTTAATGAGTTAAACCAAATGATATGAGTTAAACCAAATCTACAGATATAGTATATAGATATATAGTATAGGAAGGTGTAATACAGAATCTCGTAAAATATTCATTTTTCGATGATGTTACCTTAAAAGTTTTATGCACAAAATAATGAGAGAATCAATTGGTGTAAAAAACACATAGTTGTTTTTAAGAAAAAGTATGTAATTTGCAAATAGCGAATTACAACTATACAAATTATACAGATTAAATAATAAAATATAATATAATAATATAATAATAATAAATAATATATAATAATATTAAATAATATAATAATAATAAATAATAATTAATTGTAATAATATAATTTATAATTATAATGATTATAATATAATAATATAATAATAATAAATAATATGGAAGGAAGAACGGGCTAATTGAGAGCCTGGCGCGATAATCGGTGTGCATAAGTAAATTTTAATTAATGTTTATATTGAAATAATTTCGTATGTTTCGGTCCTATAATTTGGACCATCCTCAGCATATGGTCAAGGCGTCAAGCATTCTTACTATGTTGTGAGAATGCTTCACTGTGATTGATCGATTTGCTTACGGTCTTTCGGTTACGACTAAAATTTTTTCACGTGTCATGGCCTAAAGGCCGTGGCACATAAAAAATCTTAAGCAGTAAAGGCCACAGTATAACCAGTATGTGCACTCCACTCTTTTTTCTGGTTTGCGTCGATCCGTACTGCGCATCGCCATGTTTTTGGGTCGAACCAATCAGATAATACTGTGGTGTGTCACAAGCGCCACAGCTCAGCTACAGAAGATAGAATTTTTGCAAAATGAATAAAAGTTATAAAATTTGTAGTATTCGAGATTGCAAAAACTCAAGCAGAAATTCAAATTGCCATTTTTTTCGTTTTCTAAAGGATGGCGAAAGGTTTGTACATGTCAAGATTTTGTATACATGTTACAGGACAATTTTTTTCCTTAAAATCCTAATGCAAAAATTTAATAATTTTAGATTAAAACAGTGGACAATTGCGTGTGGCCGCGAGGATCTTTTAAAAAAAGAAAATGTTTATTCCACTAACAGAATTTGCAGCGACCACTTTGAGGACCAATATTATGCAAATGATTTAAAAAATCGTTTGCTTCCTCTGGCTCAACCAACTCTCTACTTGAATAAAAATGATCATAATGTAAGTAAGGAAATGGTTGATTAAAGAATAAAAAATGATAATATATACTGTAACAGCGATAAGTTAATAATTCATTTTTCTGTTGCTCTGAAATTGACTAATAATAGGTGTGATAATATCTTCATGAAATCTAATTTCAGAATTGTGCAAATATAAACATACATTCATGTGACATCCAACAAACCACTTATCCCAAGGAGAACACATAAGTCAAAATGATGTCGAAATGACATCTTTCAAAAGTCAGTTCTATAAGTCATGATGACGTCATTATGGTTCCTGGCAAGGACGGTTTTGTGACGTCATAAAACTAAAATTTTCAATGAATAAAGTGAAATAAATATATTTATATATATATGATAATTTCAATCAATAAGTGCCAGGCAATCTCCTCGCAGAAAAAATTGTTTTCGAAAATATGCGAATTAAAATCCTGAAAGTCAAAATATCGTCATATAATGATTTTATGACGAGTCACTGTACATTTGGAGTCATAATAGTTTAGTGATCAAACTCTGATATTTTCCCGTCATTTGACGTCACAATGACATCATTTTGACTTTTTGTTCTCCTTGGGCATTCGTTGCAAGAGGAAGAAAGGTTGCAGCTTTTTGTAGAGCATGATGATGATCGAATGAATAATGTTGATGTGGAACCAATTCCAACAGTGCTCCCCAACATCAAATCTCTTTAGCCTTCAATCATTTCTTCAGTAAGCCAAAGCTGTATGTCGAATCATAAAATTACAATTACTACAAGGCCTAGTGATGTTGAGGAGCTCAATAGAGGAGTTGAACTGCCACTAAGTCAAAGTATTCATAAAATTACTCAAAGCACAAATGATTTGTCTGCTCGCGTACTCCAAGAAAATTAAAGCTACAAAAAGAAAATAGAAAACTAAGGAAAGAGAATGTCATTCTGAATGAGGTAATTAAAAAATGAAAAATGTGACCCAAGATAAATTTTTAGAGGCCTGCGAAAAATTTTTGTCACCGCAAGCAGCATTATTCGTAAAAGAACAAGTATTAGCTTATTAGCTGGCAATATAAAAATTCAAGGTCGGAGGTATTCTTTAGAATTTAAACGATTGTGTTTGAATTTGTATTTTAAAGGACCAAGAGCATACAGAACTCTTTCATCAATATTTTATTTGCCATGTAGAACGACTCTCAATAGAATGACAGTAAATATTTCTATTACGAGCGGCATAAATCAAAATGTATTTGATTTAATGGCCGTTAAATTTGCATCTATGCAAGAGTCTGAAAAAATTTGCGTGCTTTGTTTTGATGAAATGTCATTAAAATGTAATTTGTATTATAATACAAAAGCTGATGAAGTTATTGGTTTTCATGATAATGAGAATGAAAAGCAATTCCGACCAGCAAAATTGGCTTGTGTCTTTGTTGCAAGAAGTATTTTTGGTAATTGGAAACAGCCTCTTGCATACAAACTTTCCAATTCAGCTTGTTCAACTACAATTCTTAAACAATTACTCATTCAATGTGTTCTTGAATTGCAAAAAATTGGTATAACTGTTGCTGCCGTAGTGTGTGACATGGGTCCTAAGAATAAACAGCTTGCAAATGAACTTGGAATTACAATGAATACCCCATATTTTACGCTGAACGACAGCAAGATTTTTTTCTTATTTGATGTGCCGCATTTGATGAAGGCAACGCGAAATATGTTTTTAAAATATACTTTCACATTTGGCCAATTTTTTGCAAAGCTGGAATACGTAAAACAATTTTATGAGTTTGATAAAATAAGGCAGTTTAGATTGGCGCCGAAATTAACTGACTCTCATATAAATCCAAGTCCATTCCAAAAAATGAAAACTCGATTTGCTACTCAACTTCTTAGTCAATCTGTTGTGGCAGGTATAAGTACATATATGCATTTTGGAAAAATATCAACCGAGGCAATTGGAACAGTAACTTTCATAGACAAGATGGATAAACTTTTTGACATGTTAAATTCTACCGCGAAATACACAGGAGATAAATTGCACGCTCATGTTTTCGAAGGGAATGCATTTCAGACTGCCTTTTTAAACGAATGTTTAAAGTTTTTCGATTCATTAATAATTATTAATCGCGATAAGAACGTAACAAATCGAGTTAAATTTATCCATGGCTGGAAAGTTACTATTTCAGGCGTGCTGCAATTATGGGAATTCCTCAAAGAAAAAAGATTTCATTCTGTGCAAACAAGAAGATTAAATCAAGATCCTGCAGAAAATTTCTTTGGAAAGATTCGTTTAGAAGGAGAAAATTGTTTGAATCCTCCTCCCATAGCGTTTATTCGAGCATTCAAAAAATTGCTGTTTCACAATTTCTTAAATACGGGGAATGAAAACTGCGAGGATGATTTTGACACTATATTGCTCGATCTAAACAAATTGAATGCAACTGAAATTGAAAAAATTGAAGAAGAAAATAAAAGCGATCTTTTTGATAAATTTACGTCGGACGATTTTGATTATCAAAAACTCGATTTAGTTGAAAAAAATTCAATTCGTTATGTATGCGGTTTCTTAATACGTAAATGTTTAAAGAAACATTCGTGCGTAATTTGCGAACAATATTCTGTGGATCACGTAGAATTAGAAGATTCAACCATTTTTAATTTTTTTAAGGCATACCAAAACGAAAATTCAATTTTCGGTAATTTAAAAATGCCACATAATAATTTCATTTTTTACGTGTGTATATTGGAAGCGATTTTTAACGAGCATTTTCAAAATATTGTTTTTAAAAAAAATATTATAAAAAAATTGTTAGCTGAAAGTGAATTAACAACATTTAATCACCCATGTTGCAGTTTTCCACATTAATATTTAAAAAAATTATTTTTTAGAATGCGGTTTTATACTTTAAAATTTATAAATTTTAATTTTCGGTCTATTAATAATACAAATAAAATGATCATTTGGAGACATGAATGAATATTGCGATAATATAATTTAATATGTCTGATGTGCAATATGTGTAATGTCTTAATGCATATGTGTTATGTTTAATGTGCAATATGTAATGTCTAATGAGCAATAAATATATGTTAGTTTACAAAAATTATATCCTTTTTATATTATTATTTTATTTAAGGTATGAATATTAAATTTTTAACAATAAATAATAATCGGATTATTTATAAATTTGTGCTTAAACCACAGTAAATAAAAACTGGGGCACTTTAGTAGTTGATATGCTACTGGGCCACCCAAAAACATGGCGGATTATCGGGAACGGAAAGATCAAAGGTGCCGACAGAGACTACGTTTACACGGCTCGATTTAAGCCGAAGTTATAACATCGATGTTATAACTACTGACGTTAGATGCCGTGTAAACGCTCTTTTATGATGAAGTTATTACATCGATGTAATAGCTCAAAGTCATTTGGTGAAGAGGCTTAGGGTTACTACATCGACGTAAAAAGGACGTGTAAACGGTCGCAGAGTAATGATGGCAATAATGCCAACCATATAAAAATTAAACATTAACTCTCCATTGTTTGCGGAGTTGGTTATTCTGTATTCCATACTATAGTACAGAAGGCAAAGAAAAAGTGAAAGAAATGGAAATAAAAAAGCGTGAAAGTTGGGAAACCGAGGAAACTCAATATTTTCTCAAATTGATGAGAGAACGGCAAGTGATGAAAAGTTTAGATGGAAAAAGGTTTCGAGCAGATAAAATTTTTAAATATTTAGAATCGCCCATGAAAGATAAAGGTTATATCAAGACGTCAAAGCAAATGCAGACTAGATTTAGAACTTTGAGGCGTAAGTAAAAATATATTTTATGCGAAGTAAATATATGTAACGTAGTTAATAATGCTTTTGATTTATTGAATGATAATTATAAGGAATCTTGAGTACTTGAACATTTTAAATTCTGCGAGTCTTGCAACGTTACGATGAATAATGATTGTACGAGAATAGGCTTTTTATTTCAGTTTGTAGATATTTCTTTACAGTAATAGTTTGTTGAACACTTGCAGCTGTTGCTCTCACTGAAGCTGGACTTTTTAAACTTAGCAATACTTTAGGAAAAGAGCTTGAAAACTTAGTTTTATATTGTAACGTTACTTGCAATTTTCAGTTCAATATAACAAAATCCGAAGACAAATGGGAAAAAGTGGATCTGGTAACTGCATGTCTTCATTTCCATATGCTGAAGAAATGAGCCAACTTTTGGATTTCCGTCCCATTGCTATAGGGGATGTTGTAGACAGCATACCATTACAAGATTTCCCTGAGAGCAATAATAATAGTTGTAAGTGATTTTCTTACAAACGTAATTTTATGAAGTGTAGTAGATAAGAACCTATATAATGACAGTATATATTTAAGATAATATAAACAAATTATTCTATACTAAATTCAAGCAACAGCATCTATGAAGATGAACCAGATCCACGAGACGGCGCAATCCCAGGATGTTCGTCGACATCGGACAATTCGACAACAGACTGCCTGTTACAAGAAGATTCGTCAAGTGAATCGAATACCGTAAATCTAAGTACAATTAATAGTGCTATTCCTGTAAAAAAGAAACGTAAACTGAGCAGATCAAATGAAGCTATTACCTTGAGATACGCGGACAAATTAAAGGAAAATTATGAAGAAATTCAAAGTAAGATTATGACAGAGAATCGATGCTTCATTGAACGGTTAATGGAATCTGAAAAAAAATTAGAAAAAGAAATAGTTAACAATATGCTTGAAAGCCAAAGAAGTATATTAAAAGAAACAACTAATCAATTGTTAAATGGCTTGCAAAACATTTTTGCTCGTAAGAGCTCAACTGTTTACCCGGCTCAACTGTCCACAATTTCAGTTCCTACAGTCAATCCAATCTCTCAAAGTTCCTTTGTAATGTCCCCAGTTCATTATTCTTCTTCATTTTCATCATCTAATCTTGATTCGCAAGCCTTTCATTCTTCAAGTCTTTTCCCTAAAGTATTATTAAATGTGAAAAGTCCAGCTCCGGAGAGAGCCACAGCTGCAAGTGTTCAACAAACTATTACTGTAAAGAAATATCCACAAGCTGAAAATGAAAAATCTATTCCCGTACAATCACTACTCAACGTAACGTTGCAAGACTCGCCGAATTTAAAATGTTCAAAAACTCAGGATTTCTTACAATTTCAAGATATTAAGGATTCTGATCAAATTTAAAAATCATTTAGTGCCATCAAACTGTATTTGTATCACTTCATTTCCGTGAACAAAGTGCAATTACTAATTTAACTTAAGTATTACTTTAAATAGTATTCTTTAATGTGCAATTAAAATGAACACATTATTATTGATTAAAAGCTAAAAGCTAAAAAAAGTTAAAAGCTAATATTTGGTTAAAATTTTAAAGATTTTTGCTTACTTATTTTTATTATTATTATTATTATTATGGACCTATAAAATATTTTGTTTTTATTTATCGCAGTTAATTCAAATGTCATTCCCGCATAAACTGACATTCATATCTTTTTGTGATGCTTAAAAATTATTTTGTTATCTCATTATCTTTCTCTTTTTGCGATATATTTTAAGTTGTATTGACTGTACTGTGAATTTTATAGGATTATAGATAATAAGTTGTGATTATACTATGATTATCATAGATATATATATATATAATAACTTGTACTGATTGTATTATGTGATTACTATAATAAAAATAAATAAAAAAAGTAAATTATAAATTAATTTAAAAATTACAAATGAAAATTATTTTATAAATTATAAATTACTTTAAATACCGATAATCACATATAAATAACATTGTACAATTTTTTAATAATTATTTTATTATATTATAATTTGTGCTATAAGATAGGCAGCGAAAAAATAACTCATGAAAGGTACAAAATTTTTTTATATTATATAAAAATTAAATAAGTTATACAAGTATTTACATATAGTTATTATTAGTTATATTATCAATTATACATTATTAGTTATTATTAGTTATTTACATTTTATTATACAAGTTATTTTTATATATATTATATTATTTATTAAGTAATTGGTAATTTTTTATCGCTAGTCAAATAAATTCAAATAGAGAAATTTTTTTACAATTGACCAATACCAGCAAATAAACGGGCGAAATTGGAAGAATATTTTTTAGGGAGAACGTATCTCTTGGTTTGAGATTACAAGATTCCCTTAATCTTCCTCCAACCATACCGTGAATAAATAGGCTAGAAAAATATAGGTCCGAAAAGTCGCTGAAGCAGGAATCGAACCTGCGTCTTTCGCTTGCCGGGCGACTGCTTTAACCATCTAAGCTATTCAGACCCTCTCGATCCTATATTTTTCAATTGCCTTTTAATAGATGGAGGAAGATTAAAGGAATCTTGTAATCTCAAACCAAGAGATACGTTCTCCCTAAAAAATATTCTTCCAATTTCGCCCGTTTATTTGCTGGTATTGGTCAATTGTAAAAAAATTTCTCTATTTGTATATTATTTATGTTATAAATGTTCTTCGGAGCTCAAAATTTTCACTTAAATAATTTTTTAGGGTATCCCTTATCTGACTGGCAACAAAGTTATCTAAGTTTCGAGTTCTTGTTAGTTCTGATTGCTGAATTTCGGCTTGTACATCTGTTACTGCATGATCTTCCCACGCAGATAAAAATGTTTCGTTTCGCGTCTCGACTATATTATGTAAAATGTACGTCAATTCGTTTAAGTAGTCGTCGCCAGCGAGCTTTCAGTCTTCCAAAAGCTATTTCAACACATACGCGGGCAGAATTCAGATATACATTGAAGGATTCTTTCTCAGGAGTGAGACGAGCACTTTTAGTGTATCCTTTGATGAGCCATTCCAGTAACGGATAAGCAGGATCTCCTATTATAAGATAAGGCACTGACACATTTAATACCGTTTTCGTTTCCTGAAATATAAGTTTTACGTAAATTTTATGAAATTATAATATCAACTTTAGTAAGGAATGAAACATTTGTTACCAACTTTGGGAATTAATAAATTATAGTTCTTGTACAATTTTGAAGTTTGAAAAACCGCAGCATCATGACATGATCCTGGTGAACCACAATAAATATTACGAAACCTAAAAAATAATAGCGTTAATCAATCATTCTATTAAAGACAAAAATAGTGAAATGATATACTTGCACATACCTATAGTTGTTATCTACAACCGCTTGCAATATCATAGAGGGCCATCCTTTTCTATTAATATAGTCTCTGTATCCATCGCTAGGAGGAAGAATAGGAATATGTGTTCCATCAATTGCTCCAATTAATTGTGGAACATGCGTTTTTTTCTCAAAAGCCGCAGCTATTTCATGGCACTCATCATTGCCAGGCATGGTTATCCACGAACTCATTAGTTCTGTATTAATTGCATCAATTACTTTATGAATACACTTCCACACAGTTGCCTTATGAATCCCAAAATTATTTCCGACTATGCGATATTCACAGCAGCTAGATAAGAAATACAGACAAACAGCGACCTGCTTTTCCACCGATACTGGTTCTCGGGTTTTTATCTGGTTTAAATTTGGAGCGAGTTTTTCTCGTAATTGATCACATAACCAGAGAAAAGTTGCTTTCGTCATCCGAAATGTTTCTACCCAGTCTTCATCCTTAAAATGACCATTAACAATTCGATGTCACCAATCAAAACTTCGTTCTTTCATCCATATTTCTTTTTCTCGTGAAAATTGTAATATAGGTCCGAGATCAAGCAAATGATTTGGTGGCGTTGAATTCAACAAGTGTTGTAATATAATTTCTTTCAGACGTCTTCGCCGTTTAATCAAATTATTTCGGACATGTAATGTACATTGCACGATCATGTTTTCTACAGTTGTCAAATACACGGCAACAAACGAGTGCATGCTTTCCATCCTCTCCCGGATTAATTGTTTCCAAAATTGATAACCTAAAATTTTAATTTCACTTGTTAGTTATATTACATTTTACTAGACAAATAAATATTTAATGATTTCCAAATTCATAATGTAACCTAAAAGTTCACTTCGTTTACAAACATTCTTTTCAATTCAGATTCTTTTACATTCAGATCACAATCCTACCACAAGCAAGCATTTAATTTTTCGTACTTTTATATTGGTACTCATGGATATCCTTGACTCACTTCACTCGAAAGTTATTAAGCTATTTCAGCTTGACGGAAATAAGATAAGCCTGAACGTGTAAACGCAACTCACCTTAAGTAGGAGTTATAACATCAGCGTTACTAAGTCGAAGTTAGAAGCCGTGTAAACGTAGTCAGAGAGTGCACATGTGACGTCCCGCCATTTTTTCGAACTTCTATTTTCAATAACAACTAAGCAACATTTTTACTTAGAAACTACTTAACAATTATGTAATCTATTCACGCTATTCTTAAATATTAATTATTCTTATTATTGCTTATCTATTATCAATTAGTTGTTATTCTTATCGCATACGCCTACTCTAACTTAAAAATTAAATATACTTTTAGTTATTAATTGGAAATCCAAGATTTCCCCATGACAAGACCAATAAGCGAGCTTTATTTTAAGAACTAGCGACGCGACCAATCGGGCGCAATCACTAGGCACAACTCTCGCGCGCATAACACTCTAGAACTAACTAGCGGTCAAATTATAGAACAGACCCGCGCACGGACTCTAATCTTTTGCGAGTTTAGGACTTAAGTAATATTAAGTACTTCGACATAGAATTAAGGAGATATGCGTTATGCCTTTATGAAATCATGAAAAATAATAACTTGTTGAAGCAATTCTTTTTATAAAATAAATAACTAATCGTTTCGACTCCATCCATGAGAGAAAAATTCAACTTTAAAATAAATAACTAAACAAGTAACGTAGTTGCATTATCAAAACCAAGTTATTATGAAAATGATTCCATGAATGAAAACATAATAATAAACTAATCTAAACCAATGTTCTAATATCTATAATAATCTATAGTTATTAGGAAACTTAGAACTATCAACCGAACTAACATAAAATTACAATTATTCCTTTAACAAATATACAAGTATATATATATTTTAAATTATGAAGTCATAACGATTTATTGGAAATAACCATCTCATAAACAATTAAAATAACTAAGAATGAATTTTGAAATCTATTTTTATGTTAAAACTTTTCAATTAAGTAGTTAACTAATAGTTTCGATAAACTACAGTTACGACTTCATAAATAATCAGTTACTTATATAAAACGTTCTATTCTAGCTTGATAACTCGTTTAAATATTACGCACTAGTATGTTTATTTAAGACACCGAAACGCTTCGCTTGTGGAATCAAAATTTACCCGTAACAAATTGCAAATAACCTCATATACGTTACCGACTCTGTAACAATGACAAATATTGACATTTAACTCCTTTTAGATTTTTCCTCAACGACGAACTAACGACGTATTATTCGATTCCACGAACGCAAGTGTCGGCTATAAGTTAATTTAATTCTATTGTAACGTCTTGCCGCCACGCGCCGACCACCGTCTTATTTACATTAGCCCGGAAATTAGACAATAGTACCCGCGTAGAAACCTCCGTCGTACTGCCGATATCCGGTGGATGAAGTCATTCAGAACGCATGCCGACAGGTGCTCTAATTAAAAGGACACCGTAGATGTAAGAAATGTAAAATTTATCTCCCCGAAACACCCCGAATCGTTTCACACGACACCAATGTCCGATCTCAATACCTTTGTCTCGACAGTATATAAACCGAAAAATCCGAGCTCCTAGCGTCAGAAACAGATTATTTAGAATCAGATATAGATCATTTTAGAGACAGATCATTTTCACTTACAGTCAGACCATTTTCGTTCTGTCTTATTATCGCAATTCACTTGCTACCTCGCGTAGTACTTATACAATTTCTGTATACTATATCGACACTCTCTCATTTTGTCGGTCGTGCGTTAGACCAAGACCAAGTGTACAATTTAGAAATAAAAGACATTTGTGCATATATCTGTGTATTTCAATCCGGCCTGAATCGTCCGTGACCGAGGTCCTCCAGGAGACGCAAAGGTTCGAAAATTGCACAGAAGACTTGGCTAAAACCTGAGATTCGTTGCAACGATACGGTAAGTAATCATAATCTTCTTCAAATATCAGAATATGCCGTATCTTTACGAAGATTAGGAAATCTATAAACGACTGACAACCTTCTCTGTTTCTCACCATCTCGCATTCCACATGTTTCCAGTGGCACCTTATATATCCTTTGCATAATAAAAAGAAACCCCTGTCAAGCATTGGCATGCAGCTGACAGTCCACAGTCAGTCGATCCTTTAGAAATGATATAAAATTATCATACGACCCTCCTCGCATTCATAATAATAATATCGATACTAAACGATATAATTAGACTTGAGAATAGAATACATACTCCTGTTGTTATTCGGACGTCGTCCATCCCCTTATTTACCCAGACGCTGCGAGCACCCCCGCTGTGCCCGTGTGTCGTTCTTACCCTAATCCAAGACTCCTCTCGTTTTCGAGCACCCATAGATTGTGCACCGAACGACATTTTCCAAATCATCACCCTATATAATTCCTTCCGTCATCGAGCATTTTCGTGCCCTTGATCGACATTTCTCCTTATACCTTTACCCTCCCATAAAAAATCGACAACAGGAAGTAAAATAAATTTTAATATTATATTGAATACAATCATTCAACACTCTTTTAACTCGGACGTGGTCCAACCCTTTATCTACCTTGTCGTCGAGCATTTCAGTGCCCTGAGCGACACTCTATACCAAAATCCCGAGATTCCTTTCGTTTTCGAGCACCCATAGATTGTGCACCGAACGACAATTTCCAAATCATTACCCTATATATTTCCCTTCGTTTTCGAGCACCCAAAGATTGTGCACCGAACGGCAATTTCCTTGCACCTTAAACTTTCCCCTTGAATTAAGCTTAGGATAAAAATGGAATATATGAGTTTATTTAATATCGATATTATACTCCTTATAAAAAATTAATTATTCCCCTCTCCCTTTTAAGCAAACAACATTTTTTCTTTTACGAAAATTAATAACTTATTCTCTCAAATAAGTTTCCTAATCTTTGACTCATTTCAACGGCATAAATCTGATATAAAATTAGATCTAAGTATATTAAATATCAAATAAGGTATATGAAATAATAACATATAAAATATATATATATATGTATGTATCATTCATTAATTCAATATACTATTTCTATATCATCGCATGATATTTCTTCTAATAAATTTGGTTGTCGCGATTAATTGTATAAAGCTTCATATTAATTTTCCCGCGATTCTTGTAGATGTACAATCGACAATACAAAAAAACTCTTCGAGAGAAACGGAATCACAGAGCTGGAAGAAAGACGCGTGCCGACCGTGCAGCTTCCCATTTGCGTTGGCTTCACCGACGAGCTCTTAGATCAAAACCCAGAATCAAATCTATCGAAGAAGTTTCTTTGTCCCCAGAAACAATAGCCCGCTTAAAATCATCAGCGACTAACATACTTCACTACGACGCTTGCGCTAAAAATCCAGAAATCCAGCATTATATTATTTCTGAACCATCGCAATCATTATTAGTCGATCATATAACTCCAGGAACTTCCCAAGAAGTAAATAAAACCGAAACAATCATTAACCCGCCGACATTATACAACTTTGCAGGCGTATTTATTAACTCCTCAGAATCATTCTCATCGTCAGATCAAAATACAATTTTCCCAAGGGAAAATGTAATTAATCATGAAGATTCTTTGCCTAGAGATTTAATATCTCAATTAAGAATTCAACTACCGGAAAACTATTTCGCTATTGATGATTATGCTAATTATTTGAATTATTAAGAAATCGCTGACTTCAAGTTATTATATGTACAATTGTATAACAATTATCAATGAATAAAATCTCTAAATTAATCATTTACGAATATATTGCGCTAATTCAAATGAAGCCTAGAATTACTGACGAAGAAGTTGACGCCATAAATTTTGTTCTAAATTTATTAATCAGATTACTTTCTGAGATTATTGACGATCAATTAGACATAGACGAGTTAATTTCTTTCTTAGAAAATATTGAACAACCTTAAAATATATGTATCCAAAATATACTTAAGTTATACTAAACCTTATACTCGATTATATTTAATCACATATAAAATATTGTCTTAAATTTAGTAAGTTACCAATATCACTATTCCGTACCATCTAGTTCACTTTCTCTAGATTTATAAGTCAAGTCCTAGCTCTCGGCGTCCCTAGGGTATAGCCGGTGCATGCAGGTTGCCCTATAAAAAATAGAGAGCTCTCTTTCTTTTTCTAACCTAGGAACAGAAGAAGAAAAAGGTCACCCAGACGTGACACACATACTGGTTATACTGTGGTAAAGGCCATCACACACAAATTGACATAGCTGCATATGCATAGCATAAGACCGTCTGGACCAATGAGCATCGAACATAAAGTCGCCATATTGATTTATGTTCAATGTTCATTGGTCTAGACGGTCTTATGCTATGCATATGCAGCTATGTCAATTTGTGTGTGATGGCCTTAAGACGTAAGCAGTAAGAGAATCAACGTGTTTGATTTTCTATTGCTTACGGTTAAGGCCTTACGTCTCGACTGTGATTAGTCGATTCGCTTATTGATGCTTAAGTCTTACTGCCTTTTCTTATGTGCCACGGCTTTTAACTGGATCTATTTTAAAGCCGGCGGAACTACATGGCCAAATCCACTTTTCAATGCCAAGGTAAAACGATTGGTTGGTGCATGTCCGTGCTAGATCCATAATTGTGGATCAAAAATATCAAAACATTATGCATTTATTAGTATGTTTTATTAACTGTGCGTAACGTTTTGACATTCTAGTATAAACTACAACATAAATACAGATATAAATTGTCATTGAAGTATTTTTACGTATATTCATGATGTAAATATACATACATGCAGATATACATATGCGTATGTCCGCATGTGCAATGAAATAAATTTTTTAAAATCAATTTTTCTTAATAAGTCTTAATTGAATATAATGTAAAAAATATATGCAATAAATTACTTTCACTTCTTTCTTATTCTTGGAACAAAGGTATCAAGCATACGCAATCATGCATTTTAATCAAATTATGGTTTTAATTTATAGCTTTTTATATTAATTTATTTTTTACTTAATATTAATTTAATTAATTTTTTATTTATAAATTCGATTGGATGCGTAGTCTTTTGAAAATAAACATAACAATAGGTGCGCTCCGCTTGACGCTATATTTTCGCTTCGAAGACTAATTGTAAGATATTCTTCACCCTATCTAGTTAAAAATTATCCGATTTATGTCGTGTTTGATATCGTTTTAATCGCCGAAATCTCATTAATTCATTAAGATTATTTTCAAGCCAATTAAATGCAAAATAGAAGTTTTAGTTTTCATTTTAAAAAATGTTTACATTCGTGAATTGTTATGGATGGGGAAAGCCCATTGTGTAAGAGACTTCGGAACTCTTTGATGATAGGTCATCTCGCTCACTCTCTACTCGCGATCTCGCTCTTAAATCCTTCCAGATCGCTGAGTCTTTGTATGAAAACACGCAAGCTAAGCATGCCGAAGAAGTATCGGCCTTGAAGAGTGATTACGAAACACAATTATTGGAGTCGAGAAAGACTAATTCCCTGCTCGAGACTGACATTACTAATGTCAGAAAGGAGAATACCGCGCTGAACATGTCTTTGATAAAAATAAGAGCGGAGAACAGCAACTTGAAGGAGCATTTGCAGAAGAAAGTAGAAGCCTCGGAAGCATTGCAGACGAAATCAATGGAGGATCAAAAATATGAAAATGAATTTATGAATTCGCAGGGTAAGGTAAGTGAATGCTAGCGATTATGTTAATTGTCCTATTTTCAATATTACATATTATTGTCCTATTCTCATACATGTTATTGTCTATTTTCAATATTACACAATTATAACATTAATAAAATGTTAATTTTTTCAGATGTATAACTGCCATATATGCCAATACGAGACAGACTACAAACATAATCTCAAGACGCACTTTAATACAGGGAAGCATAAAAAAAAGGAAGAGAGAAAGAGAAAATGGAAAATGTCCGTGTAATTATTTTTAATGCAAATAGTGCTCTTTCGGCACCTACAGCACCGGAAATATACTTGCTCCAGTGACGTCATGACCTTGGTCGACTGCGTACTTTTCGAAGCTTTCGATCTTGCAGCAAAACTTGCGCGTTTTTGTGTTCGTACTTTTACAGAAAATTGATGGTGAAATGTCAAGTTCTTATCATTTAATTCTTTTCTCCTTCTTTAGTGATAATTACAATAAAATATATTTCTCCGAAAAAATATATATACAGGGTATTTCAGACCACCCGTACCACCCATTTAAAAACTAGAGAAGTGGTTATTTCAAAAAAGTAAAAACATTTTCTTTATAAATCGGGTGCGCTCTATCGAATGGTGATATTTTCAACTTCTGGTTCCGGCCGGAAATAGGCGATTCAGACCGGAAGTGAATTTTTTTAAATGGAACATGGTATTTTTTATTGCAGATTCGGATTCTATACGAAAAAATATGAAACTTTTGTACCAAACATTTTTTCGAAAAATGTCATTTATGTCCTTCAAACAACCTTCAAAATGTGTGTTGGCGAAAATAACGTTTTTGCATTATCTGCTCTCGGCATAACCCAGGATCTACGACGAGGACGTGGCAGATATCAGATCCCGTGTGTAGGTTGTGTGTTTGTGTGTGGATATGTGTGTGTGTGGGTGTGTGTGTGTGTGGGTGTGTGCGTGCGCGCGCGCACCCCGTAGGAATAAGGATTCTGTGGTTTGTCGCTTCCACAGTAGTTAACGACGCCAAACCCTCCCTACGGTGCGTGTGTGTTTTGTGTGTGTGTGTGTGTGTGTGGGGGGGGGGGGTGTGGGTGTGTATGTGTGAATGTGTGTGTGGGTGTGTGCGTGCGCGCGCAGCCACTCACCCACACACACACACACACCTACACTCACACACCTACACACACACCTACACACACACCTACACACACACCTACACACACCTACACACACACCTCCACACACCTCCACACACCTACACACACACACCTACACACACACCTACACACACACACACCTACACACACACACACACCTACACACACCTACACACACACACCTACACAAACACACACACCTACACACACACACACACCTACACACACCTACACACACTTACACACTCACCTACACACACCTACACACACACCTCCACACACCTACACACACACACCTACACACACATACACACACACACACACACACACCTACACACACACACACACACACACAAACACACAACCTACACACGGGATCTGATATCTGCCACGTCCTTGTCGCAGATCCTGGGTTATGCCGAGAGTAGATAATGCAAAAACGTTATTTTCGCCAACACATTTTGAAGGTTGTTTGAAGGACATAAATGACATTTTTCGAAAAAATGTTTGGTACAAAAGTTTCATATTTTTTCGTATAGAATCCGAATCTGCAATAAAAAATACCATGTTCCATTAAAAAAAATTCACTTCCGGTCTGAATCGCCTATTTCTGGCCGGAACCAGAAGTTAAAAATATCACCATTCGATAGAGCGCACCCGATTTATAAAGAAAATGTTTTTACTTTTTTGAAATAACCACTTCTCTAGTTTTTAAATCGGTGGTACGGGTGGTCTGAAACACCCTGTATAAGAAATAATTAGTGAAAGAATAATTAAAGAGTACCTCCGAGATTGATGATAAATCGATTTCTCAAGATAGAGAAGTACTTTCGTCGTGTATAAAAATCTCGTATTTTTTCAACTAAAAAAAATTACCGTAATTAACTGAATTACTTATTCTAGTTAATCACTAATCTAAAAATTAAATAAATAAATATCATTTTTTTATTAAAAGGATTAATATAATTAAGGATTAATAAATATTCATGTTATTAAATTCTTTAATCATCATACCGCATTTATGATTTCCCAGTTAAATCGCGTAAAAGTATTCGTCGAAGGGATACGTCTCAACGTGTAATAAGGCGGCAATTTGTCGGTGATATATAGGCATTGAATTACACGAATCGAGACACATTGGTGCTGATTGACGATGGCTAATAATTACGAGCGAACGTATTTTCAGCTAATTTGCGATCAACGATCGGCCGATCAATTTCCGAGCTCGTTTCACCCGTTTCCGATACACCTGTCTGTGTCGAAGCGAGAGCTCTCACGAGAGAAACGAGTTCTCGGAGTATAAATCACGGGGCCGGACTTTCTAGCCATTAACGACAGTTCTAGTGATGAGAGCTACCGCCTGCCTAGAGTCATCGGCGATGTTCCCGTGTTGTCCTATTTGTCTCGAAGAGAGAGACGAGCTTTAACATTTCGCGGTTTAACTAATAGCGAATTCGATTGTATGCACTAGTGCGCACTGATTGTCAGTGCGCCTTCTTTCAGTGTTTAGTGTTCGGTTGGCTTGCTCTTCACTGGTTCAGAATCTACGTGTGTTCGGTTGATAGTACACTGAAAACGTGTGCTAGTGAAAACGTGTTCGATTGAACTACACTATCCCAGTTTAGTGCTACGTGTACGTTCGGTTGAAGCGCATTGCACTAGTGCGGAAGGCACTGAATTGCACTGAGATTTTCATCAGGGCAGTTCAGTGCAAATATGGAGTAATATTATATGGAGTAATATTATTCTATAAAAAGGATAAGTACAGGGAATAAATGGCAGCTAAAATGTTATTATTAGATGAACTGTTAAATAGTTCGAGCAGTTCCAGCGATGAGGAAATGATGATAGTATTAATGCAACATGAAATGCAAATTCCAAAAGTTCGGGATATGATGGACATTATAAATGAATATTTTGATAAAGAGGTATGTTATATCACACGTAATTTTAATTTACATTTTAAATATTTATTATATTATTTCAAATTTAAAGTATCTTTTACTTAGTTTCAGCGACATTTTCGTTTAAAACGAAGTACATTTAATAAATTACAAGATATGTACGCAAATTTTGAAATTTTTTATGCACATGAACATGGTGGACGCAAAATTATAAATAGTAATATACAGTTATTATCATTTTTATGGTATATATTTCTTATTATATACTTATGTAATTAATGCATACATAAGTACATAATAATGTTAATATTATATTTGTAGGTTTGCAGGAAACAAATCAGTGATACCGGATGTTGCATCCAGATTTAATGTAGCAGAATCAACGTTTCATGTTATTATAACAAATGTAATGAAATTTTCACTTCAAATCGCTCCAAATTTAATAAGAATGCCTGATACAGAAGATAGGAAAAGAGAAGTTGCTCGTGAATTTCAAGAAGTAATTAATATTTTTACTTTATGCTAAAATAAATATATAAGAATTATTAGACTAGTAATTATCAATTACAGAGTAATTAGGTTATTTAATAAAAAATCAGATTTTTGTGTGTCAATATTAATTAAACTTTACTAAGCAAATCAGTAAAATAAAATTTGTTTTACAAAATTTTGTGTGTGTGTGTGTGTGTGTATGATCATATTATTTTACATTCATGAGTTTGTACACAAAAATATACTATTATTTAAAACATATATGTAAAATTTATTTTATTTAAAATACCTTTATCAAGAGACGCGATAGCGTCTCGCTAAGTATATCTTTCGTTTCTTTTCAACATTTTATTAACAGACGCTACTGCGTATCATTTACCGGAACGAGGACGTTTTTACGAAAATAATTAAATATGAATTAAAATATCTCGTACATCGGACCATCTTTTCGAGAAAATGAACATATCAATCGAGAACATGGATTTTTCCGAATGTAATGATACCATAATGACACTGGAAGATACACTGGATGTACAGATCTTAATAATATCATGCATTTTTCTGCCGAAAATGTGTCATTCAGATACGTCGTCGGACTTGTCCAGGTTCACAGATACACCGCTAGATGGCGCCACTGTCGCAAGCCGCCAAATTTGTCCAGGTCCAGGTTCACTGATACACCGCTAGATGGCGCCACTGTCGCAACACCCATAATTTTTTTTCTAAGTTGTGTGCGTGCGCACGTTCCGCTTCCTCTTTCTCTCCCGGTCTCTCTCTCTTTTTCTCTCTCTCGCTCTTTCACTCTCTCCCGCTCTCTCTCTATTTCTCTCTCTCTCTCTCACGCTTTTTCTCTCTCTCTCCCTTCCGCTTTTTCTCACTCTCCCGCTTTCTCTTTGTTTTCCTCCCGCTTTTTCTCTCTCTTCCGCTTCCTCTCTCTCTTCCTCCCGCTTTCTTTCTCTCTCCCTCCCGCTTTCTTTCTCTCTCCCTCCCGCTTTCTTTCTCTCTCCCGCTTTCTCTCTCCCGCTTTCTTTCTTTCCCGCTTTCTCTCTCTCTTCCGCTTTCTCTTTCTCTTATTCTCTCTTCTCTCTCTCTCTCTTCTCTCTCTCTCTCTCTCTCTCTCTCTCTCTCTCTCTCTCTCTCTCTCTCTCTCTCTTAGTACACATAATCCGCATCTATTCCATACCTATTCCGTATCTATTCCGCATCCATTCCGCATCCATTCCGCATCTATTCCGCAACTTTTCCGCAACCATTTCGCATCTATTCCGCAACATTCCGCATCTTTTCCGCATATATTCTACATTTCTCCGCATCCATCCCGCACCTATTCCGCACCTATCGGCACCTAATCTGCATACATTCCGCATCTATTCCGAACCAATTCCGCATCCACTCCGCATCTACTCCGCATCCACTCCGCATCTAATCCGCATCCACTCCGCATCTATTCCGCATCTATTCCGCATGCATTCCGCATCTATTACGCATCTTTCCGCATTCATTCCGCATCAATTCTGCATCCATTCCGCATCCGTTCTGCACCTATTCCGCACCTAATCCGCATACATTCCGCATCTATTCCGAACCAATTCCGCATCCATTCCGCATCAATTCCGCATCTATTCCGCATCCACTCCGCATTAACTTTGCATCCATTCCGCATCTTTCCGCATTCATTCCGCATTCATTCCGCATCCATTCCGCATCTATTCCGCATCAATTCCGCATCTATTCCGCATCCATTACGCAATAATTTCGCATCCATTCCGCATCTTTCCGCATTCATTCCGTATCCATTCCGCATCTATTCCGCATCCATTCCGAAACTTTCCGCATCTATTCCGCATCTTTCCGGATCCATTCCGCATCCATTCTACATCCGTTCCACACCTATTCCAAACCTAATCCGCATACATTCCGCATCCATTACGCATTTATTCTGCATCAATTCAGCATTTATTCTGCATCTATTCCGCATCCATTCCACATCCTTTCCGCATCTATTCCGCACCAATTCTCTTTCTCCTCTGCTCTCTCTCTCTCCCGCTTTCTCCCCCCCTCTCTCTCTCTCTCCCGCTTTCTCTCTCTTTCTCTCTCTCTCTCTCTCTCTCTGTACGCATGCACACATGCACGCACACGTACTTACGCTCGCACACATACGTAGGCACGCACACATGAACGCAAACGTACATACGCATGCATGCACACGTACGTGCGCGCGCACTCATACATGCGCGCGCTCTTATGCGTGCGCGCGCATTTGCATTTGCATTTTGCTGTGTGTGCATATGTGCGTGCGTACGTACCTGTGCGTGAATGTGTGCGTGCGTACAGAGAGGGGGAGAGAGAGAGAGAGAGGGTACAGTGAGTGTGAGAGAGAAAGAGTGAGTGAGTGGGAGAGAGAGCGGGAGGGAGGAAGAGAGAGGGAGAGAGAGAAAGCGAGAGAGAGATTATATTCTTAATAAGATATAATATAAATATTGACAAATATGCAAAATATACCGAAAAACAAAGACAAACAGTGAGAACGAAAATGTTATCGCAATTATTAAAAGACATGGTGATAGTTGCACGCACGTACGCACACACGCACGCACGCACGTATATATTTTTTAATGTCTTACTATACTTTGCAAAAATTTGTGAAATCCGTCTAAAAAAGACATCACAGATGTAAAAAAAGCGCTAAGTATATCTTTCTCCAGCCAAAATAGTTCTTTACAAAAATTAATCGCCATCAAAGATATTATCTTTTCAAAAAGTATATAAATTATATATTTTTTACCTTAACAAAAATTAATCGCCATAAAAAATATTTCTTTTCAAAAATTATATTTATAAATTATATTTTATCTTTATTAATAAACGGGAAAAAAACTTAAAATATTAGCATCAAAAAGAAGTGAAATAAAAAAATCACGCTAAGTAAATTTAGAAAAATATAATGTATAATATTCAGATGAATTATTTTCTATAATATTAGAGTAAATCTATTTAATGTAAGATGCAGAAAAAATTAAAACTGCGAAATTTTGCATTCTTTTATCTATCTAATATTGCATTCTATTCTATTTGCAGAAGCAAATGAAATGCAATAAAATATACATATATGTATAGTATAGTAGGGGGTTTTCAGTAGGGGGTTTATAGTAGGGGGGTTTTTTCACTTTAATTTTTTAACTGTTATTTTTTTAACTTTAATTTTTTTTGCATTAAAGTTTAATTTTTAAATTTTTTACATTTTTTGTTGTATTATCTTTTCTTGAATATACGTTTGAGTATATTTGGATTAAATAAATATGAATAATTATTTAGAGATATAAATAAAGTTTATTATATATATATATATATATTTACACCCCCTACTATACTATATATATATATTTTATTGCATATATATTTACACCCCCTACTATACTATACATATATGTATATTTTATTGCATTTCATTTGCTTCTGCAAATAGAATAGAATGTAATATTAGATAGATAAAAGAATGCAACATTTCGCAGTTTTAATTTTTTCTGCATCTTACATTAAATAGATTTACTCTAATATTATAGAAAATAATTCATCTGAATATTATACATTATATTTTTCTAAATTTACTTAGCGTGATTTTTTTATTTCACTTTTTTTTGATGCTAATATTTTAAGTTTTTTTCCCGTTTATTAATAAAGATAAAATATAATTTATAAATATAATTTTTGAAAAGAAATATTTTTTATGGCGATTAATTTTTGTTAAGGTAAAAAATATATAATTTATATACTTTTTGAAAAGATAATATCTTTGATGGCGATTAATTTTTGTAAAGAACTATTTTGGCTGGAGAAAGATATACTTAGCGCTTTTTTTACATCTGTGATGTCTTTTTTAGACGGATATGTATATGCTACACATAAAATAACTTTGTTTCAGATATGTGGATTTCCTGGGGTCCTTGGATGTATTGATGGAACATTTATTAAAATTAGAACTCCTGCTAAAAAGATCAAAAGTACTTATGTCAATAGACATAATTATCCATCTCTGACATTACAAGCAGTTTGTGATGCCAACAAATTATTTTTAGATGTTTTTACGGGTCCTCCCAGTAAAATACATGATGCAAGAATATTTAAATTGTCATTTTTAAGTAATGAAATACAAAATATATCAGAAGATTATCACTTATTGGGCGATGCGGCATATCCTTTAAGAAAATATTTATTAATGCCATATAGAGATTATGGTAATCTTACAGCCGCTCAACGAAATTATAATTACAAATTGTCTAAAACAAGAGTTAAAATAGAAAATGCGTTTGCATTATTAAAACAAAGATTTAGGCAGTTAATGCAACTAGACTTTATCACAGTTAAACGTTCTGCTAATTTTATTATTTCCTGTTGTGTGTTACATAATATATGTATTATGAATAATGATCATTTAGATGTTGAGAATGAAGAATGTAATGAAAGGTATATCTATAATGAGCAGAATCCGAACGATAGAATGGACGGTGAGATAAAAAGAGACATTATTTGTAATTTATTGGCTTTTAATTAGTGAATATATAACACAAATGAACACAATGTAACACAAAGGTATATGCACAAATAAAACTTTTTCTACAGAACACAAAAGATTCATTTTACTTATAATTATATAAACTTATAATTTAAAATATTTAAATTTACATTTTAAAGGAAATAGTATTTTTTAAGATTATAATTTCTTTTATATTATTAATGCACTTTAATGAAGTAAACCAATTTTTTTCAAAATTAACAAAGTGGTTTGCATTATTAAATAACATAAAAAACTACAAGTTTCTTGCACATAACATAAAGAAACAGTCTTTAGTATTATTAACATAAAGAAACATCTTTAATATTACATAACATATAAAATATCAATCTTTAGTACTATATAACATAGTAAGAAACAACATATAAAAAAACAGTCTTTAGTATCACATAATGTGATTTAGTAATCACATAATAAAATAATAAAATATTTGTAAATATTTAGAACATTTTCAGATTACATAAAGCATTTAAAAATAAAGTAAAAAAAAGTATGCTGTTTCTATTCACTATCTGAATCAATTGTGTCATTGTTTGTTAAACATATTTTCATAAAGTTACGTAATACTTCCAGTTTTTCTCTGTCTTTTTTCCCTTTTCTCCTCTTTATCTTTTTGAATGTGTAATAAAGTCTCACTTATAGACATTTTTTTCGTTGCCTTTTGCACTGTACAATTCATTGTTATATTTTCTTTATGCTTTTCAATTACTTTCCCAGGACCTTGCAATATCTCAGGTTCTAAACTGTCATCTATTGCCTTTATCTTGTTTATTTCCTCTTCAAATTCTACTTTTGTGCGTTTTGCACCTGATTGTTGATTGCTTCTTACAGATTGAATTTTACGTTTTAAAATAGTCTTATAACGATTCTCACATTGCACACTACTTCTATATAATATTTAGTTCTGTTGAGATATCATTAGATATTTGTATCCACATTGATTTTTTACATTTAAACTGTTTCATAGGCCCAACTAAAGGTAAATATTGCTCATATTTATCTAATAATAAGCGTGTACTTTCATCACACCAAGCAGTTGGTTCATTTCTATCTTTACTGGCGTCCATGTTTTTCTTTTGAAAATCTGTAACTAATAATAGAGAAAGTATAAAATATAACATACTTGAAGCTATAATTATACAAAAATATATATTACACAATATGCAATGAAGATGTTATAAGTGCACGCAAATTCAATTTTTACAAAAAATCTACAAATTGAGTAAAATGTTATGTAAAATGTTAAGTAAAATGTTATGTGAACATAGTAGTATATACATATATATATATTAATAATTTATTTTAAATTAATTTAACAATGTAAAAATCTTAAATTGTCTATATGTTTCTGCTTATTGTACATATACCTTTTGTAATGTTTCACTTTTCTAAAGAAAAAGTTTTTATATGCCGTATTATAAAACAATTACGGACAATATATAATATTAATCGGAAGTTTCTTGGTTAGTTTCTGGTTAGTCAAGGGCACGGTCTTGTATACAGGTCTGGGCACTCCTATACTATTTTCATATAACCGGTGTGAGAGAAGTGACGCCAATATGGCGACTATAATAGGCCGACGTGCAAGCGCAGTTGGCATGTTTTGTCAGACAACATAGTGCCGTATATTTGTGGCTGTTTAGCACACGGTCTCTTCGTATCACATATTTTATATTATATATAAGTGATTAGTTATATATCATATATGATTAGCGAGTATTCGCTGAGTGAGTTGAACATTGATAACGCGAAAAAAAAATATGCCTAACAAATGTATAATATCTGGTTGTAATACAGGTTATGCTACTTGCAAAGTGAAATTATCAATGTTTTCTGCACCAAAAGATGATGAACGAAGAAAAGAGTGGGAGGAAAAGCTTCAATTAATAAAGCCATTGTTGGCAAAACATTTTGTGTGTGAAAAACACTTCCGCACAGAAGATATAATAAAAAGCTACAAACACAAGGGTGAAAATGGCAATGTGCTTATCGAGGTAAATTATTACATATATTTTATAATATAAAATATTAATGACCTTAAAAAATAAATTTAATAATTAATGCATAACATTTTAATATAAAATTATTATTGTGCATAGATTCCGAATAAACGAGCTCAACTGGTAAAGGACGCAGTACCAATAGCAATATCGCCGCAACATATAGGCAATAAAGAAAACTTGCAGGAAAATGAAAATATTACAGATGAACAGCTTAACATAGTTCCAATATCACAACCTTTGATAGAAGTATCACAACATTTGATAGAAGATACTGAAAAGTACCAAAGGAGTGAAACTTTTATTGAACATAATTTGTTTACGGAACTACTGAATAATCCATCTGTGATAAAAATACCGACAAATTGGTATTGTACATCATCCAAAAAACAAATTGTACTTTTCGAGATTCATCTGCAAAATTATGATGATATATCTGTATATTCTACTACACGAAGAAGCTTGACTATTGATCACAACATGAAAACTCTTTACTTGATAAGTGGCAAACGTGTAAATCCGTCAGTGTTCTCATTTCCTAATAAATTTGAAAACTTAGAAAATATTAATGACACAGTTGAAAAATTTGCAAGCTTAAATATTTGTTGCGGTATTTCTATGCATGATGATGTAAATTTAGTGAAAGGAAATATTGGGTACACCAATAATTCATTTCAGTTGCGACATAATAGATGTCCAATCATTACGGATGGAAGACAATGTGAAGCCTGCAAGAGCGTGAAAAAATGTATTTTACGAAAAAAACAACGAATCCGAAAGCGTTCACAGATTTGCAACAAAAAAACAACGATTGAACATCAAACATCATCATTATCATATCTATGGAAAAAGTTTCATCGCCAACAGTGTGCCTTAAAACGTTCAAAAATACGACTTGAGACTTTGAAAAAATTAGTTCTCTCTCAACAGGCAAAAATAAATAAGCTTAAGGAGGAAGATGTAATCTAAAAATGTGAGGTATTAGATGTGCCAGAAATACAAAAAACGTGCATAAAGGAAATTATGGCTGCAGCTCGACTAACAAATTTGAAAGGGCGTCGATACACAAACGACTGGATTATGCTCTGCATTCTTATGCATATTCGGTCACCGAGTGCGTATGAATTTAAAAAAAAAATGATATTTTACCATTGCCCTGCGTCAGAACTATAAGGCGTTATTTGTCTACAGTAAATATAAAATGTGGATTTGATAAACACTTTTGTGAGATTTTTAAGAAATACATTGAAAAAAAACGTCACTACAGAAACACGGACTTTTATTAATCGACGAAATCTCACTACGGGAATCTATTTCCGTAAACTCATCAAACTTAACATATAAAGGACTTGTTGATTTTGGTGAAGATGGCAAGAAAGCTAAAAGTTTAGACGAAAAAGCAACAAGCGGTTTAGTCTTAATGTTTCAACCGCTTGCCGATAACTACACGCAGCCAATCGCAGTATTTGCTTCTCGTGGTCCTGTCAAGGGAGTAGAACTAGCTAAATTGGTTATTCAAGCGATCATTTTCCTCGAAAATGCTGGTGTTTTAGTACATGGAATTATATCTGATGGTGCGGAAACTAATCGAAAAATGTGGAGTGAGTTAGGAGTGTGTGGAAAAATGGATAATTTAAAAAACTGGTTCATACATCCTGTCAATACTGAACGAAAAGTTTTCGCTTTCTCTGACACACCACATTTAATAAAATGCATTAGAAATAGATTGTGCTCGAAAGATAAGCGCTTGAGGGTCAGTAATAATTTTAATTGCATATAATCGTTAGTAGACTGTGTACATATTTTTTTAAACAAATCACTAATTATATTTTACAGCTGGACCCTAACAAATTCTTCGTACAATGGAAGCATTTTGAGGCTTTATATGATATAGACAAATCAGTTTCAACAACGCAACTGCGCGTGTGCCCAAAACTTACTCTCAACCATTTGGAGTTATCTAATACGTCTAAGATGAAAATGAGATTGGCAACTCAGGTACAATGTTTGAAATAAGTTAAAATAATAACTTTCTAACAACTAATTCAAATGATTTTAATGCATTTTTCTAAAAAAATTCTAAAACAAATGTCATTAAATATTTTAATTTTCCTTCATCATCTTTGAAAGTATAATATATGAAACGTTAATTATCATAATTAATAATTTAATAATAATAATAATGATGATGAGAACTATTAATATTAATAATATTTACATGTTTATTTTAATATTTATTTTAATATTATATCTACTATTAATTTATACTTTTCTTAACAGTCGTCACTTATTTCGTTTCTTATTCTTATAGATATTTAGTAACTCAATCGTACGTGGCTTGAAATTCTACAAAGCACGTGGTGTCCCTGAATTACAGGATTGCGAAGCCACAATTGATTTTTGCCAACGGCTTAATGATTTGTTTGATGCACTCAATCGCAAAATCCCGAATGAAAGAGTCACATCCTCTGGAAATGATTTTAAAGTAATTCATAAATTTGGAAAATAAAATATTCAAATACCAGCCTACTTAAAAGATAACCATAATATATTATATACTGTTCGAAATGACAGGTTCTGCAATCATCTCTCGAATGGCTCAACTGTTGGGAAAATTACTTCCGAAATGGAAAAATGAAAGGATCGGAATTCTTAACGAGCAACACAGCGGAGGATCTACGTGTCACAATTCAATCTACTATCGATATTTGTGAAACATTAACTACAACGTATAATTTTAAATACATATTAACTGGACGAATTAATCAGGATTCATTAGAGGTACATAAATTTCGAATTGTCTTGTCTTACTTTTATTTTTGACAATTACTGATAATTTTTACTTTTTCTTTATAGAAATTTTTCGGAATAATCCGCCAAGCTGCAGGAGCCAATGATCATCCTCCGACCCCAACATTCCTCCAATTATATAAGTTGTTATCAATATATAGCATTTTGAAACCACCTGCGAGCGGAAATTGCACCATCACAAAAACATATCCGAAAACTCTCATCACCCTATCTGAGTTAAAAGACATTTACGACAAACCAACTAAAATCTCTATGACAAGTTTGAAGGCAAAATTGGATGAGTTCATTGAAGAAAATGAGTGGGAATTTGATGATGTCGTCGAACATGATTATTCTCATGCAGCAGTCGTCGACTGTATAATTTACTACGTAACAGGTTATTTGTGAAAAATCATGTTTATTGATAATTTAACTATTAAATTATCAATAAAGATGATAATTAATTAATGATGACCTGTGAAATTTATTTTTATATAAAAATAATAATTATAATAATAATTATAATAATTATTATTATATAAAAATAATTATTATTTATAAATTATTTTAAATAAAAAATAATAATTGATGATTAATATTTTTTAAAATTATTTTGAGAAGCTAAAAATGCTGCATTTTAAAATATAGTAAATGTACAAAAGTACAAGAAATATAATAATTGAAATTTCCATTTTCTTGTGGAAAATATTTGAACCTCACAATAACAAAGGCTACAGCCGGATAAGATGGTAAAAAGTGCCCCCGCGCGAAATGACTTAAAAGTATTTACGCAATACTTCTAAACCAAAAAAAGTTTTTTAGCGCGGTTCATAACCTCCCACCCCCTCCCTCTTTTACATAGCAAAAAAAACATGTTTTTTTAATTTAATTTTTTCTTACGTGTTTATGCTTTGAATTCTTGATATAAGAAATATGTTAATAAAAAAAAATGTTTCTTCTGTACAAAAAATTTCTTTTGAATTGTTTTACTGTCACATTTGAATTTTAAAAAATTCCTAAAATTAAAAAATGCGGTTTTCACAAGGTTCTTATAGAGGTGACGCCTTGAAGAAATTCTCGAATATCCCTCTCAAAAAATTATAATTTATGCAATTTATTCAAAATTTTCTGATTGGTGCAACATATTTAACAAAATTACAAACCATATTTTTACACTATTTTTTACATAAAATGCATATAAATTTAAACTTATGCATTAAATCTAGTTATAAATATTTATTTTTAATATATTTGCATCTATTTCAATGCTTATTTTATAAACTTTCCATCGCTTATATTTATTATAACATATTACAATCATACATAAATATTTATATTATAATCAATATCCCGATTTTTACGGTTTTTATTTTATTAAGTCAAAATTTTTTGTCATTTAAATTATTTATCTAGTGATATTAACATTGAGCTTTTGTAATACTACCTAATGAAAAATACTAAATTATTACGCACTTAAAAAATTATTTTAATGCCAGAAAGTAAAGTAAGATGTATTTACATTTTTGCAGAATCGTACTTATGATCAAGAACAGTTAAATATAAAAAAACACATATAGATAATATGATTATTTATATCTTAATTTTTATATTTTTGAATTTTCATCGTTCAATCTTCATCGCTGTCATCGTTAATTGTTGGTACGATGTCTTCACTATCAAAAATATGTTGTAATTTTTCAACAGATTTAACAATGCGCGACAGATAACGAGCGTGGGAAAGATAATATATTATTGCTGCTAAATGAGAGCAACATCCTATTGTTCGTCTGCCGTTAGCACAATCACATGCATATCTTAATATGCCGGATTTTCCAATCGTGTTTGGATTGTACTGAATATAGCATTTGTATATTTGTTTCTTTTTGTGCCTAGATGGAACTTCAAGTTTTACAATATTTGTATTTTCTTTCAAGAAACTGAGTCGAATATTATTGTTATCATCCAACATTTCGGCAAGATATGATATTGCTTGCGACAGTTGATATGTGCCAGTAAAAAAGATTTTTAATTCTCTTTCACTCATTTCAGGAAAGTCTATTAGATCTTCTGATGTGATTTTCTGAAATGACACAGTTTTGCGACTCCAATTGTTGTTTTCAACCTCTTCAGCCAATGTATTTTCAATATCATTTCTGTCATTCATTTGGTCAACAACTTCTACATTGGTGTGGTCTGAATTGAAACGTTTTCCAAATGTATTATTTAATAAACATGCCACTTTACACAACAACATAGTTTTTGGCAAAAGTTTATTGTCTAACTGATTATGCAATAATCTATACTTTTTTCCCAGTACACCATAAACAGCTTCTATCGGCCATCAAACTTTTGTCACAAAACGTGAATCATTCGATTCTTTAGTCGTTAACTGTTTACGTTTTCCTTTAAAAACTGGTATTAATACACGATATCTTCTGTTTTCCAATTCGTTGGAAAAGAGGTTTTGATGTCTCTAAAACCTCTATCTAAAACAAATATATCACCTTCTTTCATTAGAGAGCTCAAACCATCTTCTTGAGACATGACGATTTTTAAAATAGTAGCATCATTTTGATTTGCATAAAAAGGTCCAGCTACATCAATGATGAATCCGTTTGTTGTGCAAATGGTAAATGGTTTACACAAAGGTACTCCTTTTTGTAAAGAATAGGCTTTACGCTGATAATTGTTATTGCTACATTTTTGATGCCGATAATATGTTCCATCACATATAATCATTAGTTGATCATCAATATTGTGCAACTTCCGTGCAACACTTGCCGTGTGATTATTTATTAAATAATCTCTCGAAAATGCCTGGTACCCAAAACGTTCCGGTAACACATCTTGTTCAAATGATTTTAAAACAGATTCAACAAAATCAGAAACCTGCTGTTCACGCTCCAGACCGAGTATAGCTGATACTAATTTATTTGAATTTCCACTTCTTAACTTAAACAAAAAAGAAACGAGTGCTTGGACCACAGTTCGAGATTCCGATTTTCTCATTGATGTCAGCAATTCGGTTAAAAAATTAATGTTTTCCCAATTCAAACTTGTAAATGTTTTTAATTGTTCATCACTCACAGAATAATTGCCAACTTTATCATAAATACTCGAGTCCACTCTAGTTGACATTATCTCCATGAATCTAACAACCTCTTGCAATTCTATACAACAGAAATCAGAAACAACACGAATATTTTGAAGCTCTTCTACAAAAAATCGTTTTTTAATTAAATGAATACTGCAACAACGATTCCCTTTTGGAATTATAATTTTGGTTTGTGTAAAAACCTGCAATCGAGCTTCAAATGGTACAAGAGTTAAATAACTTGTTGCATAACATAAGAAGCAATATTTATGAGTAGCAATGACTCGAGAAAATGGCATTTCGACATATTCAATGACTGTTCTGTTGGGCGATTCATATATAAATTCGTCTATTGATGATTCTGTCGTAGCTTGACTACTTGTGTAACTTGTTACATTGTGCTCCATTGGTTGACTGATTGTTAATTGATTAAGAGAATCCTGTGATGAAGTTAATTGCTCCTCAAAGTCATTCGATTTGTGCGTTTCTTGTAAAACTTCTGTGGCTTTTGAAGTGCTTGGCTATAATAAAAAAGTAGATTAGAATTGCTTAATTATTTGTGTCAATTGAAATATTTATTAATAGACAATAGATAAATATTTTTTGAAGTCTATACTTTTACACCATGTAATAGGCAAAAAAATTCAAAAATAAAAAATTAAAATATAAATAATCATATTATCTATATGTGTTTTTTTATATTTACTTGTTCTTGATCATAAGTTCGATTTTGATCTTGTTGAAATTGTTCTTGTGTTTGGTTATCACTGTTAGTTTCTTTTTGTTGTTCTACACTGCGAAAACTTCGTAATGTTTTATTAACTACTTTCCAACATTTCAAACACAATTTGTCCCCAACAGTCACAGGTTTATCTATGCAAGTAGCAATAGATACTGTTTCATTCTGAGATATTTCTTTTTTAGGTCCACTAATTTTTTGCAGAATAGTATTGCATCGTATACATTTAGTATTATCGATTTTTATCATCTTTCGTGGTACATCATTATTATCAGTGGCCATGCTGTAATCTCACATGAATATTAAACACAATGTTGCGAATTTGTGTGTTTCGAGAAAGTTCAACTTTGGGAAAGTTCGGTAGCGAATTTTCGTAAAGAGTGCGCTCTCAAAACTTCCCGAAGCTTTCCGAACGAAAACTCGTGCGCGCGGGTGTTCGCGCCAGTTGGCAGCCCTGAGCGGAGCGCCCACGGCTACCAAAATAAAATTCATATCTAAAAATTATTACAATAAGCAATGTTAAATAAAAATTTTATTTATTTGTAATAAAATAAATATATTTTATTTAAATCAATATCGAAACAATTCAATGAACTATTTAAAAGTATCAAAATACACTTTAATGTAATATTTTGTATTGAACTTATCGAGAAATAAATATTTTAAAGTTAAACAATAATTTTAAATAACAGATGGAACGTGGATCAAACACAATCACGCAGTAAAATGTAAATTGCAGTAATGCAAAAATGTAAATACATCTTTCCTTTTTCGCATTAAATTAATTTCTTAAGTACGTAATAATTTAGTATTTTTCATTAGGTAGTATTACAAAAGCTCAATGTTAATATCACTAAATAAATAATTTAAATGACAAAAAATTTTGACTTAATAAAATAAAAACCGTAAAAATCAGGATATTGATTATAATATAAATATTCATGTATAATTGAAATATGTTATAATAAATATAAGCAATGAAAAGTTTATAAAATAAGCATTGAAATAGATGCAGATATATTAAGAATAAATATTTATAACTAGATTTAATGCATAAGATTAGATTTATATGCATTTTAAGTGAAAAATAGCGTAAACATATGGTTTTTTAATTTTTTTAAATATGTTGCACCAATCAGAAAATTCTGAATAAATTGCATAAATTATCATTTTTTGAAAGGGATATTCGAGAATTTCTTCAAGGCGTCACCTCTATAAGAACCTTGTGAAAACCGCATTTTTTAATTTTAGGAATTTTTTAAAATTCAAATGTGACAGTAAAACAATTCAAAAGAAATTTTTTGTACAGATGAACCATTTTTTCTTATTAACATATTTTTTATATCAAGAATTCATAAGCATAAACACGTAAAAAAAAATTAAATTAAAAAAGCATGTTTTGTTTGCTATGTAGGAGAGGGAGGGGGTGGGAGGTTATGAACCGCGCTAAAAAACTTTTTTTTGGTTTAGAAGTATTGCGTAAATACTTTTAAGTCATTTCGCGCGGGGGCACTTTTTACCATTATATCCGGCTATAGCCTTTCTGTGTCAGTACTTTAATCACATTATTTTATTTGCAGGTTTTTTATATTAAATTTTTTTTAGGTTTTATAAAACTAGGACAATGATTTTCCATGCTTTTTATTACGATTAAAAATATAATATTAGTTTCTTTTTTCAGGATACGTCTGCAAACAAATAGAAAAGCATTTTGCTTGTGATACGTGTAAAATAGCTATACGGATACCTAAAGCCAGAGAGAAGCCTGAGAGCGGCCATGCCAGAGACATTATATATATACACTAGACTGCTAACTAGTCTCTTTAATTGTTGCCAAAAAGTATGTACAACTTTTTGGACATGCGCAGAATAATAGTCACGCATGCGCATTCTTAATGGTTTCTATATACTCAAGTAAATAAGCAAATAAGATACATACAGAGTGTCTTATAACTAATAACGAGTCAACGTTCACAAACAGATTCTATGATCAATTTGGAAACAACTTTTTCTCAGCGAAAGTGGCGAGAGGTTATAAATTTTTGTAAACATCCAATTCTTGTCATTAAATATCTTTGTAACTAAGCCTTAAATAAAAATTTTATTAAAGTAAACCACCTAAAATTAACTAAAGAATGTAATTATGTTAATCTTTTAACTCTACAAATTTTAGTTTGCAAAAAACTTATTTTTTTTAATTGCTCATAGTTTGAAAATTATTAATATTTCGACATTTTTGCTGAAAAAAATCGTCTCCAAATTGACTCTCAAGAATTTGCTCACGAACGTTGGTTCATTAGTTATGATGAGACCCTGTATATGAATCACACGTATGAATGAATAAATCTCACACACACAAATCTTGTGAATAATTATAATAACATAATTTGATTGTAAGAAGTACAAGTATAAAAATTAATGACATCAATGTTGTATTTATTTGGATATGAAATCATACAAATACAATGTTATTTAAAAATAAAAAAAATATAATATTTTGATTTCACGTTTCACGTTTGAATATGTTCGATCGTCTAATTTGTTATCAAAGAAATTTTTTTAAAATTAATAGACAAATAAGTGAATATATATAAATTAAATAACTATTGCTATCTAATTAACAATAAAAAAACAAATAAGCTATAATTAATGATATTGATTATTATCAACAATTGATTATTAATATGATTGTAATAATTTTTGTTCTTGTGATTAATTAGAGACTTTTTCGTAATTATTATAATTATAGACATATATTAGATATCAATTAATTTATTATTTATTTATTGACATAGATAACGCATATAAAAGAAATAATTTCTTAAGGTTGTATAATATATTAAATATTGTAATATTATTTTGACAATACAAAGTTATAACATTGTTATTCGTTTAGAAAAAGTATTTGTTTCGTGAGACGGTGACGTTTTCGGTTTGCTTGTATTCAATTTCACTTTGGCTTGTTCTATTGTATCTGTAGAAATACATGTAGATTAATATTAATATATATGAGAATCGTTGATCATTGTTAAAATACACACACTCTCCACTACGCACCTGTATTTATTAATGATGAGAGATTGTGCATGCTGTCATTTTCTTTTTCAATTTCACTTTGGCTTGTTCCTATTGTATCTGTAGAAATACATGTATATTGATATTAATATATATAAGAATCGTTGATCATTGAATATAAATATTTTTTAACAGTATTGAATAGAAATATAATTAAGGAGCTTACATTGTAGAACATCTCTGTAGTTATCACTTTCTACAGTTGTCGCTAAATGCATATTATTTCCATACATATCTGTACTGTTAGCATTTTCATATAAATGCTTAGTAGGTATAGCATCAGGTTTTAAACGCTTTCTTATTTTAGTGCTGCTAAAATCTTCTGATGTAAAATGCATTTCACAAATGGCACTATATTCATTTGGTATCCAATTAGTTCTTCCGGTTGCTGCAATCCATTTTTCTATTACAGATGCTATTTGTGGGAATCTAAAAAATAATATTTTTATTATATGTTATGTATCTGCTGGTAAAATATTCAAAATTCAATAAAAGAAAAAAATAATAAATAAATCCAGTCTTATAGTTCCAACGATAAATATACGATATTTCGGGATAAATAATATAATGTTAAGATAAAAATGATATACAATAATATAACCTAAATATTACCATTTACTTTGAATTGTAACTTTATTTATTTTATTTACCTGAATAATGTTTTCTTGTCTTTGATTTTATTTCCAACATATGGACAATTAAGAATGGCACATCGTTTCGACATTTTTTCACAATATATTGCTTCCACAAAAATTATCTCACAAATAAAATATGTCTCTGATGAGCACGCACCACACACAACTCGCACTCTCGCACAAGTCGAAAGTTTAACAGAGGTTAAGTTTTATTCTCTTATTCTGCGCATATACTTCGCGCATGGATTGTACATAGGCAACGCTTATACATAAGGAAAACAATAGGAGTTAGCAGTCTAGTGTATATATATAATGTCTCTGGGCCATGCCGGCGATTTTCGTGAGACGCTTTTACTAGGCCGTAGAGCAGCGCCATACATCCACTTTTAGGAATTGGAATCACTGATCCACATCCACTTTCAAAACTGTCGGTCATTTGGTTCATGTCCGTGCTAATATACATCCACTTTTCGATACTGTCGATCATTTAGTGGTTCATGTCCGTGCTACATCCATATATAATTGTGGATCAAAAATATATATATCGAGACTTCATGAACTTATTAATATGTTTTATTAAATGCGTGTAACGTTTTGGCATTCTAGTATATAATACGATATAAATACAGCGATATAAATTATTACTAAAATATTTTTACGTATATCCGCATATGCAATGAAATAAATTTTTTCTTAAATCAATTTTTCTTAATAAGTCTTAATTGAATATAATGTAGAAAATATCTGCAATAAATTACTTTTACTTTTCTCTTATTCTTAGAACAAAGGTATCAAGCATTTAAGCAATCATGCATTTTAATCAAATTATGATTTAAATTTATAGCTTTTTATATTAATTTTTTTATATTAATTTATTTTTTACTTATTATTAATTTAATTAATTTTTTATTTATAAATTCGATTGGATGCGAAGTCTTTTGAAAATAAACATATAATAGGTGCGCTTCGCTTGACGTTATATTTTCGCTTCGAAGACTAATTGTAAGATTCTTCACCCTATCTATAGTTAAAAATTATCCGATTTATGTCGTGTTTAATGTCGTTTTAATCGCCAAAATCTCATTAATCCATTAAGATTATTAGTCGATTCTGTATCTAAAATCTAGTAAAAATGCTAAAAGTGAGCGGTTGCCGCGATTCAGTAACTTTCATCATGGTGAAAATGTGAGCCATCTCACGGAAGTTCGTTCGACAAGAATTTTCTTGTCCAATGGTGAAATCCGAGAGTGAAAAACTGAGAGATAGAGCGAGAGAAAAATCATAGACAGCGTCGTGACGCGTTTTTGACAGTTTATAAAAGGTTAAGTGTCGTTGCTTTGTTTACAGTTCTCATCGTCGTGTGTTCATGTTAACATTTTGTCCATTAAAGAACATTAAAGAACATTAAAGAATTATAATAGTTAATCGAAAATTTGTGCTTCCGTTTATTTCGTTTTTGTCATTGTTTTGTGGACCGTAATCCTCACGCGTCGTTTACAGTTCGTTGCATAAATTACTTTTTGTGTGTGTTTTTATAAATAAAAGCTTTTATGAATATAAATATAATTATATTTTTTTTGGACTAAAAAGTATAATTATATTTTTACTTATTAAAAGCTTTACAAACTTTTTCCTTTCTCCCTTTTTTATTTTTGACGAAAATTATTTTTATCTCTCATTTTGTTTATATGTATAACTCTAAATATATATATCTAAAATGTGTGTGTAAATGTCATTTATTTTAAGTTTAACAATATTGTTTATTAAATCTAATTGACATTAATAACGCCATAAATTTTATTTTACTATATTGTTACATAAAAAAGTTTCTTTGTTTATTTATATATATATAGAGTGCTTTTTTATTTAATTTATTCAAGTCCAAATTATATACAAAACATATTGATCCCAACAAATATATATTTACTAATAATACATAAATATTGTTTTCTAATGAATAATCATGTTTCTGTTATCTTATTCTTTTATTATGCAAATGTTTTATTTTGAAATGTATTTTTTAAATTAATTCTCGCGCACAAGCATTTTGAGAAAATCTGAACATGGCTAATTGATGTATTCTATAATTGTGTTGTAAAAAAGGAATTTATTCGCAACAATTGTAGAAGCTGTTTTTTAAATGGTGAACCTTCAAACATTTGTGATTATTATTACAAAACGTTTTTCCCCACACTAGCAAATCTAGTGATTTCGTATTTTCACTTCGTATTTTCACTACGTTACAGAATCGCGCAAACAAATTCACGTGAGATGAAAGTGCGAGAAGTGAAGGCCATCACACATAAAAAAACTTTAGCAGTAAGACTTAAGCAGTAAGCGAATCGACCAATCACAGTCGAGACGTAAGGCCATAATCGTAAGCAGTAGCAAATCAAACACGCTGATTCTCTTACTGCTTACGTCCTACTGCTTAAGTTTTTTTATGTGTGAAGGCCTTGAGTGATCTCACTTGAATTACAGAATCGACCCCCAGTTTCGCATATAGCACAGTAGGCACTGAAGAAGTTACTAAATGCATTACGTTGATTCAGTGCCGACAGTGCCTGTGGGTGCTTACGACAACTAATCGGATCTCTGACAAAGAGTAAAGAAACACAGGAGGGAGCATATGGTTTTAGCGAAGCGGACGGAAGTGCCTATATATACCAGCATAAAAAGTGGACGCTCAAGATGGCCGCTCACGGGCGCCAATATTGAATGGCTTTTCGCATAAAGATACTGGAAGTACCTCAAAATTTACTGCGGCAATTAGAAAATGATTTGTTATTTAAAGTATGACTTCCGAGATAATTTGCTTTGGCAATTATGCTCTATTCTTTATTCGTAATTTTTATCAGCGAGTTATCTCGTGCATGGGAGTCAAGAAGATGTACAACCATAGTCAGAATAAATAGGTTTTAATAGTGAAAAGCGATAACCTTTTTTGTTACTATTTAAAAAAAAAAAATTAGAGCAGTAGATATTGGCAAGCAGTAGGAATTGAATAAAGAACTGAAAGATGTCAAAAAAGTGTCAAAAAAGCGTCAAAAAAGTGGACGCTCAAGATGGCTGCCAACGAATATCCGTCAGCGGTTTGCCTAGCCCCTACTACCGATACATTCCCTCCTGTGTTTCTTTACTTTTTGATCTCTGATCGGACTGAGCAGTGGTACTCAGTCGAGACTTTAAAAATTTCCCTAGTCTAGGAAAAAATCAAGATCCGAATCCGCGCTGTCTCAGCAGTGATCGAGTTGAATTAGCAGCATCGACTGAAAAAAATAGTGCCGAATAAAATATTCATTCAATCAAAAGTTGTTACATAAGAATATACAATATAAAAGGTATATTTCTGTATAATAATTATACAAAAATAATCTACATCTTTAAAGAGCATAAAACATGGATATTCTTTTATTATGGAATAATCTTTTTAACAACGACGAGGAGAATAATGATTGGGAAATAGCACATAGAAGGGAACCTCATCTTAAAATTCATAATTTTTTTGAGAATGTTGTTCTTTTTTATTCTTTAACAGGTAATGATAAAGCTAATGTATTATTTGTTTTATATATTTATATTTAATTTTATTGTAATATATATTTTATATTATTTTAATATTATTTTATTATAGATTTTAAATCACACTTTCGAATTGAAAGGAATACTTTTGAACATTGTCTACAAATTTTTGGACAAGCTCTGTTAAATGATAGTTCTCCAAAATTACCACCAAATAAACAATTTGCTATTGCTTTATGGATTTTTGGGAATCAGGAAGTTTACAGGTGAGTAATTAAAATATCTAATATATCTATAAAAATCTTTGAAATTTTAAATTTTGATTTATGTAGCTATATGCGCGCGCGTATAAAAGTTTATTTTTGATTAGTTTGAACTGATTATATAAAACTGTTTAATTTCAAATTATAAATTGTTGAAATATGACAATTGATTTAAAAATTATTTTTGAAGATTATAAGGAAAAAAAAAGTTTGGAGTTATGATATTTCTTTTGTAGGGATATGATATACATGCAGAAAAATTTATAGATATAATAGCATTTATTTTTTACATATACTATTTTTAAGTTCTTGTTGCTGCATTGAAAATGTTTTCGTATTTCAGATCTGTTGCAGATCGATTTGGAGTATCTAAAGACACTATATGGAGATGTGTTTTTAATGTAGCTTACGTACTTGAGCAACATGTACAAAATTATATTAAATGGCCACAAGTTCATGAAATATATAATATACAACAAGAATTTGCTGCTATTAGTAACTTTCCTGGTATAGTAGGTGTCATTGATGGTTGTCATATTCCCATCAGTGCTCCTACTGAACATCCAAACAGTTATATAAATAGAAAAGGATTCCATTCTATATTACTACAAGGAATTTGTAATAATGAAATGAAATTTATTGATGTTTTTACTGGAATTTGTGGCAGTGTTCATGATGCTCGAGTTTGGCGGCTAAGCGATATTAAAAATATGGTAGATCAAGATATAGAAAGATACTTTCCAGAAAATAGCCACTTGTTAGGTGACTCTGCGTATCCATTATCACATTATATACTCACTCCATATCGTGACAATGGTCATTTAAATAATATGCAACGCAATTATAATACACAATTATCTAAAACGCGTGTTACTATTGAAAGAACATTTGGAATGTTAAAAGGACGATTTCGTAAACTAAAATATGTATATATGTATAATACAGAAATGATTCCATTAGTTATACTTGCATGTTGTATTTTGCACAATATTTGCATTGATAATGAGGATGAACCATTCGACATGGAAATGGAAAATAGAAATAATAACAATAATCATAACAATAATCATAATTATGCAGTTATGAGACTTGATGAAAAAAGAGACATTATTGCACATTTATTATTTTAATAGCAATTATTATGTATATATTTTGTAAATATTATTGTATTAGACATAATACATAAGACAAACAAATTTTTTCTCATTAAAATCTATCACAGACTTTCTTATTAATTTATAAATAATAGGTAACGATTATTTTTAGAAGAAACCATTATTATTAATTAAAACCATATTTAGTTTTATTGTTTATAATTAATATAATAAAATGTAATTAAATAAATCGAAATAATATTGTTTATGTTCTCAAAATTTTTATTATTCAAAATATGAAGATATATATTTATGTGTAATGCAATATATTATGTATAATATAATATATAAAATACCAAAGATAGCAGTTAAAACTATGTACTAAACTAAATATTGTAACTTTAACATTAATCTTTGGTTTAATGTAAAATAAATTGTATTAATCTTCAAAATACATATAATATTCAATAAACATTTAATTTTGAATCTTATTTGGCACTTCTATATATCTAAATTATTAACATTTAATGTAATTATAAATTAGTATGAAAAATAATAAACTGGTAACAAAATAAGAAATTAAATAAAAAACTAAAACTAAAAACTAGTATTTTTAATTATTTTAAAGATTTGTCTAATTATAATTTAATTTGTTTAACAATTAATAGTCTTTTTTCATCACAGTTAGTTGCAAGACATCACAGAAAAATGCAAAAATTGAAAAATGCTTCAAACAAAACAAAAATAAAAAGTCCTTTCATTTACTGATATAAAAAAATTAACGTTAATTACTAATGTTTTCTTACACAAAAAAACGAATCACATGTAATATTAAATAATGTAATTATAAATTACCCTAACAGCACACATAACTGAAAGATGTTCAGAAGACATCCAAAGAACATCCAGAGGATGTTAGGATGTCCTCTGAAAGTCTTTTGGATGTGTTGTTCTGTTAGGGTAACATGAAAAATAATAAACTAGAAATTAAATAAAAAATTAAATATGAAACTAGAACTAAAAATAATTTTATATTTTTAAATATTTTAAAGATTTGTCTAATCATTGTTTAATAATTAATGCGTTGTCTACAATGGCAGCAAACAGTACAGAGTAAGCAGTATAAGCAATACGAAATGAGATTTGTTCATTTCTTTACTTCCGACAAAATAGGCAAATCCCATTTCATACTGCTTACTGCTTACTCTGTATTGTTTACTGCCATTGTAGACGACGCATAATAGTCTTTTGTCATTACAGTTAATTATTGCAAAACTAAAAATTATATCATACAAAACAAAAATAAAAAATTCTTTCATTTACTGATATAGATAAAATCTTATTGTTAGATAATTCTATTGTTTTTATTGCGTGTTATTCTGTAAGCTTTTCTTGAATAACTTTATAAACTTCTTTTGCATTTTTATATTATTTTGATGATGGACCTCTCTTTGTTTGTAGAGTGTTTTAAGCCATTGAGGTTCATCATTTCTTCGCCGTTTTTTTATATTACGTCTTACATCATAACAATTGTTGCAGTATTGACTGCTGCAGAGTCATTTTCATTAGATTCTTCATTTTGTTCTGTAGATGGACTTAATTGTCTTATTCTAAATCCGTGGGAGCTCGAAGCAATTGATGCAGGTGCTATTTCAGATCTCGTATTAATAAAATCATCAATCACATCAAAGAATTCCCAAGATTCTGTACCTCTACCCGTTTGATTATTTAGATCTCGTACATTTTTATACTTTCGTTTTAAATTTTTCCATTTAACATTACATTGTTCGTCGGTTACATTATAACCTTTTTCAATAAATTTGTTTGCAATTCTTTTCCATATATTTTTTTGTAGACAATTTTTGTTATTTAACAGCGCCATATTATTTTTAACCTCTTCTATTAAAAGTATAGTAATTTGAGTGTTCCACTGATATCTGTAATTTTCTGTAAAAAAAAAATTATTAAAATAATGCAATAATATATTATACTATATTATATATTAAGAAAAATATTTTTGAGTACAAAATATTGTTTCAGAAAAAAATATGAAAAATATGTTTATAAATAAAAGACTATTTAATTCGAGAAAATTCTTTTTAAAAAAAAAATTTTTTTATTATAAATTTTTATTTATAGTAAAAGAAAATTTTTCCTATTCAAACATATAACTTATACTTCAAATATTTTCTTAGTAATATTTTGCTTTAAGTATATGTGCAATAGAACAATTTGTATATTGTCACATTAGAATTACAGGAATAATATTTGACTCAATATTTATGCATCAATAATAATAATAAAATAAAATAATTTGCACTTTTATAGTATACATACCAAATTGATTTTGCTCTATAACATCTTGCTCCATAACATTTTGCTCTTCACGTGAATTCATCATCATAGTTTTTTATCCTAGAATTAAAATTATTTATGAAAAATATTGTTTTAATTAAAATAAAGTGAGGTTATAATTTATTTGTTTTTCTCTTACACTTTTATAATAGCAAAATACATTATTAATATATATTTCAAGAACACAGCAACATTAATTATTATTAGAGAAATAACAACGTACCTTTTATATTTTATATTTTTATGTAACAACTTTTGATTGAATGAATATTTTATTCGGCACTATTTTTTTCAGTCGATGCTGCTAATTCAACTCGATCACTGCTGAGACAGCACGGATTCGGATCTCGATTTTTTCCTAGACTAGGGAAATTTTTAAAGTCTATCGACTGAGTACCACTGCTCAGTTCGATCAGAGATCCGATTAGTTGTCGTTAGAGGTCTAAATATCAGAGAGGCGCCAACTCGTGCCTCCTTCTGATTGGTGGTGAGCTATCCGTTCTTAAGATGGCGGCTACGGTGACAAAGTGGGAGTAAACCTAGGGAATACTAAGGTAAACTAACCTTAAGGCCGGTATTCATAGTCCGTTCTTATTTCAAGACCGTCTTAAGTAATGTCTTAAGATGCTAATACGGCTCTGTGATTGGTTTATGACATCTTAAGATTGTACTTAAGACGGTCTTATATAGAAGAACCGACTATGAATACGGGCCTACATCTGTATTCTAGTCATCGCAAAGCATTTGTTTATAGGTGACAAACAATTAAGTGTGTACTAAAATAAAATTAAAATATATCCGTGTTATTATTTTTTTATCACGGTAAGAAGAAATACTTTTTTTATCTTGTTTAAATAGTTATAGAAGCTTTACTGACATTGCAAAATTCTTATTTATGTAGCAACATATGTGCATTCTAATCTATTTATTCATGTATAACATTTTTATTATAATTTATTTCTTTCCTTTATTTTAGATGGGAAAGCGCTGTTTTGCCAGTGGCTGTAATGTAAGGCCAAAGCAGAATCTTACGTTGTTTAAATTTCCGAAAGAACCTGATAGGCGTGCAAAATGGATTTCATTTGTAAATCGATTAAATTGGCAACCTTCTACAAGTAGCACATTATGCGAAGTATGTATGTTTTGTGATATCAATAATTTTACTAATAAATAATGTAAAATATTATACTAATTTTAGACTAATAAATTTTATACTAATATCCATTTTTTTAATGCGTAGCTTCACTTTGACAAGGATCAATAGGAATGGCAAAGAGTTGATGGTTCAAGAAAATTGAAATGCTCAGCTATTCCATCACTACAATGTTCCATAGAAAACTCTTCACCGACACCTTACATTCATTGGGATAATGAACATAATTATTGCCATTCATTTCATCCGCCAACAGAAAATATATTGACAACAGAAGTATCAAAAACAACAGAAACATCAGAAACAACGAAAACAGCAGAAACAATGGAAACACCAGAAACAATGGAAACACCGGAAATAACGGAAACATCAGAAACAGTGGAAATATCGAAAATGATAGAAACACAGAAAATAAATACGGAAATACAATCGTCAGATATACAAATTGTAGATAGTATGGAAGATGAATCCATTGATGCTTTAAAACAGCAATTACTTTTGAAAAAAGAAGAATTAGCCGCACTCCAGTTGAAATACGATACTTTACAGAAAATGGCAAATTTTACTTCCAAAAGTTACTACAGTGTAAACAAGCGATATAAATCAATGGTAAATAAGCTGAAAAGATTACAAGATCATCGCAAGCAGAAATTTGGTACCCAGTTGCATAAAGACCAACGAATAGTTATAGATTTAAAGACGGCAAAAGGAAGAAAATGGAGTACTGAAACCATTACCGATGGATTAATATATAAGATGAAATGGGGCACACAGGGCTATTCGGATTTTGTCAAAAAGTTTCCAATTTTTCCTTCAGTTCAAACACTTCAGAGAACAGTTGAGCACATGAAGTTTGAGTTTGGCATTTTACACGAAGTTTTTGATATTATTCAGTGTAGAATCCCACATATGGCACCTTATGAAATATATTGCATACTAGTTATGGATGAAATTGCGATTAAGTCTGGTGAAATGTACGATTGCTCCAGTAAAAGGATTATTGGCTCGAGTACGTTTCCTGGACATGTTGGCCTTGCTAAGAAAGTATTAGTAATTATATTAGCAGGAATAACGATTCGATGGAAGTATACCGTAGCATATTATTTAACGAACAAGACTGATAAGGAAACAAAACAAACTGAGTGGAACGTCACAGGAAATGCATTAAAAAATATCATCAGTGAAATAATTGTAAAAGCCGAGAATATTGGCTTGAAAGTTACCTGTGTTATTTCAGACATGGGATCTGATAATCTTGCTTTATGGAGGGCTTGGGATATTGGCTATCGAAATGGTGAAATAAAGTGCACCATTCCTCATCCAGCGCGATCACAAGATAAATTATACATAATGCCTGATCCTGTGCACGTATTCAAAAACATTCGTTCCATGTTGGAGAGACAAAAAGTCATTTATTTGCCTGAGTTAATTGTGAATTCTCAAGGCCTCAGTCACCATATTGTTGAAATTAAACATTTAGAAGAACTAATAAACCATGAAAAAAAATTTACTTTCAAGATTGCCACCAAACTCAGGAAGTCTAGCCTTCAGACAAAGAATAATTTTTCTGCAATGAAAGTTACAACAGCAAGATCTGTCATTTGTCATCGAACAGTAATTGGTCTCAATGTTTACGCCAAAACCACAGGAAATCCAAAAATTCTTACAACAGCTTATTTCATATCTCTTGTAGATCGTTGGTTTACTCTTGTTACTAACAGAAGTGGAAAGTTAGCTCTCAGTAAAAATAAGGAAAATGTATACAATAAAGCCATGAAGATATTAAATTAACAGCCTATATATTTCAACATATGAAGATTGGTACAAAAGGCCATTGGAAACCGATTCAAATAGGACTACTCATGACAGTTGAGTGTGTACTTTTGTTACAGAATTATTTTTTAAATGAAGTTGGTCTTTCGTTTTTGTTACTCGGCCGGTTCAATCAGGATTGTGTTGAAAATTTATTTTCTCTTTTGCGTTTCAAACAGTCTTTTCCTTACGCTCTTCATGTAAAACAAAATTTAAAAATAATTACTCTGTCACAACTATGCAATACCAAGAAAAATACCAACTACGATAATGATTTTGATGGCACTGAATGTGAAAACCTACATCAAGACTTTCTTACATTCACTAAAGCTGCAACAGCATCACGGCAATATGAGATGGACTTGAATGCTTTTTTTGAAGAATGTTCTATTAAAATTCCAGAGGTAACTGATTAACAAATGCATATTATCGATGAATGGGAGTGGCCCATAATATACGATATAGCTGGAGCAGTCGTACACAGTATAAAGCGTTTAAATATGAAAATTTGTGATAACTGCTTCCAAAGTATTCTATGGAACGGTGATGAACGTCACAGTTTGTCTAGTCTTGTTCAGATGAGGAGCTACAATGAGAAGAGTCTTTTGTACGTGTCCGATCCTTGTTTTAAAGCAATAATGAAATCTGAAATTACTCTTCGCAACTTTAAAGATATACTATTTAATACCAAAGATATAAATATTGTCGAGTTCCTAACAACAGAATTACAATATGTCTGGGAAGGAGCAAATATACCTGCATGCTATAATATTACAACAAAAATTCTAAAGAGGTTTATCACTATGCGTTTACGAATATATGGATTAGAAGTAAGAAAAGAATGTACTGAAATGAATACCAAATGTGATTATAGTAGTAAGACTGCGGCCAGGTTTAGTGTTATTTGTTGATTCCGTCCTGTCCTATCCACTTATCTGTGTCAAATTTATATGTGATAGTTGTATGTATGTATGTATGTATTTATTCCGTCCCCTTGGGGTTTCGGCTTCCAGTTACATTCACCTTTTACATAGCTTAACCTACTTACAGTTACCTTATCCTATATTAAAAATTACCTTATTCGCTATCTTAAAACTACCTTAAAACTACTTATTTCTAACTTAAAATTAGTTCGCAAGAGAGAGAGAGAGAGTAACCGCTCTTAAGCCCTACGACTTCCGGTTCCACCACGCATCCCACTCACTCCACATTCAACCTCATTCGGTTCACACCTTTCCCTCCCCTTCTCCACATTCCGTCTTCCTTCCTTCTCCTCCTCCACCCCTCTTTCCTTCTCCAGACCTCTCATCCACCACTCTCCCTCCCCCTCCTGTCCCAGAATCTCCCCCATTCTTTCCCACCAACATCCTCCCTCTTCTCTATCTCTGCATTCCTCCAGCACATGATTCCATGATTCTATTCCCCCCCCCGCAGACTCTGCATAACTTCTTTTCCTCCACTTCCCAATATCTCGCATCCCTCATTTCATTCCCTAACCTAAACCTGGCTACCCTCCTCCATCTACTTTCCCCCCAACCCTTCTTTAGGTACTTCGGCACCCCTTCTCCCTTAACCTCCCCGTACCACCTGTTATACCTCGATTCCCTAATCCTTTCCCATCTGTCCTCCTTCTGTAACTCTCTATCCTTTTGTTCCAATCCTTCATATATTCCCTCCCCTCTTTCCCTTCTCTCTTCCAACTCCTCTACCTTCTACCCCTGATCTCGAAGAATTTCTTCCTCTCTTCTTCCCAGCCTTTTAACTCCCTTCCCTTTCTCACCCTCCTTTTAATCTCCCAGAAACATTTTCTCGCCCATATTCCTCCTTTTCCTTCCTCTAATTTCTTCTCAAAACCCACCGCTCTCTTCCCTGCCGCCAAACGAAATTTATCCTTCCCTATCTCTTCCCTTACCATATACCCCGGCGTACACCAATCCACCCCCAGCGTCCATTTAATCCACCTCTCCTGCATCGCTTCCATCTCCCTCCGTTCTAACCACCCCCATATCTCTGCACCATATTCCATCACTGTTCCTACTAACCTTTCACATAACCATATCCTTCTTTCCCAGTTCTCCGCAAACCTCCTCTTCCCTATCCCCCATACCTGCCTTATTACCGCACCTGCCTTCCTAACTCTCTCCTTAACGTGTGCCTCCTGCCCTCCATTTCGTTGCAACTTATATCCCAAATACGTGAACTCCTTCACTTCTTCCACCTTTTTCCCTTTCCACCACCAAACCGCCTTCTTCAACCTTCCCCCCCTCTCTTAAACCTCATCACCTTAGTCTTCTTCACGTTAACCTCCAGCCTTTTCTCCTCTAAATATCCCTCCAACTTCCCCATCATATGTACCATCCCTTCTTCATCTTCCGCTAGGAGCACCATATCGTCTGCATACGCTAGGCAGTATACCTTCTCCTCTCCTAACTTTATCCCCCCCATCCTCCCCTCCTCAGAACCTCTTCTCACCTCGACTGCCTGTCGCCTATCTACTATCTTACTTATCCCCGCCTAACGCCGGCCGCTCGCGCTCGAGCGAAACCCGCCTTCAACCTCCCGCCGCCTATCTTCTAAACACTTTACCACAGGCCCAGCGCCTCGTGCTAGCCACGCTCTCCTACCCGCCACCTAACCTACTATATCTTTTTCCCTCACGTACTACTCCTCCCCTCTCCCGTATTCACCTTCCCTTCCCCTCAGCCTTCCTCTCGTATACCACAAGCGCCTCCACTCGTACCACACGCTCACAGCTCACTCCTTCCTTCGCTCTTACACCAATTTCTATCACACTCTTACACACCTGTCACTCGCACACAGTCCGGAACCGGAAGCCTCATATGTGATAGTTTATTTTATATTATATAAATATATATATATATATATTATATTTTATTTTATTATATATATATTAGATAAATAGATATATTTTTATATTAATGAATAATATATTTTTCTATATTCCATTTGTTATTCTTAAAGTTCATATAAAATAAATGTGTTATGAAAACAATTTATAAAGTAATAAAAAAAAATAATTAAATTTATTTGATAATTTTAACAATTTTATTTTTTTAAAGATACACCATATGCTTCGTAAAATCCCACAAAAACTATATATACATTCTATTCAGTAAATCTTTTTGATATATATGTATAATTGAACGATATAGATATTTCAGATTTTGATTCAGATATGATTTCAGATATTCAGATGTCATGAAACTTAGAAAAGATTTTGTCCATAAAAATATATACAGAATTTTCATTTTAACGCATATACAATTACATAATAAATAAAACATGAGAATGGATAGAGTCTTCTTACAAACAATCTAATTTCTTCAACAAGTGATTGCCACTATGTAGTTTTTGCTTCATTGAATGCATCTTGAAAATCATATTTTGAAAATTGATTAAGTCCCTGTTGTACTGTTTTTGAAGATCTTCTATTTGTTTTTCCACCATTCTGGTTTGAAGCTTGAGACGTTGTATTTCATTCGCCTTAGACAATGGAAAAGAGTTGAAATTTAAATTGGAGCTCTGAAAAAATCAATATTAAGTTACAGTTTTAAGTACAATAAGTATTTGTAATTTATTTTCGAATAAAGTTGAATTTACCTCAAACATGTTCAGAAATGAATCGGTAAGATGATTTGATAGTCAAACAACTTGCTCTTTTCTCCTGCACAGAGGAAAATTATTAAATAACATTACAAGTGGTGTAGACATAACTTCAAACAAACAGCAAATATCTCAATTTTAAGAGTTCGAAAGATTGGATAATTTATATTTTTTATATACAGTGATGTAAAATCGGTACAGATATATGAAGAATATATATACTTACTTCAAGTACGCAGTCTAATTGATTTGACAATCATGCTCCGAACTCTGTTTACGTTCATGCGATTTACATGGACTAATACTGAAACACCGTCACTACCACTATAACATCACGTGCGTGTAGGATCTAAGATGGCGGCGCGGCGGCATGGTGGGGGTAGTTTGGCGTCTCTCTGATATTTAGACCTCTAGTTGTCGTAAGCACCCTGTAATCGCTCCCAGGTCAGTGCAGTGACCGCACTCGGGTCAGTATAAAACTACGCACTCCGAACACGTGCGTCTAGTAACAAAAAGTTACTAGCCACTGGAACGGAGCGAGTGCACGTCAATCGAATTCGCCATAAGACATAGAAACTATGTCATAGAAACTATGTCATAGAAACTATGTCATAGAAACTATGTCATAGAAACTATGTCATAGAAACTATGTCATAGAAACTATGTCATAGAAACTATGACATAGAAACTGTCTTTTAAAGAGAGTAATTTATTCTCTATTAATTCGCATTAAAACTATCCCAGTGAGCAATATGTTGTCAAAAAGAGCTCTGGAAGAGCTCATATTTGAAAGCTGACGTCCGCCAGCGCCATCTAGAAGATAACATAATGATATCATATAGTTGGCTAATGCGTCGATTTTAGACGAAATAATGGCCTAGTTTACACCGAGCACTTGATACGCGTATCAAGTAGTGTATTTGAGCTGATCAACCAATAACTGAACCAATGTACTAGTTATTTACTATTTGATACGCGTATTAAGTGCTCGGTGTAAACTAGGCCAAAGACATCATATAAATGATATCTTAAAGAACTCTTGAATTTGACATCTGATGGATGTCAGAAAAAGTCGCGCATTATATTAGTAGCTGCTATTAATAAAGTATTATTTCTCTGAATTTATTATTATTTTAAGAAATATATATTCTCTCTCATGGATAATACGGTCTTTACATATTTATATAAAGAGTTTCATAATACATTCAGTATGCGATATAATTTGTTTTTTAATGAATCTAAAAATATTATAATTTTTTTATATTTTATACCAGAGGTACATAGCAAAACTCGCAGAAAAAACAAGTTTAAAAACCGTATTATAATAAATTAAATGTGTGATAAAATGTAAATGTAAAATGATTTAGACACGTACGTTTTAAATATTCAATTTTATTACAAAAAGTTATAACGTGTGTGTGTATGCGCGCGCGCGCGCGCGTGTGTGTGTGTGTGTGTGTGTATGTAGTTCTACATTTTTTATAAAATTGTGGCATCATAATAAAATTTAAAAATAAAAATTTTTATATAATTAAGCAAAACTGAAATAAATATCAGTAACTAATTACTAAAACAAAAAAATATTAAATTTTTTGTTTCATCACATTTTATCACATAAAATGTAGTTCTATATGCTTAATAAGAACAAAACATGTAGTATAATAAACTTAAAAGATGAAAATTCTTCAAACTTGTATAGAACTTTAAACTTTGTATATAAAACTTTAAACTTTGTATAGAAAACAGAAATAGTATTTACTTAAATAAATAAAAAAATAAAAACCAATTTAGCTCTTCATAGCCGTTTATATCTCTTTTTCATGCCGTTTTGTAGCTTGATTTATTCGGTCTCCAGCATGCTGTAACCAGCTTTTAATAACAGTTTGGATAGAATGGGAAGAAATATTTTTTCCACTGATAGCGAGAATTGTTCCTGAAAGATATGTTTAATATTAATAAATTTTGCAATAAAATAATATAATTGACAAGTTATAAATGTTTTATAATACATTGCAATCCGTTTTTTATAAAAAAATATTAATAAAATTTGTTAATTTTATTGAAAAGTTTATTAAAAAACTAAAAAAATGGTTACATACATTTGAAAGAATTACAACTGCTTCTTAAAAATTAGTAGTAACGTAGAAAATTTAAAAACATACCAATAATGACATCAACAAACTTCATAGATTTGGTCTCAATTGTATTTTTCTGTCCAGTCCAAGACAGCTTATAGGCCAGTTCATCAGTCACAGTAAGTTTCAATGCATTCCTTACGTGTTGCTCTGGATTCTTTCCTCCGACAGTTCGAATCAGTTTTTCCTGTAAAAAATATATTAGTTTTCATATAATTTATTAATTATTAATTTTTATAATTACATTATTATAATGTAATCATAATGTTTCAATTCATAATTTGGTATAGAAAATAATTTAGTTCAAATATACTTTTTGTAAAACTAATAATTTGTATTTCTATATACAGAAAAAATTTAAGAACGAATGTACAAAATATATAAATACTTTTTTCGCAATATATTTTTGTTCATCAAACTACTTATATTTTTATTAAATTTATGTGGTAAACAAGACTTACATATTGCAATGAAGCTACGGGATCCTCTGTTATCAATTTATTGAACTCCTGTAATTTCTCAGACGTTGCAATAGGTAAGTTTAAATTAATAGTATTGTTTTGTAAATGATTTGGATTTACATCTAACAGTAATTGTTCTATTGTAAGCAGCATTCGCGTCATTTTCTGAGTGCTGCTTCTACAAACTTCTATTAAGAAAAAAGTAAATAAAATTAAACATTTTTAGTATAATACAAATTATTTATAATTTGATCATAATATACTTACTACATCATTTTGAGTTTTTTCTTCATTCATGTTATGAACTTGTTGTGAGGATCCTGGTACGCCTGTTGAAAGCACAAAAAAAAGAAATACAAAATGTCCACAAAATAATAAATAATCTACGATTTCTCTTGTACTTTCTACTTCTACAGGTCGTTCATTCCTTTCTTGTAACAATTCTTCCACATTGTTAACAGCTGAACTTCCACTCGATATTTTTCGTATAGAGTTTCCTTTTTCATTTTGTACTAATGCTGAATTATAAGTAGTAGGGGGCTTTGGAACACCTATTACATTTTTAAACTTAGTAATAATGTTTTTAAATGTTTGTACTATATATATAAGTTAATACGTACATAGATCATTCAGTTCATCTTCGGTTAATGCTTTTTTTTTTAGAAGATTGACGAATCTTCTTTTTCTGATTGCCTATATTATTAACATAAGAAATATTATAGATAGCGGAGAAACTACTAATCTTTTTTTAGCAAAAATTTTCACTTAACGCTAAGAGCTTTGTCCACAATGTAATGTAAAATAAAATATAATAATAAATTTAATAAATAATAAAGATGTGTGTATACACATATCTTTATTATTTTTTAAATTTATTATTTATTATTATATTCTATTTTACATTACATTGTGAACAAAGTTCTTAGCGTTAAGGATATATATATGTATCTCATATAAATGTGTAAAAATATTAAAATAAAAATATTTTGTAATAAAATATTTACATAATTTTTCGTCCTCTTCCACAGATGAAGTACAATAACGCGATGGTTTTTTCACTTTTCACTTCTGTGATGCATTATTATTCATATCATTTCTTATATTTTCCAATGTTTCTTCGTCATTGGTAGATACGTATATCATTTCTCTCTCAAAATTTCTACCTTCCTCATATGTATCTGAAAAGAATATACATTGCACGAGTTATTTTCATCCTATCATATATCCAAAAATATATATATACACTTACTGACAAAAGTTAAGAAACAAAATAATCGTTTGGTAACTACTGTATGTTGTTTATTTTTTGAGATACATAGGTTGGAAGCAAAAATAGCATAAAGAGATAACATTTCATACATCAACATACTACAAGTTTTTTTTCGATTATACTTGTATAAAGACTACAATTAATATTGAGTCGAAGAAACGAAATAAAATTTTGTGACAAAAATTAGGAAACATAGTTTACTTAAATAACACAGGTATGCATGGTCCTGCGTTCTGGGAAACAAAAGTCGTTTCTTACGTAATTTGGCTCGCAGAATCCGAATCTGGCCGCAGAATTACTCTATCACGTCAGGTTCCCGAGATAAATGGGTTGAAATAGCCAAAAAACAGCGATTTTGGCCATATTCATCCTATTCTTAATAACAAAGAAATTTTTTTTTCTTATAAATACTCAATGGCATCTTAAAGTACTGGTTTTTATCTTGAAAATGAATTTTGGTTTTCAACAGTACGATTTTTTTTTGCTGAGATATTCTATTTCGAATGTAGAGAGTTTATAGTGCATTATAGCATAGCATTTTAGGCTAATAGATCACATTTTCAATTTCTGTAACCCTTCTTGTGGTGTGTGTGTGTGTGAGTGTGTGTCACAAGGATAATTGTGACACGCACACCACAAGAAGGGTTACAGAAATTGAAAATGTGATCTATTAGCCTAAAATGCTATGCTATAATGCACTATAAACTCTCTACATTCGAAATAGAATATCTCAGCAAAAAAAATCGTACTGTTGAAAACCAAAATTCAGTTTCAAGATAAAAACCAGTACTTTAAGATGCCATTGAGTATTTTTAAGAAAAAAAATTTCTTTGTTATTAAGAATAGGATGAATATGGCCAAAATCGCTGTTTTTTGGCTATTTCAACCCATTTATCTCGGAAACCTGACGTGATAGAGTAATTCTGCGGCCAGATTCGGATTCTGCGAGCCAAATTACGTAAGAAACGACTTTTGTTTCCCAGAACGCAGGACCATGCATACCTGTGTTATTTAAGTAAACTATGTTTCCTAATTTTTGTCACAAAGTTTTATTTCGTTTCTTCGACTCAATATTAATTGTAGTCTTTATACAAGTATAATCGAAAAAAAACTTGTAGTATGTTGATGTATGAAATGTTATCTCTTTATGCTATTTTTGCTTCCAACCTATGTATCTCAGAAAATAAACAACATACAGTAGTTACCAAACGATTATTTTGTTTCTTAACTTTTGTCAGTAAGTGTATATGTGTGAAAGATGTTTACCAAAAGGTCCAAAATATTTTTTGTAGTAAATATTATCCCAATCATCATTGGGTAATGTTTTTTTTATACATTCCAATGTGGGATTTCTAACTTTATTCGATGCTGGCCACTTAAAGCTTTTGGATTCTAACATCAACCATAAGGCTGGTATCGTTGCAGACCATCCCTCCCACAGTACAACAAAATACATTCCTAAAAATTTTAATGTTTAATATAATTAGTATTAAACATATTATTAATATATGTATTCATTATATACATTGAGGAACCCAATGAGAAATCATAGATCTATAGACGTCTATTAGACATCTAGTATACATCTTAGATGCCTAAGAGACGTCTTTTTGACTTGTTATTTCTCACTGGGAATGTGCTTATACACCATTAATTGTTAATCTAGTTGTAAATAGTTGTTCAAAGGGTTGATCAAAGGTACTTGATTGCACTCAAAAATAAGGTCCAGACAATTGTCTTTTAACGGACGTCCTTTAAAGGACACGTGGGAGAACGCGTTTAAACACGTCCATTCTCGTCCACGAACGACAACGGACTGGTATTCATTATACAACAAATAATAACATAGATTAATACCTATAATTTGTAAGATATTTACCTGAATTGCGTTTATTGAAGTTTAATAAAGCAACAACGTCTACAACGTGGTGATGGAGATATTTCTCAGCAGCGAGATATTTATGCGCATGCGTAAATAACACGTTACTGTCCCACGTGATCAGGAGCGGCATATTCGCGCGTACTTTGTACAGACCGCTTATATACTATAATTAATAATTTTTTATGTTTTTATTAACATTTCAATACTATGTACAGCTTACAAAGTACAACTGTAGTACATCTATTTAACAGAAACTTACTTCCCTTTATACTACTTATTTTTCAAATATTCTATTTATTTTTCGCGAAGGGCCCTTTTAAAATCAGGTAATTCATTCATTGTCTTTATTCAGTCCCTCAGGGATTTGAAGGCGCTTTTAAGGAGCGTTCCCGAACCTTTACAAAATAAATAAAACAGTTCCCCCTCGCGACCTGGCCATGAGCGACCCTTACATTCTTTTACCCCCCACCCTCCGCTTTCCACATCCCGTTCCCCTCCCCCCTTGTCTTCCACCTCCACACCTTCCGCCTCTCTCGTCCTCTTTCTCCCTTCCCCCTTTTGCGTCCTCCACCTTCCCTGCTCGTCCCCTCCACCAGACTTGTCCTTCCTCCTCCATCCGTCTCTTCTTACTCTCCTTTCCTCATCCTCTCCTTCTTAGTGACCTCTTCTCCTTTCTGCCCTTGACTCCAATGTTCTATGCCTCTGTAACAGTAAAAGCAAAGGACACCTTCCTCTCCCTTTTCCCGTTCCCCCTGTCCACCTCCCTAACTTCTCCCCTCCTCTCTCTCGCTTCCCTTTCGTCTCTAATCATCCTCGCATTCTTTCCACATCCCTTCCTCTTCCACCCATTTCCATTCCCTATCCTCTATCCATATTCTTTTACTGTCAAAAACTACCCAATTCCCCTTATTCCTCTCTAACCTTGCCTTTTCCTTAATCCTCCATTTCATTTTCCTTTCCTCCATCGTCAGATCCTTGTCCACCACCATCTTCCATCTCCTCCAAATCTCCCCCTTTTTCCCGAGTATTTCGTCCCTGTCCTCTCCTTTCTCCATTACCACTAGGAGTAATCTCTTTCCCCCCTCTCCTATCCTCTCCTCCACACCCCTTACCTCCGCCTTTCTCCCCAGGACCTTTTCCATAAGCACCCTCAACCATTCACATCTTTCCTTAAAACTGTCCCCCTCTATCCCCCTCCACACTAAATTCCTTCTCCTCCTCTCCCTCCTTATTCGCTCTTCTCTTTTTTCCTCAGGATCCCTCTCTCTCTCCCTCTCCTCCTTTCTCTTCTCTTCCTCCATCCAATCTTTCACCCTCTTCCAGACCTCTTCTACCTCCTTTTCATTCTCTTCCTCATCTACACAACTCCACCAGCTACTTTTTCCCTCCTCCCCCCTTAAACCTCTGCTTTCTTTCCTTCCGCATGCCCCCCCCTCCTGCTCTCCTCCTCCCACATCCTCTCCCATCCCTTCACTTCCCCCTTTCTTTCTTCCTTCACTTCCTTTTTCTTGACTTCCCGCCACTCCTTTTCCTTCTCTTCCTCATCCTTGCCGTATGTCACCGCTCTTCTCTCTCTTCCCCTCTCCTTTCCGCCCTCCTTTCCTTTATCCGCTGCCTCCACTTCTTTTCTCGCTTCGTCTTCTTTCTTCTTTTCCCCTATTTCATCCTCCTCCTCCGTGTCTTCAAAAATGTCCTCCGTCCTCTCCTCTTCCTTCTCGCTTTCTGCCCTGTCACTCGCCTCCTCTACTCTCTCCATCAATCTTAACCCTTTCTCTCTCATCCTTCTCAACTCCATTGCGATCTCTTCTGCTCTGTTCCTCTCACTTTTGCCCCACATCACCACCCTCCTTCCTCTATCCCCCTCACTTACGCCAATTCTTTCTTTCCTCTCTTCCCCCACCTCCTTCCTAGCACCATCTTCTCTCTTCCTCTCTCTCTTGCTTCCTTCCGCCGTTCTCGTCTTCGCTCCTTTCCCCCCGTCACTTCCTTCGGCCATCCCTTTTCCCCCCATCTCCTCCTCTTTTCTCACAGCGTTTTCTCTCTTCCGTGCCTTCTCTCCTTTTTCCTCCCTCACTCCCCCGGTCTCGTCCTCCGTCCTCTTCTCTGCTTCCTCGCTCTCTAACCTGCCACTTTCACTCCCTTCTCCTTCCCTTACCTATAGCCCATGCACTCTCATTAATCTCAGCTCCTTCTCTACTCCTCTCAACCCTTTTCCTATTCCTCTCAACTCCTGTAACACTTCTTCTTTCCACTCCATCTTAAGCCTTTTCACTTGTCTCTCTCACAGTGCACGTATGCCGCTCAACTGCGTATCCTACTAACCCGTCGCAACACGTGTTCCGCGCACGTGGCCTCCCGGCCTTCCAGTGTCGCCACCACCTGTTGCCTCAATACCTCTTCCTGCTACCTGCCGGTACATGCGATCTCTTCTGCCCCTCTCCTCCTTACCGACCACTCTTCCCGCTTCCATACTCCGGCCGCCGATCCTTCCTCTGCCGCCACCATCTCTCCCTTTTCCTGCTCCAAAATTTCCTGAATCATGCCAGCCGAAATTCCTTTCCACCCACAACTCCTCTTCTGCTTCATCCCCCTCCTCTCCTCCATTTCCTCCACCTCCTCTCCTCTTCCTCCATCGACTCCACCACCCACCGACCTCTCACCCTCTTCCCATCCTGTCAAAACACTCCACACACTATCACTGTGCCAAAACGCGTCACCTTACTCCGATCGCCATCTTTCCTCCGTCTAAAATCAGGTAAATACTATATTTTACAAATAGAAATAAACAATATTTTTTAACATCACGTTGTTATTAAATAAAAGAAGTAAATAAGATATAACAATTAAAAGAGCGAGCCATAAACAAATTAAAAAAGTATAATTAATAACAATGAGGTTCAATTTATTAAAAAAATTTATGAGACAAAAACTTTTAAGAAGTAATTATTCAGTTTATTATATAAACATTTTATAAACCTTTTAAGTTTATATAAACATTTTATATGCATTTTATATACATATATACATTTTATATACATTTTAAGTTCGTTATATAAACATATAATGTGTACCTTTTAAGATTCGATATATATAATTTCATATACATGAATGAAGTAAAGGAAAGAAACAAAAAGAATTTTCAAAAGGAATACAAACTGCCTTCATATTACATACATCTGCTGTGTAACTTTTTAAAGAGGACCATTCATTTCCAACATAAATATTTAATAACTCTGAATTTACCGCATAATGTGGAAGATTACTTTGATTTACTAATGTTTTTCCTTGTATAATTATTGTGTCATCAGATTTATAAATACATTCGATACGAAAAATATCATTATTTTCTAAATAACAAAATCTATCACCTTGCTTGGTTTGTGACAACTTAAATTTTTTAAAATATATTGAATTATATACAGCTTTTCGCATTTCACTGGACTTTTTGGCATTGTAATGAGAAACTTGCGGTTTCGAAAAGTTGCATTGATTTCTCTTTTTCGCATATCTACTACGTTCCACTATTCTGTTGTGTAACTGTTCCAGAGGTTTATCTGCTCTCTTAATTATTTGTTTAATTTTATATAAGAAACTTTCAAAGGAAAAGGTACTAAATGAATCTAAGTGTCCAAATTTTAAAACATCATCAGCTAGATGAATTAAATTATGAACATTATAAATAACAAAACATTTGCCATACAGTTTTTTTGAAGTCTCAACAAAGTAAGTTAGCAAATCTTTGGCATATTCATTATTATTTATACAGTCAGTTTCATGACACAATATTCTAATAGCACAGTTTAACGAATTGAAATGTAACAAATAATGTTGCGGTAAATAATTTTGGAGTATGACTGGTCCTACATATAACAAAAATAATCTTAATTCTGTTGCTTTCCAACGTTCTAATTCTTCCAAAGTACGTGTCTTTCGTACAAACTCAGTAGGTATCCATGCAGATGTATTGACTAAATTTTGTGAAATTTGTGAAATAACAGCAGCACTGAATTTGATTGCTTTAATGTCTCCATGCAGGAAAATTTGAAGCATTTTTTTAACTACTCCTAAGCAAACTAAGTGCATGTAATCTAAGGGGAACTGACTAACCATTCCCAAACTTGCTCTTTCAAAAATAGATCTTTCTAAATGATGATCCTCATTTTCTTGATTCACAAAATTTTCATCAGTTCTCAATTTTGCATTTGTTTGAAGGAAGAGCATTCGATGATTATAATATTCACCTTCCTGCATGCATTTAGAGCAGCCAAAATATCCATTACATGCTTTGATGCATTTCACAAATGATCGAGCTGGAGAATCACAAGTTACACAACGGATATTAACTTTATAATTTTTTCCATTAAACTCGAATCCTTCTTCATGCAAAAAAATGTACTCTGTGATGAAATCCTCTAAAAGTACATTGGGACAAGAAGGTTTGTTGTATCCATGATATACACCGATAACAAATGGTTCATATAGTTTAGGATATATTTCTCCTAATATCGGATAAAAGTGACTCTTAGAACTTTTAGCTATCGGTAAGCCATCAATATTAATATTGACTTCTATATTTGTAGCTACTTCATTTGGCTCTACAGTTTTTAGAATGTCTATAATAGCAGTTTTGATTCCATAATGAAAATATTTTCCAGGAGGGACTTCACGCACAATAATATTTTTTGGAGTATTTAGCAATGTTCTGGGGTCAAGTGGAAGATTTTGTAATTCTTCCATATCAGCACTTTGTAATAACTGTAATAATGCACCAGCTGCTCGATGAGAAATGTTGTACTCGCATATCCATTGAATTAATTGTTCTTTAAACTTAATCGTTTTTTGTTGATTTATTATAGTACTACTAGTTTCCGTTATATCATAATTACAGCTTACTTCACTATTATCACTATCCGATTCTGATGATGATTCCATGACATTAGCATTATTATTGAGGACATTGGAACATAAATTATATCCACAATGTGAACGAATCTGATTAGTTTCACTGGATTTGCTTGTACATGGTTTATCTTCAATATTTTCATTTTGGACATTATACAATTTACATCTTTTACGAAGTCTTCTATTTTTTTGACTTGCTGATAAACTTTTAAAATCTTTTCGTAAAGACATTATAACGATAATGACACTTTTACAGATTACAAAGTTTTAAAGTTTTGGGATAAGGATATTTAATCTTATTTATATTATTACCGTGTTTTTTCGATTTTTATATATTATAGTATTAAATCAATGTTTCGTCTAAAGTATATTAAAATATATTATTCCTGCCTTTTAACGTCCTCCGTAATTAAAATAATAATAATTAATATGTTAAAACGCACCGAAAAGCAAAAATGAGAGTTGCCCAACACGAACGATCGTCGACTCCTTGTAAATATCTTTGTGATCAGCTGTAAAAACTGTAAGAAAATACGAAGTATTAGAAACAAGCATTTTTATATTGGACAATATTGACTTTTTGTATTCAATTACAATCTTTAGGGATAATATGCAGACTAATAGTGATAAAGTCCCATCGCTACTGCATATATTATTCTTATAATTTCAGATATATTGAAACATACATAACCTCGACAGCCGCACACATGCACTAATATAATCACAGTCATTACATATATAATCATATTTTATTAATATATGTATTCATTATATAACAAATAATAGATTAATATAATTTGTAAGATATTTACCTGAATTACGTTTATTGAAATAGTTTAATAACTATTTATACAACGTGTTAAAAGTGATCGAGAGATATTTCGCGACGCCTAGGCTGTGTTCCGAAATTCACTGGCAGTACTGCTAGCATGTCGTTATCCTTGTCTAACACTTGATAAACAACAAAGATGACGATATGCTAGCAGTACTGCCAGTGAATTTCGGAACACAGCCCTAGCAGCGATATCTTTGTGCACATGTGCATTAATATCAACATTACTGAGACAACTTATTATGATCTCTTCCGTGACATCTTATACATTTCTTTTACAGGATATCATTGCGACTTCGCTTACTAGACATATCTACAAGCAGACAACATAAAGATCTCTTTTGATAGACGTCTTTTAGAAAGATAACTTAAAGAACTCTTCCTCTCAACAATGCTCACTGGGATGTCATAGAAACTATGTCTTTTAAAGAGAGTAATTTATTCTTTATTAATTCGCATTAAAACTATGTCACTTAAAGAAAGTAATTTATTCCTCACTAATTTACATAGAAACTATGTCATTTAAAGAGAGTAATTTATTCCTCACTAATTTACATAGAAACCATGTCTTTTAAAGAGAGTATTGTCCTTGGGCGATTATCTCGGGAAAAATGGAATGGAAAGTACTTTGCTTCTACTAAATTTAACGTAGTTAAAAATCTAGAGAGCATAATTAAATAATTGATTAAATTGTTTTAAAAATTAATAAAAATAAATTCCACTGTGTTTTATCAAAGAATTTATAAGAATCAAGCGGAATATTATTTCTCGGGTAAAATTAATTTGCTTCGTTTAACATTCTAAAAAAAGATTTGTAATTAGATTGCACCGATTTGTTAATTACCTTCGAGAGAAACACCACTTTAATTTGAGAGGAACTTATCCTATCATTAAGATAAGAGTACGAAGCGTATGAAGAGTATGAAGGAAGCAAGCGGGCAATTTCAAAGTTTTCACAATACTTTTTTCAGAATTTTCCTTTTGTAACGGATAACACGGAAAATATTTCCCTTCGGCACGTATGGTATTTTTCATTTTAAAAAATCGAAATCCTGAGGAAAGGATTCACTCTTTATTAATTCAATGTGCGCAGGAAAATTCACTGCCATCGGAATGACAGAATCTTAGAAAAGAGACAGGCAGAGAGATAGGTAGAATTTCAATTTCCATTCACAATGATCCTTGAGAGCAGGTCAATATAATTATTTTTTATGCAAGGCGAGACAAAAAAGTGTCTCGCTTCTGCAAGTATGGCGATTTTAATTCGAAAGATCAACTTTGCGTAATCTTGCGGAAAGAGAGTTACAGTTAGCTAAGATTTAAAAAAAAAATTATTATTTTAAGGTAAGAAAATTCTGTAATTTGGTGATAATAGTAGGGAGATAGTGTTTCAATCCGTCCGCAAATATCCTCGAAAAATCATTTGATTACTATATAATATAATTATCACAAGTAAAACAGAACAGAGGATGTCATCTTTCCGCACATGACGTTTCTAATTTCATATCCCTTTTTTGCATGATTTAATGAATTATTTTTTATATAAAGAGAACGATATTTGAGAACGAAAATTCTGTGAGACCAAAATTCACTTTGATATAAATAAACGACAGCTTATAAAATTTATGTTTTTGTTACTTATTTTTTATCGTACGATTAATATCATATTTCTGATATTCTGCCTCATTTCTCAAACTGTTATAATCTAGTAGCCCTCAAGTTATTTATTTATTTAACGAGACATCATTAACTGTTTCTGAGAAATTTTTAAAGGGTGTAAAATTTAAGAGATTGATTTTTATTAAATGCAACGTTAAGAGAATTGGTCATTTTGCACGGCTAATTTTAGGTAAATAATATTAAGGTTTCTAATGGCTCTTCAATAAATCACACCGTCTGTTCAATAATCGGCGCTGCAAGCGTAACATTTAGTTAAACCGCGAAATGTTAAAGCTCGTCTCTCTCTTCGAGACGAATAGGACAACACGGGAACATCGCCGATGACTCTAGGCAGGCGGTAGCTCTCATCACTAGAACTGTCGTTAATGGCTAGAAAGTCCGGCCCCGTGATTTATACTCCGAGAACTCGTTTCTCTCGTGAGAGCTCTCGCTTCGACACAGACAGGTGTATCGGAAACGGGTGAAACGAGCTCGGAAATTGATCGGCCGATCGTTGATCGCAAATTAGCTGAAGATACGTTCGCTCGTAATTATTAGCCATCGTCAATCAGCACCAATGTGTCTCGATTCGTGTAATTCAATGCCTATATATCACCGACAAATTGCCGCCTTATTACACGTTGAGACGTATCCCTTCGACGAATACTTTTACGCGATTTAACTGGGAAATCATAAATGCGGTATGATGATTAAAGAATTTAATAACATGAATATTTATTAATCCTTAATTATATTAATCCTTTTAATAAAAAATGATATTTATTTATTTAATTTTTAGATTAGTGATTAACTAGAATAAGTAATTCAGTTAATTACGGTAATTTTTTTTAGTTGAAAAAATACGAGATTTTTATACACGACGAAAGTACTTCTCTATCTTGAGAAATCGATTTATCATCAATCTCGGAGGTACTCTTTAATTATTCTTTCACTAATTATTTCTTATATATATATTTTTTCGGAGAAATATATTTTATTGTAATTATCACTAAAGAAGGAGAAAAGAATTAAATGATAAGACATTTCACCATCAATTTTCTGTAAAAGTACGAACACAAAAACGCGCAAGTTTTGCTGCAAGATCGAAAGCTTCGAAAAGTACGCAGTCGACCAAGGTCATGACGTCACTGGAGCAAGTATATTTCCGGTGCTGTAGGTGCCGAAAGAGCACTATTTGCATTAAAAATAATTACACGGACATTTTCCATTTTCTCTTTCTCTCTTCCTTTTTTTTATGCTTCCCTGTATTAAAGTGCGTCTTGAGATTATGTTTGTAGTCTGTCTCGTATTGGCATATATGGCAGTTATACATCTGAAAAAATTAACATTTTATTAATGTTATAATTGTGTAATATTGAAAATAGACAATAACATGTATGAGAATAGGACAATAATATGTAATATTGAAAATAGGACAATTAACATAATCGCTAGCATTCACTTACCTTACCCTGCGAATTCATAAATTTATTTTCATATTTTTGATCCTCCATTGATTTCGTCTGCAATGCTTCCGAGGCTTCTACTTTCTTCTGCAAATGCTCCTTCAAGTTGCTGTTCTCCGCTCTTATTTTTATCAAAGACATGTTCAGCGCGGTATTCTCCTTTCTGACATTAGTAATGTCAGTCTCGAGCAGGGAATTAGTCTTTCTCGACTCCAATAATTGTGTTTCGTAATCACTCTTCAAGGCCGATACTTCTTCGGCATGCTTAGCTTGCGTGTTTTCATACAAAGACTCAGCGATCTGGAAGGATTTAAGAGCGAGATCGCGAGTAGAGAGTGAGCGAGATGACCTATCATCAAAGAGTTCCGAAGTCTCTTACACAATGGGCTTTCCCCATCCATAACAATTCACGAATGTAAACATTTTTTAAAATGAAAACTAAAACTTCTATTTTGCATTTAATCGGCTTGAAAATAATCTTAATGGATTAATGAGATTTCGGCGATTAAAACGATATCAAACACGACATAAATCGGATAATTTTTAACTAGATAGGGTGAAGAATATCTTACAATTAGTCTTTGAAGCGAAAATATAGCGTCAAGCGGAGCGCACCTATTGTTATGTTTATTTTCAAAAGACTACGCATCCAATCGAATTTATAAATAAAAAATTAATTAAATTAATATTAAGTAAAAAATAAATTAATATAAAAAGCTATAAATTAAAACCATAATTTGATTAAAATGCATGATTGCGTATGCTTGATACCTTTGTTCCAAGAATAAGAAAGAAGTGAAAGTAATTTATTGCATATATTTTTTACATTATATTCAATTAAGACTTATTAAGAAAAATTTATTTTAAAAAATTTATTTTATTGCACATGCGGACATACGCATATGTATATATATGTATATCCGCATGTATATATTTACATCATGGATATATGTAAAAATATATCAATAACAATTTATATCGCTTATTTATATCGTAGTATATACTAGAATGTCAAAACGCGTTACGCGCAGTTAAAAACATTAATAAATCCATGATGTTTCGATATATTTTTGGTCCACAATTATGGATCTAGCATGGACATGCACCAACCGGTCGTTTTACCATAGCAGAAAAGTGGATCTGGCTATGTAGTTCCGACCGGCTCTAAAATGGATCCAATTAGCGCCACTGTACCAGCTAGGAAAACCGTTTGACGAAAAACGGCGGCGTGGCCCCTCTCATTCTTCTCTCTGGGCATCGATCATGTAACTTTTCCCCTAGGGTGAAAACGTGAAAAATGAAAAGTTTCACGTGAACTCTATGATTTCGCGCGATCATATAACTCTCCCAACCGCGAAAATGTGAAACTTTTCACGTGAACTTTTTCGCCATGAAACTTGATGGCGGAAAGGCGGAAATGTAGGGAATTAATAAATATACTTCGGAATTAGAGAAGTGTAGTATATTCTTGTTAGTACTGCATTGGCAGAAGAAAGATAATATATAAGTATACATAAAAATAATGTTCTTTTGTGATATAATCATAATAGTAGTTATATTATTTTAATAATGTTATTAATAATTACAAGATGGCTGCAGCATGGTGGGTTTTAGCAATTGCTAATGAAGAGGGAAGAAATTTATTAAGGATGCAGAGAAGACAACTGCGTGATACAACTAACCCTTTTGAAATTCCAGAATTACAATTTTGTTCTTTATACCGGTAAATAAAAAAATACTTTAGCAAAAAACGTTAAAAATAAAGAAATTATAAAAAAAGTATAAGTGTAAATTACACAAATATAATGATTTTATATATTTTAAAATAAAAATAGTTTTACAGAATTTTAATATACATAGAATTTTAAGTTCATTTTGTAGCTTGTCTATTCCCGAGAAAAAATGATTAGATATAATCATATATGATTATATCTGGTATATATATAATTATATATAATTATATAAGTTTTTATATGGGGTCATATCTAATTATACATGGCCTCATGTGCAGTCAGTGGTCCCATATACAACCAGATATAGCACCATATCTAATTGTATATAAATGTATGTGACGCCAGATATAATGATATGTGAGTAGTGCACCCTATATATAACTAGATATAGTATTAAATAGAACTATATATGCAGTCATATATAGCCAGATATATTCATGTGACTAATCTGGTCCTATATACAACCAGATATAGCACCATATCTAATTGTATATAAATGTATGTGACGCCAGATATAATGATATGTGAGTGGTGCACCCTATATATAACTAGATATAGTATTAAATACAACTATATATGCCATAGACTTATATAATAGACTGAGCGTTCCAGTGGCAGCGTTGAAGCCGACATGCAAGAGAGAACGATATACAGCAGGGTGTATGTGTCTCTTTTTATGGGCAAGAAGAGGGGATATCGCACAAACATCGTACAAGGCATACGATAACCTAAAATTTTATGATGCTGTTATTATTGTCAATATAACCACAATGTAGTATATGGTTAACATGGGTTAACGGCACATTAAATCTTTAAAAAAAAAATGCTGTTATTATTTTTCTCGGGAATGTAATATTGTTTCGCTTATCAGCTGCCATAGATGTTATAAATAAAATAAATTAATTAAAATTATTAATTAATTAAATTTATTAAAATTATTAAGTATATTTTATTAAATATAGATTACATTTTTTACTGATTCGAAAAAAGAATCAGCTTGTTATGGTAAGCTCGAATTCTGTTAATCGAGTCTTGCCTAGAGGCACCCTCGTGATGCAGTCGAACGGTAAAATATCTTTTTACTATTGCATCAATGAGTTGACCTCGGTGATCAGCCAAAGGTGACTGATCAAGCATATGATTTACATCCCCAAAAAGGTCCATGGGAAGAGCATTCTTAGCTTTTAAAATAAGTGTCGCAATTACATTCTTCAAAGAGAAAATGGGAGAATTGCGGAGAACTCTCTCCGCTGTTTTGCATATGCAAATGACATCATGCTTAATGATATAAGTCCTCCTCTGCATTTTCGTTTTTCTAGCAGTGATTGTTTGGTTTGTGCCGTTAAGCTATCAATGCAGATATCACAGGTGATTTTCCTAAAAATTGATCTGACGATGTAGCCTGCGATGTATGATACAATCTCTACATTATATTCGTTCCAACACCATGCATTAACTGATTCGTAATCATGATCAGAGAAAATGAAGTTTTCCTCCAGATCTTCTTTTTCGATCTCCTTTTCTCGATCCTTCGCAGACACTTGGAGTAACAATGTGTCATCCTTCGGTATTGTGTTTCCTGTCAGGGGAACAATACCATTGATATGCGTCAAAAGCTTCTTATACGCGGATTTAAACTTTCGAGCACTCGGGTTATTGTCAAACCCACCTTGACCTCTTACACATGAGAAAAACGTCTTCAAGTGATCCTGGGACAGTTTGTATGTTAGCAGATAGGACATCTCTCCTTCATTAAAAACGTGTTTTGCAATATCGAGAACACTTTTCATGCAGAAGATTAATCCGAGAAAACCAATTTTTCTATGAGTATGCAGCACAGGAACACCATCCCACTTTAATTGTTTTATGTATGCGACATACTCATTGATTTTTATTTCCATTGATGAAATATTTTCTGGAATAATACATTGCTGAGTCGGATTCTTGTAAGCTTTGTTCCTACTATTAAGTATATCGAGCACGTTATTAAAAATTCGGCAGAACCGTGCAGTAGCATCTGCGTTCGCAAACTCCGGATAGCGGATGTCGTGTTCGAAAAAATTCAGGGCGTCTGCCACACTCGTGCTCAAAACTTGTACTGCCAGCTTAACTTTCATTTTTTCTTTTAAAAAGCGAATGTGCTTTCTTCGAACTTTTGTAGCTGCGTGTAATCCTTCCCTTTCCTGAATTTGGACTAAGTCATTAATATACGACCAACGTATTTCGCTGCCAGAATCATCCGTTAACATGTAACTCGCGAAGGTATTTCTCACTAGCTTGATCATGTGGCAACCATCGAGTAAAACAAATATCGGTTCCTTTGTAACGGGATGTAAAAAATGCGTAACGATGTCCTGTCCTCTAATTTTGGCTCCTAGTCCTTCGACCATCGATATGTTCGAAGCAGCACCATCGCTTGTAATGCTGACAACGTGAATGTTGTGCTCATGTAGAGCAAAGAGGCACTCATTGATCAAATTCATTCGCTCTTGTCCTGACAAATTGTGGACCAAATAGTAGGCGACTGGGGTCTTAAAATGTCCATTTATGCTGACGATCATGAATACCAAGGCGTAAGTAGCTTCGGGCATATCATCTCCGCTCATGCCGGTATCGAGATCTACAAAACCATGGTAATTCTTCCCATCCCATTCTATCGAACGACGGATTGACATTTCGTCGACCATTAACGCGAATATCATTTTTCTTCCAGTTTTCTTCGCGAGATCCTCAATTTTAGCCTGAACGGCATTTAAAGCCGTTTCCGATACTCCAGGTTGAAAATCGACGTTCCGAAACCACTTTCTCACTGTTTGAGGGTGAGGTAGAGCTTGCAAAAATGATTTTCGCACGAAGTTGTATGCCGATACAGAATAAAACAGCAAACTTGCTGCAAAACTTTTTAATGTCGACGAACACTTATGGGAGCCTTTTTGGTGGAGTTGACGTTTGATTATTTCTTCAAGGGCAGGACTGATAGAATTCTGTAAAAAATTTGGGGTTCTGATAAAATAATGAAGGATACGTAGAAGTGATGAGGTACTTTCTGGAATGCATTAAGCCCATTTCGAGATGAGTGATTTGTAAATTTCTGTGGGGGGAGTCCATGATTCATTTATATTAATAATCAGGGAAAGGAAACAACAGAGATAGTAAAAGATTAAAAAGCCTAGGTATGCGAAGGTAATGGATTGGATTGACTGCATATACAAAGACATTTTGCATGCAAAAACTGCATATGCAAAGAAAAAAAGAAAGTCTTATCACTTTCTTTTTTTACAAGGAAGCGAACAAAAATGTATCCATACATTTTTTAAAGATATATATTTTGTACAATAATATTTGTGTACCATTCAATTACTATCATAATACGTAATTATTTATATACAGTACATAATTATATTACAAAATTTCATTGTAAGACGCCAATTTTCAAAACAACTTGACAACGAGCGAATATTGGAATATTGATTTGAATATTAGAACACTTTATCTGAGGCTCTTCCGTAGTGCAAATCATACTTAATTATAGTTTTCACCACTTTAAATACTCACAGTTAATGCATTAGTGGCTTCAATTGATAGCAATCCCTTTTCCTTTACACATTGAAGTATGTCGGACACTGAATTAATTTTTTTTTTAAGGCGCCTGATTGTTTGATTGCTTATTTTGAGCTTTGATCTCGTGTCATCTACATATTTCTTTACTATTAGCCAGCTTCTATTTGACTTGAAGTCATCTGGTCCAATATGTCGAGGAATCGAGGAATAGCAGTGCAATTGGCAGTCTTTGTACACATATCTTTCAATTTCCTCTTGCTGTGGATAAAAAAACATAAATATCATGTATAACTCTGATTTGAATGAATGTACTCTTGTACATTTCACGTACTTGCTACTGGCTTGTATTTGTTACTGGCTACTTGTAATATACAATTCTTACCATATCTGCTGTGGGGTCACTGCAGGTTCAGAAATCTTTTGGACAGACATAGGCACATTAGCTGGTTTTGTCAGAGACATGATGGTGTTGTCAAAGAGTCTGTATTATGAAACAAGCCAAAAAATACAATGCAGTGTTTAAAATAATGATTCAGGATAGTTACATCTTAAGGCAGTGGCACACGAGGCGTTTTTGCCCATTGGATTGCTTGCCATCTAGTAAATTAAAATAACTGCACCACACAGCGTGCAGAATTTCTAGAAATTTCTAGATCGCAAGCAATTCAATAGGAAAAAATGCATCATGTGCTGCTAGCTTTACTCAATTACCTGCTTGTTGTTGGAATGAGCTGTGATTGGCTTTCCCCGTGGTTCTCTTGTGATTTGTCGCTTGCTGTAATATCTTTTGAGACGGCAGAACCACTTTCAAAGTTTTGGATATTTTGCATCACAGATGGAAGAGCGACAGAAGGAACTGCAGTCGGCAGCAAACATCGATGGCTACTTTCATATACATTGTGAAAATCGTTTGGTGCAAAATGCATACTATAAACTTCACTATGTTTGCTCACTTCACGTCCTATTGCCAGCAGCCACTGTTGCCTCCGCTCTTCATTTTTGGGGATCCTACAGAGATAAATATGATTTACTAATTATTTCCTTGTACTTTTTTAAATTTTGAAGTAATTTTTAGTTATAATTTTATTCCAATAAAAATACAAATATAACCTCTTCTTTTAACGACTTTAATTTCTTACATTTACTTTCACAACAATTTGTAAAATTTGCACTTACTTGTGAAAAGAAACATCTCGTTGACCCCTTTCAATTTTGCAAATACAGCACGTTGCAACCATACTTGAAATACCTTGAAAATACACCGCGTTATACTTTTTTTCGATCCTTTTGATACCTCTCACCAGCGCCGGTGGGGAAATGGCAATGGAGGAGAAGAACCCCCCATTTTACCCTGTTAGAAAGAGACACATACACCCTGCTGTATATCGTTCTCTCTTGCATGTCAGCTTCAACGCTGCCACTGGAACGCTCAGTCTTATTATATAAGTCTATGATATATGCAGTCATATATAGCCAGATATATTCATGTGACTAATCTGGTCCTATATACAACCAGATATAGCACTATATCTGTATAGATATAGATTCGCAAGTCAACAGATATAATCCTGTGTGGCTAGTCCATCCCATATACAATTATATATATATTACAATATCTCTAATAGCAAAGTCTGTTCGAACAGATTTTGCCAAACATCTGCTACAAATTTTTGTCAGCAGAAAGACTGCAGATTGTATACAAAATCTGTTATATCAGATAATGATAGCAGAATGTCAGCAAAATTATTACAAAACCTGCTGACATAATTTGACAGCAGATCAGTAGCAGAGACCGAGCAGAATTTGCACAAAATTTGCACAAAACAAGGATTTGCTAACATGACTTGACGTCAGATTGTTGGCAGAAACCGAGCAAGATATACGTGCGCGCAATATGACGGCAAATTGGCAGCAGAAACCGAGCAGAATCTGCAGCTTTTAGCCATTTATAAAATTTATTAAAATAGTGTAGTTTATTTGCTTACCGCTATGCGGCGCATTATTCACTTTCTATACCCATATTCGAATTCTTGTCATGAGCGTATATAAAGCTTGCAAAATGTAGTTAATAACATATGTAATTGTTTCTATCAGTTTAATTTCTGATACGATTTCCGTACAGGGGAATTCAGATATTGAACTGATTTTTGGAAAATCGGACAGATAAGTGTCCAATTTTCACTTATTATCTACTTAAGATATAAAATAGAAATTAACTTCCATATAAATAAAATCTTTAATTTTATAAATTAAATTATTTAAATTTTCCTATATATATATTACATTAATATATGTTATTAATATTATATATTTATATTATTAATACAAATATATAATTATATGTGGTTATATATAATTATATACAATTATATACGATTATATCGGGCCATTTTTTATATCTAATTATATCTAATGTCAATTTTATATAAACATATATGATTATATCTGATCATTTTTTCTCGGGTTATATATCTTGCTTATTTTATTTTATGTAACAATGTAAATATATTGTGAGTAAATATATATTTTTAAAATATTTAATGCACCAGGCTTTCAAAAGATGCTGTGTTGGCATTATGTGTAAACATACGACCTTATGTACAAAGAGCTGTAAGATTAACAGCGATTCCATTTGAATTGAAGGTAAAATATGATCAAATTAAAGATCAATTATCTATTATATCGAAATATAGGCTGCGGTTAAGATTGCACTACGAATGCTTCGAAACATTATTCTATCCTTATTTTCATGGAATGTAGAACAAAGATAGAATGATGTTTCTAAGCATTCATAGTGCAGTCTTGACCACAGTCATAGTCATATGTTGCAAATTATAATAATTTTTTAAACTATCGTAAACATACTTTAATTATATCTTTTTTTAATTGTAAAGGTTTTAGCAACGTTAAATTTTGCAAGTTCAGGGTCCTATCAAAGAAGAGTTGGACAAGATTTTTTAAGCTGTATGTGCCAGGCATCTATTAGTGGCGCAATACATGAAATTGTAAATGCAATAAATGTCATTATGCCGCAATGGATAAAATTTCCTGTGCAAGCTAATGAGATTGAGGCAATCCAACAACAGTGAGTTGCAATCAAATTACATTATTTTCCCCATTTTTCAAACATTAAAAAATAATTTTTTTATTTATTTTATTATCTAATTTTCATTAAAATATAAGATCATTTATAACTTAAGGCTCCTTGATTCCCGCCGCGGCCATATTGAAACCGTGACGTCAGAAGCGAGAAATAACATGCTGAGAATTTTTGCGTGCCATTTCTAAAGAAAAAGATGTTTCTATAAAACATTGTAATGGAACACTTTAGCACACTTGTAAAATAGTCCGAAAACTAAGCTTTTCCCTTGAAAGTATATAAATAGCCGTAAAATGAGCGTCAAAGTAAGCCTAGTCATGCGAGGTAAAATGCGATTTGACAGCTGTGTAAAGAAGTGGAAAATGTTCCTTCCACATAATATATTCGTTGTTAAGCATAGTTTTCGGATAATTTTACGGGTTTCACAAATACATTCCACGTCACAGAACTGATATTAAGTGACTAATTACGAAATGGCACGCAAAAATTCTCCACATGTCATTTCTCGCTATCGAGACGTCACTTTTCACTTCTTTTAGTATATCGATTCGCAGCGATGAGGCGCTGCACGAAAATTCTCTGACATGTTGGTAACGTAGATGTACGGCACATATCTATTACTGTGCAATGTATTTAATATGTATAATTATATGTTTTTGATCAATTTTAATTATATAATACGTACTATTGTATTATACGATCATACGAACTTATTATTGTACGATTAAAATTGATTAAAAACATATAATAGTACATATGATATGCATATAATATTATAATTAAAAATGGAATTTATTGAAATAAATTAAAACTGTCTATTAATTAATTTTTAATTTATTTCAGAAACACATTTTTGTAGGATATGAAATTAGCGCGTTTTTCACGACATGATGATGTATGTGCGCGCGTGTGTGCGCGAGTGCCTGCGAGCACGAGTGCGAGACCGAAGCGCGCGTCACTACAGAGAGTCGCCTTTTTAACGTTAGAGAGTACGTACGAATTGTGAGAACCCGCTGTGAGATTAGAACTTTTCTGTTTAAACCTTTTTTTCAATTGTTCTTAAATAAAGTCATTTCATTCTACTTTACTTGGGTGTTCCGTTTAATCCTATCTAACAATAAAATATTATTATTATAAAATTAATAACTAATTCCATCCTATAAATCTGGGGGCTCGTGCCGGGATAAACGAGAGCATTCGAGTGGTGAGTGAACGTGAGAAGAAAAAACGACGTGTTGGACAGTGACATCGTGAGAGTGTTAATGAGACAAGTAGTTTATATGTAAAAAAAAAACGAACGATAAATTTAAATAAGACGAGAATCTCCGAATTATAAGTGAGCGTGCAAGAGATAACGGTTCTTATTAGAACAAGGAAGAATTTTCTGGAAGGTCGGCAATCAAAACGACGAATCTGTATGTATACTGTGTGTGACAAAGACGAAGCCAGTCGAAGCAAGGGTCAACGCATGTATACAAGGCGCGTGTAAAGAAGCAAGACGGAAGACGTTGAATTTTTAAAAGTACGGAATAACGTGTATGACATTGAGCACACGACGACACATATATACATAAGTATATACAGATATATACGGTGACAAAAGAATAAATAATGGCCAGTCCGACGACGAAAGATCCAAAATCTTTTACTGTGGTTGAGCTCAAGGAGATTTTAAGACAGAAGGGCTTGAGCACAGCGGGAAGCAAGAACGAGTTAGTTAGTAGACTTTTTAGTACGATGGATTCGACATCTCAATCAGCCGATCAGGAAGAGTTGCAGAGCTACGACGAAGACGGAGCACAAAGCATGTTCAATAGGAGGAACGACGGTAACGGCGATGTAGGCGATATGATTTGCCTGAATGGGAACGAGGGACTTCGACGTGATAGCGACGAGCGGGAGAGGATGCGTCAACGAGAGATCGAAATATATCGGCGAGAGAGGGAGTTGGCAGAGAGAGAGCTCGCATTAGCAAAACGCGAAATCGAACTTTTGCGGCGAAATCAAAATAATCGTGCATCGAATGGACGGCAGGAAATTTTATCCGAAGCAGCGAATCACGGGGAATCAATGAATCGCAACCAATTTGCAAGTGCGGGAGTAATATCGTCTCCTACTTTACCGGCGAGAATTAATGTGACAGCTATAGCCGACTTGCTGAGTTACTTCAACGGTGATTCCGAGATTTATGAAACGTGGGAAAAGCAGGTGAAATTTCTCAGGACTGCATATAAGCTTGACGACGATTTAACAAAAATTTTAATTGGCACGAGACTTAAAGGACGAGCGATGAAGTGGTTTCACTCGAAACCGGAGTATATCGGCATGACGTCGGATCAACTTCTCGACGGATTGAGGGGTATGTTTTGTCATCGCCCTAACAAGATCGCACTAAGACGTCGATTCGAGGGACGAATTTGGAGGAAGAACGAAACGTTCCGCGATTATGTACACGAGAAGGTGATAATGGCGAATCGCATTGCTGTAGACGACGACGAGGTTTTGGGATACGTTATCGACGGGATTCCCGACTCAAATCTTCGTGATTTAGCCCGAGTCCAGGGATTTACAACGATGGACGAGATGCTGCAGGCGTTCGACGGGATCACGCTGCGTACTGGAGGATGTGCCGCTACAACTGCCAGTTCGAGGTTCGACGAGAGGAGCGACGATGCGAAGCGCAGAAACAATAAACATATTAAAGGCGATACGAGCGTAAAGGGTGAGAGAAGAAATTCGTACGATAAGACGGAGCGTAATGCCGTGAAGCGATGCTATAATTGCGGTCTCAAGGATCACGTAAGTTCGTTATGTCCGACCAAAGACAAAGGTCAGAAATGTTTCAAGTGTAACGAGCACGGTCATATCGCGCGTAATTGCTCGACGAAAACGGACTCGACGACGGCGAATAGTTGCGCGGTTGATCGATCGGAACGACGAAAGCAAACGAAGGATGTATTAATTAACGACATTCAGGTGCATGCGATTGTTGATACGGGTAGCGACATTACGATTATGCGTGCGGATGAATATATAAGAATCGGTTCGCCGCGACTTGAAAATGTGACGGTACCATTCCGCGGTGTTAGTACCGAAAAGAACGCGACATTAGGACGATTTCAGGCAAAGCTAACAGTTGACGAGAATTCGTTTAAGATTTCAATTAACGTTGTTTCGGACGATCTTTTAAGGAATAAATTATTAATCGGTAGAGATTTCCTGAACACGGTTGAGCTGAATATGAAGCGCGGAGAGGCTGTTATTAAGCCATTGACTGACGATGACTGTGCTTTTGCTGAAATTTGTCAAATCAACGTAGACTTTGATCGAGAAGCTAATAATGTAAATTTATCTCATGTACAAGACGAAACGTATAAACAAGCGGTACAGCGTCTCGTGGATCGGTATAAACCGGAGCGAACACAGGAAGTTAGTATAAAAATGAAGCTTATTTTGAAAGACGACGAACCGGTTTACCAGAAGGCGAGAAGATTGTCGGTAGCCGAAAGAAACGAGGTTAACGCACAGATCGATGAGTGGTTGAGAAACGGAATCGTGCAACCGTCAATTTCTGAATACGCGAGCCCAGTTGTGCTGGTTAAAAAAAAAGATGGCACGAGTCGACTTTGCGTTGATTTCCGGCTACTTAACAAAAAGATTGTTAAAGACCGCTATCCCCTTCCGCTAATAGAGGATCAGTTGGATGCGTTGCAGAACGCGAGGGTATTTAGTACGTTGGATCTCAGGAACGGATTTTTTCATGTACGAATGGACGAATCGAGTAGGAAGTACACCGCTTTCATAGTTCCCGATGGGCATTTTGAGTTTCTTAGAGTACCATTCGGTCTCTGCAATTCACCCGCGATTTTTCAGAGATTTGTTAATCTAATTTTTAAAGATCTTATTCGTGAAGGCATAGTGTTAGCATACATGGACGATTTGATAGTGCCCTCGGTTGACTGTGAAACCGGGTTGAAAAATCTCGAGCGTGTATTGAACGCGGCTAGTCAGGGCGGTCTAGTCATTAATTGGAAAAAGTGCAGTTTATTGCAAATAAAAGTCGAATATTTAGGCCACGTGATCGAGAACGGATGCATTAGGCCTTCCGAGCGTAAAACCGAAGCCGTAAGAAGCTTTCCGACGCCCACTAGCATTCGGCAAATTCAATCGTTCTTGGGTCTGACGGGATATTTTCGAAAATTTATTCCGGGATATTCGATGATCGCGCGACCGTTGTCGAATTTATTAAGAGCCGAGACGAGATTCAGATTTGATACACGTGAGAAAAGCTCTTTCGATCATTTAAAACTTATACTAGCCAATAAGCCGGTGCTGAATTTGTACAGGGTTGGCGCGGAAACCGAATTGCACACCGATGCATCGATGCATGGTTACGGTGCGATATTGTTACAACGTAGTAACGGCGATGGTGCGTTGCATCCGGTATACTATGCTAGCGGTAAGACGACCCCAGCCGAAGAGAAATATACGAGCTATGAGCTTGAGGTTCTTGCTATAGTAAAGTCGTTAAAAAAGTTTAGGGTGTATCTGCTCGGTATAGCTTTTAAGATCGTCACTGATTGCCGTGCGTTTACCTTAACTATGTCGAAAAAAGATCTATGCGTTCGTGTGGCGAGATGGGCGCTTTTGCTGGAGGAATTTAACTATGAGATTGAACATCGTCCGGGGAGAAGCATGTCTCATGTGGATGCATTGAGCAGAAATCCACTACCAGCATGCTTGCTTATCGACGAGAGCGACGACGAAATAACAATCCGACTTAGAAAAGCGCAAAACGACGATGAGGAAATAAGAAAAATTATTCAACAAACCGACGACGGGAAAACTCACGATTACGTTATTCGGGGTGGACTGTTATTTAAAGAAATTGACGACGATTATTGTTTAGTGGTGCCAAAGGCAATGCATTCACAAATAATCAGAAGAGCTCACGAGAGAGGACATTTTTCAGTGGCCAAGACGGAAGCAATCATCAAGCGAGACTATTATATCCAGAACCTACGGTCGAAAGTAGAAAAGATCATTCGTAATTGTATCGATTGTATATTGGCTGAAAAGAAACAGGGAAAACAAGAAGGTTTTTTGTCTGTCATCGGTAAAGGCGAGGTTCCACTTGATACGTTTCATGTCGACCATCTGGGTCCGTTGACATCGACGAAGAAAAATTATAAGTATATATTCGTGGTAGTGGACGGCTTCAGTAAGTTCGCGTGGCTGTATACGACGAAGTCGACGAGCACAGCCGAGGTCGTCGATCGTCTTAAGAAACAAGCGACCGTATTTGGCAATCCAAGAAGAATCATCTCTGATCGAGGTACTGCATTTACATCCGGCGATTTTCAAGAGTATTGTAGGCACGAAGGTATTCAGCATATATTGACGACGACGGGAATTCCTAGAGCGAATGGTCAAGTAGAGCGCGTGAACAGAACGCTCATACCGCTCTTAACAAAGTTAGCAGCTCCAAAACCCGAGGAGTGGTACAAGTATTTGAATACTGTCCAGTTATACTTGAATACAACGTTGCATCGGAGTATCGCGACAACACCTTTCCATTTATTGTTTGGAACGCGTGCGCGTTTGCGCGATGATGATAATTTGCGAGAATTACTCGAAAACGAATGGGTGACCTTTTTTCAACAGGATCGCGACGAGCTACGGGTCCACGCAAGAGAAAACATCGTTAAAATGCAAAAGGAGAATTGCCGAGTCTATAATAAGAAGCGAAAAGAAGCGCGACTATATCATGAAGGCGATTTGGTTGCCATTAAGCGAACACAACAGGCTCCTGGATTGAAGCTCGCATCCAAATACCTTGGACCTTATAAGATTACGAGAGCTCTGCGTAACAATCGTTACTTGGTTCACAAAATAGGTGAGCACGAAGGACCGCAGCAAACGTCAACTGCAGCTGACTTCATGAAACTGTGGCTTGACGAAGATAGCGATGCTGAACTTGACGAAGGAAAGGAAGCCGAAGAGGAGGAGAAAAGCGTCGACTGTCAGAATAGCGAGATCTGAAAATTTATAAAGACATACGAGGCCGTATGTCGGTGCAGGACGGCCGAATGTAGGATATGAAATTAGCGCGTTTTTCACGACATGATGATGTATGTGCGCGCGTGTGTGCGCGAGTGCCTGCGAGCACGAGTGCGAGACCGAAGCGCGCGTCACTACAGAGAGTCGCCTTTTTAACGTTAGAGAGTACGTACGAATTGTGAGAACCCGCTGTGAGATTAGAACTTTTCTGTTTAAACCTTTTTTTCAATTGTTCTTAAATAAAGTCATTTCATTCTACTTTACTTGGGTGTTCCGTTTAATCCTATCTAACAATAAAATATTATTATTATAAAATTAATAACTAATTCCATCCTATATTTTGTTAATTATAATTGAAAATAAAAACGGGACCTGTTGCTCCTCCGCGTCTCATTATATTTCCGGCACCACGTCCTCTTCCTTTCCATACTCCTCTCCATGCTCCTCCTCTCCATCCTCCTCTCCATCCTCCTCTCCATCCTCCTCCTCTCCATCTTCTTCCTCTCCATCCTTCTCTCGATCCTCCTTCTCTCCATTCTCCTTCTCGCGCTCTTGATAAATAATATCTGCATAGAAAACGCAACAAATAAATTAATTTACAAAATATAAAAAATTTTTTTAAACTATTTTTATTACAATTAAAGATGATCTCAATGCAATATATATAAACTTATATTGCATAGAGAAATGTACATACTTTTTATTTATTGCTTCAAATTTCTTCCTCCTCTTTTCCTTCTTCTTTCTACATTTTCATTCCCTTCTGATTGTGAGCTTTCTTCTTGTATGCTCATTTCTTCTCCTCTCGCATTTTCTCCCTCCTGCCTTCTCATCCGTTCTCGTTTTTCTATCTCAAATCTGTAATTCATATTATTCGCATATTATTCAAACCATTTATTAATTATTTATTAATGTTTTATTTAAAGTAAAACAGTAACAAAAATAACTATGTGTATTTTATTATAAAGAATGCAGTACATAAAACAGAAGCAAAATCGGCCTTTATAATATTCTAATGAATAATAAACAATAAAATGTATACTAACCTTTCTTTTCTGCTCTCTCTCTCTCTTTCTTTTCGTTCTCCTTTTCCTCTTTTTTCTGTCTCTCATCTCTTCTTTTCTGTTCCTCTTTCTTTCTTTCTATCTCATTCTTTCTTCTATTTTCTTGTTCCTTCTTATCTCTACTTTTCATGTTATTCATTGTCTGCACGCGCCTTATCTTCGTGAGCCCAGTAACAACAAGTTCACGCGTCTACACGCACACACACATAGACGCATGAAAAACAAAAAGCGATCGAGTGAATAAAGATTACACTCACACCGTTTTATCGAAATTCTTTTCGTAACTCGCGTGACTTATTTGCATCGAAAACATTAATCTTTATCGATAGTCAGATTTATGTTTAGTAATTATGGAGACGCGTAATATTGATATTGAATGTTCCGATATTATTGTGAATAAAAGTGAGATAGATACAATGAAAGAAAGGTATGATGAATACGGAAGAATTTATGGAAGGAGTCGGAACACGAAGAAATACTGCACATCAGTAAAACGGTTAAGCAGGCGAAAGTCGCGGATTAATAAAAGGTAACATTGCGTATGAAAAATTACTACAAACAACCTTTATATGTCAAAAAATCTTGAGCGCTTATTATGAGCAAATGGAGAAAAGTATTTAATCGTTGAGTGTTTGTCATACTGGTAGCGTACGAGCTTCAAAGTGTCAACGTTACGAGTTCAAGTCTCGATGAGTAAATTTCTTTTTTTTTTTAATTTTTTTTCATATACAATGTAATTATTACACAAAATAAATATAGATCGCATGGATTAATACGGTTTGTCTATTTGTTGTATATTACAAAGATGCATTAGCGTTTGCGTTTATTGCTTAAAAAATTCGTTTGTACGATAGCTGAACAGTAGAAATAAATAAATGCAATTACTGATTGTGTTTCAAAATATATTTAATCCGCCAGCCGTCGCACGACTTCGCGATAATACGCATCCGAGTCGCGAGAATTGTTACCGTTTATACGCGCGCCGGCCGGTTCGATATATTGCGCGAGAGAGCGGCCGCTCTCTCGCGCCGGCTGACCGAGCCGCCGAGCGCCGATCGCCGCCGCTCACAAAATGCTACGCAAACGCTAATGCATCTTTGTAATATACAATAAATAGACAAACCGTATAAATCCATGCGATCTATATTTATTTTGTGTAATAATTATATTGTATATGTAAAAAAAAAAATTTGCTCATCAAGACTTGAACTCGTAACGTTAATACTACGAAGCTCGCACGCTACCAGTACGACAAACGCTCTTCGATTAACTACTTTTCTCCATTTGCTCATAAAGCGCTCAGGATTTTTTAATTTCGATTTTTTGGAAATACATAACAATTTTATTTCTTTACTCATTACTGCTTAAAGATCTGTCGCTGCAATAAGTTCCGTTGAAATGAATTAGTATCATGTGATAAGATATCATGTGATAGATTCAGCTAACATTACAAATAATTATTAAACTTATTAAATTTAAATTTAAAATTAAAAAAATAACATTTCATCTTTAATAAATAAAAAGTTAATTTTTGTATCATTTAAAAATGTTATTTCAAAAATAGTTTACTTGTACGACACATTAGAAAAAGAGTATTAAAAAAAAATTTTTTTTTTTATTTAAATCATTTATATAAATTATATTATCTTTGTTAATAATATATACATAGGATGTTCAGCGTTACGGTTTACATAATATTTGATACGTTTCCGATAATTGAAAAATGTTTATACAGTGAAAATTAATTGGTTTTGCATACTGGAAAAAATAAAAAATATTTATTTTTCAGAAATACAGTTTTTTTTAAAGATAATGTAGCCCTGTTTTTTGCAAAAGTAGTTATAAAGGGCCGGTTCTAACCCGGGTCCTCCGAGGGGGGGTGCGGGGCGGGGGGGTAATCGGAGGCGAGGGGGATGACGTCACGCGGGGAGGGGGAGCTTATCAGTTAAAATTCCGAGAAAATCTTATCTTATCAGATCAAATTCCAAGAATTGCTTATCTTATCAGATCAAGTTTCAAGATATGTTTATAAACAAAAGATAAGCTTATCTTATCAGCTCAAGTTTCAAGATATGTTTATAAACATATCAAGTTTCAAGATAAGTGCGTAGTGCATTATGCGGTCACCCCGCGGTACCTCCCCCATAAGTGGCGAGTCTTTATTGTCTCTTCTAGGAAGAGATACCAGCGCCGAAACTCGGCAGCTAGAATTTATAAACGATATAAACAAAACAATGTATTATGTTACAAGGAGCGCCGACAGCGCGAATTGATAAACATGTAATGATTTATCTGCGCTTATCGACGAACGTGTCGTGACACGTTTGTATAAACAAAACAGCATACTGCAGGTCGCTTTGGCGGTACCACCCCCAATACGCGGAATTATGAGCGCCGATATTCGGATTAAGGAATCTTATTTATTTTAGATTAAGATGTCCTTTTCCTTTCTTTCCATCTCTTAATATTAAAAAAAAAATATATATATATATATATATATATATAATTAAAATTATTATTAAACCTATAAGTAAAAAAAAAACATAATAAATTATTCTTAAAAAATCTCTCGCGTCGAACGCCTTGCGTACGCCTCGCGTGCACCTCTCTCGACGCGTTCGCCGCATGCGCCCAGTTCGAGATATATCGAAGAGAGCGGCCGCTCTCTCGCGCCGTATCTCTCGCGTACGCCTTGCGTCGAACGCCTCCCGTGCGCCTCTCTCTCGCCGCACCGTATCTCTCGCTGCGTCATATCTCTCGCCGCGTCATCTCTTCTCTCGCGTGCGTCTCATGTACCCTGACGCAACATCTCTTTCACGTTCGTTCTTTCGCGTTCGTCTCGCGCTGTCTCTTTCTATCCTAGTGGTTGCTCTCTCTCATGATAACTCTCTCGCAAGGAGCTATGCATGAAAGCTTGGACGGATGGGAGAGCGCGCCAAACGCAAAGAAAGTACACCGTGATATAGACATATATTTTTTAATTTATTCTGCTTATATTTATTATACAAATATAATTTGTTCTTACATATTAAAATGTAAAAGCTAAAGCTACCAGCTCGCAATCGACGAGTTGATGCTTGTTGAACGTGTCGCTAGCGCGTATTACATTTGATACTTCTTTAGGATCCGTTACAGTAGATGCTACGTTGGAGAATTGTGTAAACTTAGCATCGACTGTTCCAGTAAGTCTAGCCAATCGATCAAACGTTATATCGATACAGGGATCGAGCTCGAACATACGTTCTAACGTCGATTCGATCATCATCATGCGTACATCTGAAGATTCTAGACTTATGAGTTTGGTGTCGTTAATCGTGTGAAATCGCACTATTAGCGGTCCAACGCTTATAGAACTGTATGCTTCTGTAGAATCATTTCGAAGCAAATTGTGAATATTGTAGCGTTGCTCGTAAAGTCCCTTCCAAGTTTCGAGAGATAACAGCAGTTGTTTTCCTCGATGATCTCCTATAGCGATCTCCACGTAACTCGGTGGATCCACTTTAATACCAATTTCGAGGAATTTAAATTCCGTGACTGTCAATGCGTATCGTCGTCCTAGTATACGAACCGCACGAGGCCCCACGGGAACGCTGTAAAAAAATTAGTTAAAAACAATATATAGAAAAAAAGAGAACAATAGAAGAGTAGAAAATATAAAGAATATTATACTTACTCGTCACATTTGTTCTCACATGTTGGAGTTTCATCACGTCTCGGCATATAATAATTCATGCGTCTGCCGGCGCTGCTGTTGATGCTTCTTTCGGTGGAGTACATTTTTTTCTCGAGGGTATTAAAAGTGAACCACCAATATGAACAGTTAACGAAAGACTGATCGTATAAAGAAATTAATTGAGGGTACATAACGCTCCTTTTTAAAAGTAGTGGGGGGTAAATGTGGTGGGAGAATAATGAAATATGTAGTTGATAGATAAAAAGATTTCTTAGAAACATGATTCATGAGGAAATGTGTGGGGAAGGGGAGAGAAAGAACAAAGAGAATAGTATGTCACCAATTCTTAGAAACATGATTCATTTAAAAGTAGTGGGGGTAAATGTGGTGGGAGATTAATGCGCTATGAAATTTAGGAGAAGGGAGAGACGATGTTTGAATAAAAGAATTCTTAGAAACATGATTCATGAGGAAAGGATTGGGGAGGGAGAATAAGAGATAAGACATATTTACAAAAAATTTTTTAAATTTATTTTTTAAATTTATTTTTCCACATCTTGCAATTCTTTCTGGTGTTGCGACCACCAATTAAATAATTTGAATACATTTTGTAACGCGCAATTCTTAACATGTTTATTACAACGTAGACTATATGTAGGATCTAACTTATTTAAAGCAGGAATATCATCATAAGCAGCATCCAAGGCCTCGATAATGTAACCATATACCGCATCGTCCACTATATCGGCCAACCATTCTCGCTTTTCAAGTCCCTTTACGTACACGAGAGAGGACTCTTCTTCATCTTCTTCATGTAGCTGTAATTTTTCATTTACCCCAACGATAGCTGTCGTAATCACGCGCTGAGCCATGCTATAGGGAACATTTCCATCTTCCCATTGTAAGCCATGATGATGTTGAGTCAACCATGAGGCTTGGCGCCTCTCCGATTTTATGAGCATACTCCATGGCACAGGACATGCGAAGAAATAATGTGATAGGATAAATCCTCTCCTCAGGATTGCCGCTTCCTTCACAATAAATTGTTTGTTTAGGATAAATCCTTGCAGATCGACAAACGTTGGTACAGACATGATGAGATCTCTCTCTTCGATGTGAGTTATTCGAGAGGAATGACGAAACTCTACAACCAGCTCACATCACTCTGGTTATGTACCCTCTTCCCCTCTCTCTAAATGGTTGTTGGTGTAAACATTTAGGTGATTCTGCGCACAACGTTGGTCAACGGGTTGTACTGGATCACGCGATCATGTATGATGAGACAGTACGCAGTGGTATTATTAGGCATATTCTCCTTACACTCAAATTCCAATCTCACATCCACTGTTGCACTCTTGACCGATTCGTTTTGTCGAGAACAATCAATAATCACAAACGGACCTTGACGTAGAAATAATGTGACGGTGAGACTTGGCTCGAGGTACTCGTATCCGTAATAATTTTTGCAGAAACGCGCATACGTGTCGTACAGAATCGACCATCTGTTTTTATCGAAATCCAAATTCATGTCGTCGTACGGATAACATTCCGAGTTCAGGTAGAGTTTCACGTTGGTTAATGTGCATTCGTCGAATCGACTAGTATCCTCAGACATGACATTCTTCCGGCCTGTCTGCAGAGCAAAAAATACGTATCGCGGCTTTTCCAGCTGAGTCGCGGTCTTAATGGCCCACGAATGCTTGGTTGTACGCTGCAACAGCGGAAACTCGTACAGATCCCACGAGCGAAAACCCATGCTGAGGTAGCGTCCGCTTTCCAGAGCGCGCAGCATCGACAGCTTCTTAACTTCGCTCAACAACACATGGGGCATTCGCCATTGTATCTTGAATATATTGATCTCAGGCTCCAGCGCAGAATTTCCATACAGACAATTATTGTCGTTGCGCGAACGTATTAAGATTAATTCATGACGCGCGTTAATCACCACGCGTCTGTAATCCTCGCAAAATCCCAATAACATGTGGAGCGGTACACAAAAATTAAAGTGTCCATTCACAGTAGTCGGTGCATCCCAGCCGGCGTTTCTCATTATCACGCTTCTATCGGATGACATTGTTACATAATTTTTGAGCAAACTTGTTATTCCAACATTTCTGCTGCGATCAATCTCCATACCATCGAGCTCATAGCGAATCTCATCAAACATGAATGCGATGCAATTATTTCCTAGTGTCACATCGGATCCTTCAACTGGGTTGTTTATCTTCAGTTCTCCCTCGATGTATAGGAAACTCTCATACGGTAATGTATACAGATCCTGTTGTTGTATGGGTATTCTTATCTCATCACTGTGTCCAAATGTTGTGTTGGCAAACGGGTTGTATGTGTGAGTCTCAATCTTGACAATGCGATCGTCAAAGACTGGCTCTTCCCCGATGTTGAGAATGTCTGTCATTGTTCAGATGTTTCGCACCGCGAATCCCAAAGAATGTAAAAACGCAACGTTTGATGCTTTGAGTTTCTTTTTATTTGTGCGCCCGGTTGATTTGCTATTAGCGAATGTTGTTGTCGCTGGCTGTGGAAAAATTGTGTTGTCTTTCGCGTCTTTCGATCCGTTCAACACGAGCATCTCATACACCCTCGTATGGGTGTTATCGCTGTCGCCGTCGTATGTGTAATCTAACTGTGATCTCTTCCCCTCGAAAATCGAGTAAATGTCCGTCTTGGTCGACAACACGTAACATGAAATCCGTAATGCTCCGCGCGACGATCGGAAGGTAAATGATCTGCGCCGGCGTTTCCGATATCTTATATCCTGGTGGTACCCTCGGTGAAAATTCATGTATCGTGTGAACGAGTTTGCCGTTACTGTATGCACCCGCGGTCACGTTACACTCTATGCGGATAATGTTCACATTGATAATGTTAATCGGCATGTCTGACTCGTACCATTTTCGCGGTTGCAGTATACGATTGGAGAATCCCAGCAGTGATCCAATGTTGTTGGGCTTACTAAAATTTATTCTGTAGGCGCATTTAATCTCGCTTCTCATCGTATTGTAGTTAGCACGGAGCACTATCGGATAACCTTCAAAGTCACCGTTGTCATTGGTTTTTTTATCACCATCATGAACAGCGTGATGTTTCCGTGAAAGTACACGTTTCAAAAACTCATGTATCGCTTGCAACTCGTACGAACCCTCAGGAATTGTAATTTCCGCATTGTCATTGCCAAAGTAAAATTTATTATTCGAGGAATTCACATTCGATATAGTGTGATAGGTTTCAAAATCCGCTAGACCGAGTTCGTATTCCGCGTCGCTCAAATCTATGGGGGGAAAATAGTTGACCGCGAGGACGCTACTCTTCCCCGTCACTGTTAGTGTTAGCGACATGTTGACAAAACTGGTTAGCGAATACTGAGTTAAATAGCGCAATGTCCATCCTTAAATTCATGTGAGATAAACTACAATTCAAGCGTTCGGAGAAACTGCAAGCACAATTGTCCGCAGATGCTTTGATCGTAAGTTTGAACAGGTGTGTAATTGTAGTCTATTTTCGTAACATTTAAGTATCGCACCAACTCCTTGGGTGGCCGCAGATTGCCGAAACTATCGAAATATATAGCGTGATCCCCCCTTTTTGCGTACGCTACCCAATGAGTACCAGGTCCTTTGGTGTTATCCAAATTTACAATACCACTTTCGTTTCGATATATACCACCGATCGGTAACGAGTCACGCATGAAAACACCTCTAAAATACGGAATGCGCATACGTTTCGCCAATTGCAGTAATTGTAAATTGGTAGTTACACCCTGCGGCATTTTTAGCGTCTCTTTGACGTTTTTTTTTTTCTCTTTGCAACTCCACGTCCACGCTTGTATGGAGCGAGATACAGTCCGCGACCTTCCATGGCGCGATTGTGACGTAGCAGCTCTTGCAATTGACGTTGCGCGGCTTTTCTGTCGTTCACCACTTTCGCGACTCCCGCTGCTCCACCAATCAGGGATCCAAGCGTGCCCAGCACTGGTAGAATCGGCAATATGCCACCGCGTTTCGCTACCGAAAGTATCCGTTTCTTCGCCGTCTTTTTCTTCGTCTTCCTCATCGTCTTCGTCTTGAGGCCCATACCGAGCTTTGTCTTGGCTTTCATCGCTGCCCAGACAGCTGTGGCGGCAGCTCTTTCGCCAAGAGTTGATTCTCTCGCGGTAATACGTTTTCGCGCTTTCACAGCGAGTATATTATCAGCAACGTGTCGTTCACTGAGATTGTTGCTTCGAGAATATGCAATGTCGTGCTCGCGACACGCGGCATCCAATAGGTTGATACCTCGATCGCCTCTGGCTAATCGCTTCTGTAGCCGCGTGCCCGGACCACAAAATTGATAGCCGGGGATATGAAGCTCGACCGGAAGTGCGTTTATCGCGTGATTTAATAGGCCTCTACCTTTTTGCGTTGACATTCGCTGCAATCTTTTATCATTGGCGCTGGACCGTCGATGTGCGTTTGCTGCCACGGTCTATTATAATGTTCGAAACAGCGACGATAGGTCCAGACCTCTGAATCCGCCTTTATATGCTCCGGAAGTTTGTCCCACACGTGGTGGACGTAATCACCGCACATTCGCAATAAAACTGCTTTAGACACAAATTGCAGCTGTTCGGCACTCAAATCGAGAATATCGTACGGATGTGTTAGCAAGATAAACATCTTAACGCTACTGAGCGATACGTGGTTTCGCTCAGCTATAAATAGGCGGACATGTGATCCGAATCGGGAGTGGAAAAAATGAGATTCGTGCGACAACCTTTGACGATACGTGTGACGAATTGTGACGACAGAGTGGGTTCGATGGGAGACGACGCGGAGATGCGTAGACACGGTACGATGTTACCGACTACTATACGCGCGATCATTTGCGGCCCCTCGAACTGCGGTAAAACCAACGTTCTGATAAGCCTACTGGAAAGTCCGCACGGTGTACGTTTCGAGAACGTGTACGTGTATTCAAAGTCGCTGCAACAGCCGAAATATCGGTATCTGGAGAATTTGTTGACGTCGATCGACGAAATCGGCTACTTTACGTTCTCCAATAACAGTGACGTCATTCCACCGAGCGAAGCATGTCCAAACTCGATTTTCGTCTTCGATGACGTGGCGTGTGACAAGCAAGATACGATAAGAGAGTACTTTTCAATGGGACGCCACTCGAACGTCGATTGCTTCTATTTATGTCAGACGTACGCGAGAATACCAAAACATCTTATACGTGACAACGCAAACCTGCTGATCATGTTTAAACAGGATGGTACCAACTTGAAACATGTGTACAACGATCACGTGAATACCGATATGTCGTACGAGGATTTCAGTAAATTATGTCGTGTGTGTTGGCAGCAAAAATATGGATTTTTAATGATAGACAAGGACAGCTCGCTTACGAACGGTCGATACAGAAAAGGATTTAACGAGTTCGCGATACCGCAAAACGATTAGTCGTTGTCGATAGTCTGTCGAGAAAGGTGAAACGCGAGCGTTCGACACTCTACCGACATGGCTGGGAGCGATACTATTCGCGAGCGTGAAAAGATAGCGAAGGAGATTGCGAAAACGAGCGAATCGATCCGCAAGAAACATCGCGCTTTGAAGACCGGTAAGATCGATGACGATATCGTGGTCAAGACCCACTTTAGACCTATTATCGAACCGCTACAAAAGATTGTCGACAACTCAATCGCGGTGAAAAATGAGTCGGACAGTAACGTGAAGATTGCAACGTTACCCACTGTTAAGCGGTACAAGGAGGAGGAGGAGGAGGAGGAGGAGACACCGAAAAAGAGAAAACGGCTACACGCAAATCGGAATATTCCGCGAGTGCGAAATATTTTGACGCCACATACATCGAACGTTTCATTGCATGAACCGCTGATAACCTCTACACCAACCACCTCTACACAGTCTGCGACAACAAAAATCGTACAACCTACGGTACCCGAATCACTCGAAGATGTTTTCGAAACCACCGGCAACTCGCTCGAAACATCCGTTCGAAACCTGTTACACACGCATGAAGGTCAAGAAGCGTTGCGAGAGCACTTTGGGCCACTAGGACAACAGTACATGGGCACACTTCTGGGTGGTGACGAAAAAAAAGAGATCGATCACGTGTACGGTGTCTATTTCGACAAGAATGAAATGCGGCTCGGTAACAAAAGATTCGACGTCGACATGTATGACTCTATAATTATAGACAAAGTGAAGTACATTGGTACACCGGGATTATACGAATTGATCTTCAAGAGAATTCCCGATGACGACATTTACACGGATGATGATATGTATAAATACAAGAGCATATTATTGGCGACGAATGCGCATAAACGCAACTATGATGCGCAAGGCCAATTACTAAGCAACAGGGGATACAAGTATAAGCACATAATCGCACCGTTGCTGCTGATCGCACCGAAAAAGAAAAAATCTGGAAGGGGAGTATCTATGCCTCGCACTATGATGCTATCCGACAATAAGATTGATTACGTGCACTGGGACGACCCAAACGAGCTAGTGGATCGGTTACGATTGCTGGACGCTTCGCACCAAGCTGGTCACAACGCTCACGACAACGAGATCCTGTCGATCATCGAGGAACTTCGCGAAGCCGGCATTATTATAAATTAAACGGTGTCTCGACACATTTAATCAGTCGACTGACGTCGCGTGACACTTCACGAAGCAGAGAAAAAATGTCTATCAACAAATTTGGATTGTTCGAGCGGAAAACTGATGCAACAAGCGATCATAGGGATAGATTTATGAGAAGTTATGTGCGTGAGAAAGCTCTGTGTCGCGTCGCTACAGATTATGACGCGAGATCGCGCAAGATTCGCCGTGTAGCGCAACCTGTGGCTGACACCGATGCCGTCAACAAACTGTATGTGGACCAGTGCATTAAAACGTTGATGAATCAACAGAAACAGTCAGATGAGAAGCTGACTGCGTTAGAGAAGGACGTGCGAGCAATACAGACTGCGATAAACGACCTTCAACGCGCGACTAATTCAGAAACGGCAATCAACCTCTAATGGGCTGCAGTGAACGGATCAGAAACATCCATCAAACAATTATCGAACACCTAAGAAGGTTTATCGAATGGTTACAGACAACTGTTGAACGGCTACAAACAGGTTTCGAACGGTTACGAACACTTATCGACGTGTTACCACACTACAATGAGCGGCAGTGAACGACCCGGAAGCAGCAGTGAACGACCCGGCATTGAACGACCCGGAAACGGTGGCGAACGGTCTAGCTACGAACGAGGCTACAAACACCTCAAGGACGGCTGCGAACAAGGCTACGAACATGTCCTTAAAGGCTACATACAAGGCTACAAACAACTCAAGAACGGCTACGAACGGTCAAGGGACGTCTGCGAACGAGGCTACGAACGGGCCAGAAGCGGCTACGAACTGGTCAGAGACGATTGTCAACAAGGCTGCGAACGGGTCAAGACCGATTTTCGAATAGGTCAAAGACGGCAGTGAATAACGCAAAACGGATCACGAACGGATAAAAACGGGTCATAAACGGGTAAAAAACGGGGTAATAACGGATCAAGAACGGGTCACGAACGGATCACAAACGGCTATCTAACGCATATGGAAGATAAAGAACGGGTAAAAACGGGTAAAAACGGATAAATAACGGGTCACGAACGGATAAAAACGAGTCAAGAACGGAACAAGAACGAGTTAGAAACCAAAATGAACAATAAAACGAATAACAAACGGCCATCGGGAAAAACCGATGAAACGAATAATCAACATAGTTTGGAGAGACGACAGTTAGTGAACGAACTGCACGCGCCGGCAAGAAGAAATTTTCCTCGAAGACATGTCATAGTGCGGGGATACGATGATCTGTGGCAAGCCGACATTGTCGAGATGCGTCCGTACTCCCGTTTCAACAAAGGTTTCCACTACATACTCACCGTTATCGATGTGTTGAGCAAGTATGCGTGGGCCATACCACTCAAGGGTAAAGGAGGAAGCGAGACAGCTGACGCACTCGCTGAGATAATTCGAGATAGCAAGAGATGCCCGAAAAACATACAAACTGATATGGGGAAGGAATTTTATAATGCTCACGTGCAACGGCTTATACGGAAACATGACATTAATCACTATTCTACATATTCGGTATTGAAGGCGTCGGTCGTCGAGCGATTCAATCGCACGCTAAAGAACGATATGTGGAAGATGTTTACGTTGAATGGCACTTACAAGTGGATCGACATGCTACCGCGACTCGTATCGGATTACAACGCGCGCAAGCATCGAACGATCGGTATGCGACCCGCTGACGTTACCCCCGCGATCGCTGAAAGACTCTTGACTACTGTGTATAACCGCGTAAATATCGCGGGTCTGGCAAAATTCAAAGTAGGTGACCCGGTACGTGTTAGTAAGTATAAACAACTTTTCGAGAAGGGTTACACGCCAAATTGGACAACCGAGGTGTTTACGATAGTTAAAGTGCAGCGTACTAATCCCGTAAGCTATCTACTCGAGGACTATCGCAAGACATCTATCGCTGGAGCGTTTTATGAGCACGAGTTGCATCGCGCAAATTATCCGGATGTGTACCTCGTGGAGAAAGTACTGCGCAGGAGAGGTGACGAGGTTTACGTGAAATGGTTGGGATTTGACAATTCGCACAACTCTTGGATACATAAGGACAATGTTATTTGATTCAACAATTTTTTTTTATTTTCATAAATAATATATAATGTGTACAACATATATAATATTTGAAATATACGATATGTATAACAAAAAATATATACTCTTTATTACTACATCCTTTCCTTACACTATTTATATAAATGTGAAATATAAATATAATTATGACATACATATGTTATATATAATATAGTTTATTTACAACGGTATCTTATAATGTCCCCATGGTAAGGTGTCAGTTGAATCAGGTACGATATACCGCTTGTCGTCATATGGACTTAGAGCAATTTTTTGCTCGCGAATGGTATACACTTCATGTAATTTAGATCTTATGCATGACTGTTGGCGTGTCATTTCAATCTCTTCATTCAAACACCTCGTGTAATCGTCGAACGTTATCGTTCTTGCGACAACGTTACTCTTGACGCCTTTGACCTTTTTTGTGTCCTTTTTACCATCCACTCGCAACGCTTACATTTTTGCTCTAAGCCCAACAAATTCAGTCATTATTGTACCATTGTTTTCATCTTTCATTAGACCCGGTACCTTTTTATTCACAAGCGGTATACCGTACGCATTGTCTGCTGGATAATCGCTCGTATCAAATCTGTCGACGTTGCGCTTTATATTCTCATACAAATCTTCACACTCGATGTGATAAATAAGACTGTCTGTGTCGGTGTACATTACTCTACATTTATCACGATACATTGGTGACATGTATTCGTGATGAAACTCGTATAAACATGTTTTAGAAATGTCGAGTATACACATACCGACATAGATTGGTTTGTATAATTTTACTTCAAGTTTGCGCAATTCTACTGCGATAAGATTTTCCGAAAATATGCTTCTACTATGAAAATTTGGTTTCGCGATCATTGCCTCTGCACCGTACCTTCCACCCCAATATGTTAAGAGCTTTACATCGACATGATTTCGAACGTTTTCCATAGTTTTACCGAATACGGCGTTGTTCATCAATTTGTACAAATTTTTCTCGAAATCATTTTTCGCTAGTGTTCTAAATTTCGTATTTAGTTCGATGTAATCGCGGAGCCATGCGGATTGAGCGAATTGTAATATACGATGTATTTTTGTAACGCGAAGACCGTGTTGCATACATTGCTGCAGGTTGCGGTAGTGTATGACGTAACGCTTCTTATCATACAGAGTCGCGAGAAGTTTATCTTGCCGCTTGCCGGGCGGTTTGTCGCGTGTCGGGCAAAACGGTAGATCAGCATGTGCGTTGTGTTTACTTTGCGGATACTCGAGATCGACTTCGAGAATGTAGCCTGTAGGTGAATCTAGCGCGATGGATGATACGTTAAAATCGGATACATCGTCGACCCATCGAAAATCGGCATAAGGCAATGGTTGACACATTGCCCATCCGTACAAATTATTTACATCAAAATACATGAGATACGATGATGGTTTCGATGGATCGTACGATTGCATGTACTTGTTATTAGCATGTGCATATCTGTTGGAGCATTGGCTTAGTCCACCGCGTATACCACGTTCGATAAACATTACCATGTCGATATCAGTAAGCAATTCAAACGTAATATTTGTATGCTTCAACATGGCATCCCACGTGTATCCGGGGAGAGTATAGTAATACGCGGGGTCGAGTCCATAACTTTTAATGCAGCTATCGCGGAAATTTTCAAAAATGTCTGCTAATAACAAGACATCAGTTTTTAAATACAAGTCGCTATATTCACCCAACGTTCGAATGGAGAACTGCTTCCATACATTCTCGGCGTGTGCATAATCGCTCTCGGATACTGTGTCACCGGTCAAGGAACTGTAAAATGATTCGCGCGGTGGTAAACATGTATCTTGAAGTCTTTCGAAACAGTCTATATATTCGTACGGAAATACACCCTTCCGTGTTAATAAATTGAAATTTTCAGTTGATAAATTTTGAAATTTCGATTTTAAAATTAAGAGTTTATCTTTATTCAAAAATGAAGCCAATTTGTCGAGACTGGTTGTAAGAAATTTATATGAATCGATAAAACGCAAGTTAATATTTCTGCAATTGATATGTCTGGAATTATAAGCTGTAAGTTTAACATTTTTTGTGAATGAAATATACTTTTCTTTGGTTATCGGAAGTACATTGATTCTCCCTTTGAACGCTGTAGCTATTTCTTTAATTATAAAATGTGCGTCGTAACCGGATAAATTGTGAAATACTATTGGAATGACATAAGATTCTTTGTAATTTAGATTACACCTTGAATGCGCGGGACCTCTGTACCGCCCGGTCAGATGACAATGATCGCGTACGCGTTTATGATCTTGCGTGAATGGTTTTTCACATATATGACAATGCGTTGCGCTATGAAATTTTTCAGACTCATCTGATGTCAAATTTATCATGGGGACATTAGTTGATAAAATAATGTTTACATCTTGTGCTAAATTTTTAAGTTCTTTGGTGAACCATGATACGCAATCTACACCACGACGAGAATGATACACGGATAATGAATTATTGTATGAGCAATGTACATAATAAGCTATGCTAAATACTTTGTGATGTTGATATAAATTTTTCTCCTTATCTGTCTTCGCTAAGATGCATTCCAAGTCGGCATACACCACGAATGGAAGCCGCTCTTTGTTGTAGTAGTTTTCGAATGTTAGCCACTTGTCATCTCTCGGTAACAGGATAGCGCAGTCATTCATCTCCCAACAGTCTACCATGTGTGACTGTAACTTGTCGTCTGAATGGAAGTAGTGTAAACATCTAAAAAAAAAAATAATAAAATAATAAAATAATGAATTTCATCTTTTAAAGAAAGTTTTTAAAATTTATATATTACGTTCTTATTAAAATATACGTACCGATCACAGATATATTTCATGTGTTCTTTTTTGCTCAATTGTGATGATACAAGCCGAGATAGATTCTTGATCCATGTGAAATGTCCAACGCTGTTGTTATGTGGATCTTCCACATACAGCAAGTTGACATGCTTGTCTTTCTTCAGTTCACTGAGACGTATCGGGGCAATGCCCACGTTCCCTTCACCGCGTAGTATCAATGTGTATACATTGATTGAAATGTTGTTCGCATGTTCAAACCTTTTAATTTGATTCACAGTCACTGGAAACTCAATGTCTTGGAGATTCAGCACTTTTGTATAATGCGGATACGAAGATTCCCGTTCCATGTGTCTTTCAGCAGGATATAGAGCAGCAACCACTGACCAAGCAAAACATGCATTGTCTGCTGATCGCACGTTCACCACCGCTCTTTTGATTATTATTTCTCGCGGTAATTTGATATGGCATCCCGCGTGCATTGGATTATACTTATTTATATTGACTATCAAATCGATTATTCGCAACAATGCCCAACCACTATCGCGTTCCTGGAACTCTTCAAGCGATGCTAGCGTGGGCTCGATAACGCGGCGCTCGTACCACTCGCGTATATCAGACGTGCGAAAGAGTTCATAGTTTCTCGTATTGATACTTTTATTGGCTTGTTTATCACCCGATATAAACTCACCGTTGAATACAGTGTTCACTTTCACACTAGTGTGTTTTTGCAACACTTTCTGCACGTTCTCGATCACAATGTCTTTGGCGTTTTCCAAAAATTGAAGCGGTTCGATATAGTCTGCATTAATTACCGCACCGGTCAGTATACGGTTTTCGAACGCCGTATCGATCTCGCGCCAAACTAGTCTTTGCGCGTTATTGTCACCGCCACTGTATTCACCACCACTTGGTATAAATTGTCTCTGCAAGCGTATCTTAACACCCTCGAGTCGTGCGATTCTGGCCACCACAGATTGTCTATTTCCAATCGAAATTCGCGGACGCTTGACACGACTGCGTTCTTCGAGCTGTGTGATAAATTCCTCACACTGTTGCAACCATCCAAAATACTCCCCCAATGTAGCGACTTGGTGGGACATCTCCAACAGGTCGCGTTCAGTCTGCTCTATGTTTTCCATATTGTACACTTTTTTAAATAAGTCTTCTACTTGCAATACTTTTTATCGATCGACCAGTCTATGCGCTCTCAAATCACGTACTATGGTTTGACACGGCGGCAGTCCTCATTATATATTTCGTCCAATCATTTGTTCCTGTTCAACGTATGATGAAATTTTCTCCAACACGTTGATAAGCGCGACCAATCCAAGATCCCTCGGATAATTCTTCGAACTAGCTACCGCAGTATTCGCTATCTGTTTACAAATTCCAGCGGCCGAATATCGGTGCTCACTTTTGTTTATAAAAACATGTCCTGACGCGAAAAAGTGCGATTACTCATGACCGAATCTTAGCCGCCGGATGTCGGCGCTCGTAATTCCGCGTATTGGGGGTGGTACCGCCAAAGCGACCTGCAGTATGCTGTTTTGTTTATACAAACGTGTCACGACACGTTCGTCGATAAGCGCAGATAAATCATTACATGTTTATCAATTCGCGCTGTCGGCGCTCCTTGTAACATAATACATTGTTTTGTTTATATCGTTTATAAATTCTAGCTTCCGAGTTTCGGCGCTGGTATCTCTTCCTAGAAGAGACAATAAAGACTCGCCACTTATGGGGGAGGTACCGCGGGGTGACCGCATAATGCACTACGCACTTATCTTGAAACTTGATATGTTTATAAACATATCTTGAAACTTGAGCTGATAAGATAAGCTTATCTTTTGTTTATAAACATATCTTGAAACTTGATCTGATAAGATAAGCAATTCTTGGAATTTGATCTGATAAGATAAGATTTTCTCGGAATTTTAACTGATAAGCTCCCCCTCCCCGCGTGACGTCATCCCCCTCGCCTCCGATTACCCCCCCGCCCCGCACCCCCCCTCGGAGGACCCGGGTTAGAACCGGCCCTTTATAACTACTTGCAAATTACATATTTTTTTAAAGGTAACTATATATGTATATGTTTTCTTTACACCAATTTATTCATTACATTATTTTGTTTATAAAAATATTGAGATAACAAGACATTAATTTTTATAAAAAATTTTGTTCAAACGCTGAACACCCTGTATATGTATATGCATACATATGTATAGTACATTTTTCCTTTAAATTGTAAAAAAACTATATAGGAAACAACAGAAATTGCAAGAAACGTATATTTTAAATAAAGAAATAATAGCAGAAAATGAAAATATTAATGACGAAATACACAATAATACAAATGCAGATATCCATGAAAACACAAAGCAAGTAGATCAAGATGAGCGAGCTTTTCAAGATGTTATTATGCATGACGAATTAGCTGCAATGGGTATTGAAATAGATACTGAGAATAATGAGGAACAAATAACATACACACTGAATAATAATGAATTGGAAGAAATATTAGAAAACAGTGAGAGTGAAGAAAATGAAACTTTAATAATAGATAGCAATATAGATGCACACCGTATAAATGATGGCAGTATACCAGGAAAATGTATAGTAGATTTAATGTATCATTTTGAACAATTGCACGAAAAATTTGACAACCACTGTCGCGGAATAGAATGCAGCTTTCGTGACTTAACATTTATCGGTGCCGTTACTCATGGATTGAAAAATAGACTCATTTTCAAATGCCGAATGTGCAATTTTGAAAGCTCTGTCTGGAGTGAGCCACGCCCTGAAGAAAGTCTTGATGTAAATATAGGGGCAGTGGCTGGCGCTATATTAACAGGTGCAGGATATACACAATTAAAAGAAAGTTGCGCTGCTATGAATATAAAATGCATGGGACAAAAAGCATATAACAAAGCACATGAAAATATTGCTGAAGCATTCGAAAGAGCTGCTAAAGAAAGCATGAGTGCTGCTGCGAAGGAAGAACGAGAATTGGCAATACAACGCAATGAAGTAATAAATGGAATGCCATATATAACAGTAATAGGAGACGGAAGCTGGATGAAAAGATCATACAGAACAGGACGATATGATTCTTTATCAGGTGTAGGCACAATATGTGGTGCGCGAACAGGCAAAGTGCTGCATATGTCTGTAAGAAACAAATATTGTGCCTTTTGTGCAAAAGCAGAGAAACTTGGAAAAGAACCTGCAAATCATAGATGTTATAAAAATTGGGGCAGAGATTGCAGTTCCACAAGCATGGAAGCAGATGCGATTGTAGAAGGTTTTAAAACAAGTATAGAAAAGCACGAATTAATTTATTCCACATTTATAGCGGATGGAGATAGCAGCGTGTATAAAAAAATAATACAGGCAAATCCATATCCTAATATTTTCATAGAAAAAATTGAATGTCGGAATCATTTATTGCGCAATTTGGCATCAAAGATAAAAGAAATAGCTAAAACAAAAGGACGTTTTGGTAAATTAAGAAATGTTATTGACAATCGTGTACTTAGAATTAGAACAGCTGTGGTAAAAGCTGTGGAGTATCGTTTGGAGGAGCAGAGCACAATGCAGCAAAAAATATTATTATTAAAAATGGATATGAACAATATAATTAGTCATGTTTTTGGTGAGCATAAAGAATGCGGAAATATAGGATATTTCTGTGATGGATCGCAGAAAGAAAACGAAGAGAATTACATTCCACAGTTGAAAAAGTGTGGATTATATGAAAAGCTGCAGAATGCATTAAAAAATATTAGTTGGAATGCCAAAAGTTTATAGCAGAACAAAGACAGTAACAGAGTAGAAACTTTTAACTCTGTTATATCAAAATGTATTGGTGGAAAAAGAATAAATTTTGGTCTAAGAGGATCATATGAAACGTGTTGTAATGCTGCAGTAGTTGCATTTAATACTGGTAAGCCTATAAGTCACCTTAGCTATACTCTGGGAACTAAACCAGGAGAAATAGCAGTGGAATTTGAAAATGAGAAAGAGAGTACACGTAAAAAAATTAATGCACATGACACGAAAAAAAGATCGATGCCACGGCGTGTTAAACGTGCAATGACAGACAGAGATTATGGTCCGCAGGCAGATAAACCTGATGCAACATCAGCCGAAGTAGAATTAAGAAAAGCGCAACACATGCATATGCTACGAGAATGGCAAAAAAACCGAATAGAGATAGAAGAAGAAACTAAAGAACAAGCAGCAAGCGGTATTTGGCAATATTATCGCACGAAAATAATCACCGCTTCTCATTTTGGACATATATGTAAAATGAGAAAGAGTACTTCTTGTGCATCAAGAATGAAATCAATAATATATCCACAACAACTAAATGTGGAATCAGTGCAACACGGAACAGAAAATGAGAATGTTGCACGCGAAAGCATCGAAAATGCATTAAAAATTAATATTAAACGTTGCGGATTATTTATAGATTCAGAAATACCATTTATAGGCGCTTCGCCAGATGGATTAATAGGAGACGACGGAATAGTAGAAATTAAATGTCCATTCGCAGCACGATTTTTAACACCAGAAGATGCGATTGCGGCAAATGTCTCGAAACTGCAATCGTTATATAAGAACGAAAAAGATGAAACAATGAAACGCAATCACATTTACTATTAAGTCAAGTACAAGGACAATTACATATAACGCAGCGAGAATATTGCATTTTCGCACTATGGACGCCATTAGGATTAAAAATGGAAAAGATTTTACGTGATGATATATTCTGGGCAGAAAATATGGTTTCAAAACTGGTGCGATTTTATGAAGATTGTATATTACCAGAATTAATTGATCCTAGATTGGAAAGAAATATGCCAATCCGCGAACCTGAATATATAATTGAAGCAAAAAGAGCAAAAATTATAGAAAAAGAAAAATGAACAAATAAATTTACACGAGAATAGAAGACAAGCATTAAAATTATATAAAAAAATTGAATGAAATATGAATTAATTAATGATGTTAAAATGCATTCTGCACTAGGCGCAGTGATTACTGTCAATCATAATGCATTCTGCGGCGGGGCGCAGTGATTGCTGTCAAAAATGCATTCTGCGGCGGGGCGCAGTGATTGCTGTCAAAAATGCATTCTGCGCCGGGGCGCAGTGATTGCTGTCAAAAATGCATTCTGCGCTGAGCGCAGTGATTGCTGTCACGAAATGCATTCTGCGCTAGGCGCAGTTTATTTTAATATAATTTTATAATATATAAATAAATTATAATAAACATGTACGCTCTGCTCATCTATCTGCATTCTGTGCGTAGCGCAGTAAATTGTATCATATAATTGTATTACAAAAACCATATGTGTACATATGGGTGCATTTATATCTTACTGTTAGAGTTAAAAATAGCTATTCTCTGGTGGATATGATTGCAATCCATTTGTACTATAGCAGCATGTCTATACTGTCTACTGTTTACTGATATACTATGTATCTATAGTAAGTATATTTAGTTTTCAAAATTAAATTATTTTATTAATTATTTTTTAAATTAATTATAAAATTATTTATCTTTGCACATAAAAATATGTAATATATCATTGATCTAAACAATATTATTAAATTATATATATTTAATATTTATAATAAATTTGAAAATTGTACAATTCTACATTCATTTTTCCAGTAAATTTGTATGTGTAATGATTACATTAGTATGATGCCTGAATGAGAACATATGGCTTTCCCGAAAATCGGGTGATGAAATATATAGCCGGTTTGACGATTTAGAATCAGATATCGAATCAATTACGCGTTTTATTATTTGCAATATTAACGTATAATGTTTTGTGTGTATTTATATATATATATATATACACACACAAATATTGTGTTAATATTACAAATGATAAAACGCGTGATCGATTCGATATCTGATTCTAGATCGTCAAACCGGATATATATTTCATCACCCGATTTTCGGGAAAGCCATGTCCTCATTCAGGCATCATACTACTGTAATCATTACACATATAAATTTACCGGAAAAATAAATGTAGAAGAATTGTTCAATTTTCAAATTTTTCTATGTATTTTTATTATATACAGGGTGTTAAATTTCAAACGTAACAGGTGGAATATCTCGTAAACAATGCATTTTAGAAAAAAATGTTTCCTACAAAAGTTGTAGGGTTTCGGAGGGAACATAACACAGTAATATTCATATAACCTTGGGCGGCGTCTCCAAGGTCAAGTGGAGATGAGAATGAATGTTTTAAATGGAAACCCATACTTTTTATTATAACATCTTTTTCTACTAATTAATTTGAACAACTTTTATCTAAAGCATTTTTTTATTTACCTAATATTTTTTAAGATATTCAAGAAAAACTTGATAACCCTTTCAACATGTTTTTCTATGTAAAAATTTCGTCTTTTTTATTTAAAGATTTATTAATAAAGTATTTTTTCTTTTCTGAATCTTTTTCTTCTGTCATTTGACTTTCAATCGTATTGTAGTCAATCAAAAAAACACATAACAGATAGACTGAGCAAATGCTCAGTGTGTTTACAGTTTTTTGTTGTATCGTCAGCGCCAATCCACGGACTTTCATATTTACGAAAGAAGGTGGGAATGTGTAACTTTTTAAATCTGTTACAGCAGTGTGCCTAATGTGGTCATAGAGTAAATTGTGTTTCCATTTTCTATTCTTTTTTCACTTGCCGTTATGGTGCGTTATACTGATGTGGAATATCGTAACATGCTTTTAATTTATGGTGAATGTGGATGAAATACTAGAGAAGCTGCTAGAGTTTACCGTCAAAGATACAATAGGCTCCATTATCCATCTTCCATGGTCTTCATTCGTTTATTTCATCGTTTAGGAGAACAAGGAACTTTTGCCGCTATCCGCAATATAAATCGGCCTCATCCAGTTTGTAATGAAGAAATGACAATAAACGTTTTAGCAGCAATTACTGTGAACCCTCATTACAGTACACGACAATTGTCACGGGAACTTGGAACATCCAACGTAAATGTTTGGAATATTTTGCGTCGTCAACACCAACATCCATATCATATCCACTTACACCAAGCATTAACGCAGGAAGATTATAATAGAAGATTAGAATTTTGCCGATGGGCCTTACAATGCTATGAAGAAGATGAAATGTTCTTTTCTAAAATATTATGGAGCAATGAAGCTACGTTTCATAACAATAGCCATGTGAATCGTCATAATCTTCATTATTGGAGCGACCAAAATCCTAGGTGGTTAAGACAAATTGATCATCAACATGTATGGTCGTTAATTGTGTGGTGTGCCATTATTGGTGACACAATTATCGGCCCATTTTTCTTCGATAATATCGTTAACGGACGAATTTTTTTGAACTTCTTGGTTGAGGAACTACCTCCTCTTCTGGAAGATTTGCCTCTAAACCTTCGACAGAACATGTGGATGCAACTTGACGGAGCACCTTGCCACTTTAGTGTAATCGTCAGACAACACATGAATGTTATTTTTCCTGACCGATGGATAGATCGGGGAGGCCCAGTGTCTTGGCCTCCCAGATCACCTGATCTGACTTGCCTAGATTATTATTTGTGGGGTAGAATCCGGGAAATTGTTTATGTTAATCCTCCAACTACAAGAGAAAACATGATAGAACGAATACGCGAAGCATGCGGAAGAATTTCAAGAGACGAATTACAAAGTGTGCATAATGGTTTCCAACGAAGATTGCAAACTTGCATAGATGCAAGAGGACAACACTTTGAACACTTAGATTAATGGAATTTTCTTTTTTATAAATAAAAAAGATTTGGTTGACTTCGTTACTTTTTCTAAAAATTTTTTTTGTAAAAATTCGTTCATTTTTAAATGTAAATTTATTAATAAAGTCTATTTCTTATTTGCTTCATTAATTATTTTATTTTTTCTTTTCTGAGTCCTTTTGTTTCGTCATTTAATCTTCAATATCGTAAGCTGAATGTTGAAAGAGTTATCAAGTTTTTCTTGAATATCTTAAAAAATATTAGGTAAATAAAAAAATGCTTTAGATCAAAGTTGTTCAAATTAATTAGTAGAAAAAGATGTTATAATAAAAAATATGGGTTTCCATTTAAAAAATTCATTCTCACCTCCACTTGACCTTGGAGACGCCGCCCAAGGATATATGAATATTACTATGTTATGTTCCCTCCGAAACCCTACAACTTTTGTAGGAAACATTTTTTTCTAAAAAGCAGTGTTTACGAGATATTCCACCTGTTACGTTTGAAATTTAACACCCTGTATATACATATAACATTATTTTGTTTAATCGATTGAATTGTTTGACCGAGTGATAAAACAGTTCACTTATGCGGTAAGGCATTAGCTACCATTTTTTTTACCTATGCAGTAGAGGTTAATTTTTATTCCTACCGCAATTAGTCGCCACCGTCAACGCGGAGTTGTCAGCTATGGGACAAGGAGCCTTAAGTTTCTTATATTATAGACATTAAAATACACAATCATATTTCAGATTCTGGATTAATACCAATTTCCTAGGAATAATAGGAGCCGTTGATGGAACACATATTGCGATTTGGCCACCTAATAGAAGAAGAGAATATTTATACATAAACAGAAAATTATATCATTCTTTAAATGTCATGATAGTAAGTAAACATTATTGAATAGTAGATGATTTTAATAGGAGATGATCTTTCTACCACAACGAGCGGCATAACATCGCAGCACGGGGATATTATACATTTTTCATTTTTTATATTTTAGGTTAGTGATTATAATGGCACAATATTAGCAGTAGTGGCAAATCATGGAGGTCGGACACATGATTCTAGAGTTTGGAACTCGTCTCGGTTATCGAGGCACATGTTAAACCAGTATGAAAATGGAAGGAGAAATTTATGGTTGTTAGGTAAGACACAATCAGCACACGCGCGCGCGCACACGCACGCACGCACGCCGCACGCACGCACGCTGTTACGTGCCGTAACCCTTTTTACCTCCTTACCTGCCGCGACCCTTCTTACCCTTCATATCCCTAGCAAGACCTATGTTGTCGGCTTTCCTTCAGTAGAAATAATAGAGCAATAAAACAATAGAACTACGGACACAGATCCATAAACCTCTTTTCCCAATATATAATATTGTCTTAAGGGAATACTATATAATTTTATATCTCTATCCAGAACCTTCCAAAACTTTCTAAAACTTGCCGACCATACCCTAAGCTCTGTAAATAAAGATCCTTCTCAGCTCAGTTCTCGTTTGTAGCTTGCAAGAGCAACATCTCTCCAATACTTAATAAAGCACCAAGCAAACGTATCCCGTATCATTTCTTTATTTATATTACGTCGCGTCTTTGCGCGTTCGTAACAATTGGTGGCAGCGGTGGGATACGCTGTTAAAAGTGCAAAAATTTTTTCGGGATATAATCTACGCAAGATTTATCCTTGGAACCAAGAGGAAAAACGTACATTTGAGAGCCAAAGTTCGAGAAAACTTTACATCGAAGTAGAAGATTCAAGGCCAGTTGTACTCCTACTTGGAAGAGACAAGCTCCAGTTAACCTGCTGAAATCCGGCGACCGATAAAACCCAGACGTATTATCAACGAGATAAAAGGCGCGAGGACATCAGGACGCTTTTGGAGAGCGTAACAACCAGCAAGTGGAAAGAGCAACTACGAGTAACGAGACTCCGTGGAGGACCATCACGTTAAAGGGCCACATCATCGATTCATCTGTTCCAGCGTGAAGCCATCTAAGCAACGACATGCTGCGCGTTTTATTACTGTGAATTAATGTATTTTCGAAATTTTAGAGATATTAAAGAGCACTACAATACCGATAGCTCGTCAGGCTCAGAGAGCAATATATTAAGTAGCGATTCTCAAAGCGATCACGTAATTTTAAATACCGAGACGATAATGAATGATCATACTGATATGCTAGAAAATCTTGTGGGAGGGGCGGATCATCTTGGCACAGACCGGCAAAGTAGAAGGTCATCTGTCGCTAGTAATAGTAGCTATTTTTCCGTCCGCCAGAGTTTATCACTTTTACCGATATTTAACGGCAAAAATATTCCAGTTACGCAATTCACAGCCGATTGTAAAGGAGTTTCTGAATTAGTCGATCCAGACGATAGAATATTCTTTTTCAGAGCAGTCGTTCAAACGAAATTGACAGGAGATGCCGCGTTAATAAGATCTATTTATACGATAACTGATCTCGATGAATTGTGTAGCGCGTTAGAGAGAGAATTTGGAAATTATAAAACTTTTGATCATTGGGAAGTGGAGATAAATAGTCTTCGGCAGAATAGAGACGAATCCATAGAAAATTACATATCTAGAGTAAGAAAACTCAATTCAGACATGATGATTGCAATTTCAAACTACCCTGATCCGGCAGCAAGGGCAGGACTAAAAGTTTTTGCAACTAATAAATTAATTGATCATTTTCTCGGCGGATTACCCAGACAAACGGGTCAACTGCTTTTTACACAAAAATTTAATACTTTGGAAGACGCGATCGAAAGCGCAGTTCGATTTATAAGGAAATCTCAATATCACGCAGAAAGATTTAGATCTAATCGGCAAAACGATCCATTAAGAATAGTTTGTAATTTCTGTAAAAAATTAGGTCATACCGAAAATGAATGTAGAAGAAAAACTTATCGAATGCAAAATCAAGACGCAACCTTTTTCGAAAATTCTAACCCTCAACAGAACGGACAAAATTTTAATAAGTACGAACCTAATTCCGCGCGAACTTATAATAACAATTCAAATATAAGTAGATTTAATAATACAGAAAGAAATCAATCTGATAAAAATGGGAGAAATTTTTCTAATTATAACACAAATTACCAAAACAGTAGTCAACCTAATCAATATAACCGACACAATAATAGTCAATTTAATAGCGGTCAATATGTTAACAGACAGTCTAGTAATCAACCATTAAATTCAAATAATAACAATTCACATTTAAACTTTCACGGCCAAGCGAAAAGCGCGCAACGCTTGGGCCAACAAACAAGTCGTGCAAACCCGATTCAATCAATAGAACAAGAACATACACAATTAGAACAACATCACGAAATCTCATCTGCGTCCCCTTTAATGAACTCAGAAACCCAGGAGACAGATTCTTATTAGACACGGGCGCCGATATAAATATTATAAAGGCAAATGCTCTAAATCGCGATACGCTAGTATATTTCGATGAAAAAATAGAAATTCAAGGCATAACGGAAGAAAAACAGCAAACTCTTGGAACTGTATATTTGCATTCGAGTACAGGAGTTCATATATTTCATGTAGTATCTAGTAAATTCCCTTTAAAAGAACAAGGAATCATAGGTTCAACCTTTTTACGACAGGAGAATGCAAAGATAGATTTTGAAAATAAAATAGTAACGATTAGTAATAACGAATCAATTCCATTAGAATATAGCAATCCAACAACATTGCCTGGCAGAAGCATATGTCCTATCTTAATTCAGACGAATCAACAAAATATTGATAATGCATTAGTGAATCATCAGGAAATACATCGTGGTGTTTTCTTAATAGACAGTATCGTAAAAGTAAATCAAGGTAAAGCATATACTTACGTAACTAATACAAATGAGGAAGAATTATATTTAGAGATTCCTGTGATCAATGTAGAGCCAGTGGAAATTACCACGAGCCGGAGGGACAGCTTTACATATCAAATAAATTCGGTGATTTCTAATAATTTAACGCAAAGATTAAAATTGTTAAAAGAAAATTTACAATTAAATCATTTAAACGAAGAAGAAAAACAATCAATATTACCCGTGATTGAAGATTATAATGACATATTTCATTTACCGGGAGATAAATTAAAAGGAACGAATAGAATTTCTCATTCTATAATAACTACGGATAATGTACCCGTATGCGTAAAACAATATCGATATCTCCCTATTCATACACAAAGATGAAATAAAAAATCAGGTCGATAAACTGTTAGAACAAGATATTATTAAATCGTCCATTTCGCCATATAACTCGCCGTTATGGGTAGTACCAAAAAAACCCGATGCCGACGGTAACAAACGGTGGAGATTAGTAATAGATTTCCGCAAACTAAACGAAAAAACTATAGGCGACGCGTACCCCTTGCCTAACATATCAGATATTTTAGATCAGCTAGGTAAAGCTAGATATTTCTCGTGTTTCGATTTAGCCTCTGGTTTCCATCAGATCCCGATGGACCCGCAGGATTCTCTAAAAACAGCTTTTAGTACGCCTAATGGTCATTATGAATATAAAAAGATGCCTTTTGGCTTAAAAAATGCTCCCGCGACATTTCAACGTTTAATGGATAATGTCTTAACCGGGTTACAGGGAAATGTATGCTTTGTCTATTTAGATGATATAGTTATTTATGCACAGACCTTAGAAGAGCACAAACAAAAATTAAGCCAAATTTTCGATCGTATTAAAGAGGCTGGTCTTAGTTTGCAACCAGAAAAGTGTCAATTTTTCAAAAGAGAATTAATGTATTTAGGCCATATAATATCGGACAAAGGAGTTAAACCTAACCCTGAAAAAATAAAGGCAGTAGAGCAGTATCCTATTCCGAAAAATCACAAGCAACTCAAGCAATTTTTAGGACTCGTAGGTTATTATCGACGTTTCATTAAAAACTTTAGTGAAATTACACAGCCGTTTACCTCACTGCTTAGAAAGAATGTAGTATTCAAGTGGGAAATGAGACAACAAATTAATTTTGAAAAACTTAAGAAATTATTATTAAACGAACCTATTTTACAATACCCAGATTTTGATAAAGAATTTTTATTAACTACCGATGCTAGTGATGAGGGAATCGGTGCAATTTTGTCACAAGGAAAAATAGACAGTGATCTCCCTATTGCGTACGCTTCAAGAACATTAAATAAAGCAGAACGAAACTACGATACTACGGAGAAAGAACTTTTGGCCATTGTCTGGGCAGTAAAACATTTTCGACCTTATTTATATAGTAAACAATTTAAAATCATAACTGATCATAAACCGTTAACTTGGCTTTTTAATGTAAAAGATCCATCATCCCGTTTAATGCGTTGGCGATTAAAATTAGAAGAATATAATTACGAGGTTTTATACAAAGAAGGAAAACAGAATACCAACGCAGACGCGCTCTCTAGAAATCCACAAATATCAGCTCTGCAAGTAGAGGCTTCCTGTAGTAATAAACCAGATACGAGTTATAGCCTGTTTCTACAGCACGCATTAAATGATTCATTGTGGAAAACTGATAATATAATCCCACAAATCTCAGGTAGCATAAAAGGACTGCTGGTAAAAGAAATAAATTCCTCTCCAAAAATTAAAATTACTCTTTCAAAAACTGACGGAAATAAAGCGGAAGATATAACACTTATACCGGGAAGCATTAAAATCACAAAAAAGAAACATTTAACCGAAGTGAATCTTATTACGCGCGAAAATAAATCAACGCCAATAAATCTAGAAATCGTATTTAATTGTTTAATTAAATTAAAAGAATACGTTATTGCAAATAACAAAACTGTGATATCAATAACACCTTTAGGAGATCCTGTTTCCAGAACAAAAATAACTCAAATGATAAAATATTTATTTAAAGACACACCAATTACGGTTTATTTGTTAGAATCTTTGACTCAGGAAATTAATGACCCAACTACAAAACAAAATATTCTTAAGCAACTGCATAATTCAGCGATTGGAGGTCATAAAGGCGTCACTAAAACACTTAAACGAATACAACAATACTATTCATGGAACGGCATGAAACAAGACGAAAAAAATTATATAAAGGCTTGTCATGATTGTCAAAAACGAAAATTAGTTAGAGAAAAAACGAAAGCACCTATGTTAATCACAGATACTCCAAGCGAGGCATTTGAGAAAGTAGCGATAGACATTGTAGGCTCCTTGCCGGAAACGGAAAAAGGACACAAGTATATCTTAACTACGCAAGATCAATTAACAAAATTTTGCACAGCATATCCCTTGCTAGATACAAGCAGTATTACCATAGCCGATATAATCGTTAACAAATATATTTACACTTTTGGTTCACCTAAAGAATTGCTGTCCGATCAAGGTAGTAACATCTCTGGAGAATTAATGAAAGAAGTTGCAAAAATCTTTAAAATAAAACAAATAAAAACAAGTGTTTACCATCCTCAATCAAATGGAGCATTGGAACGCTCACATCATGTATTGGCAGAATACTTAAAACCATATATTAATCAAAACCAAGATAACTGGGATTCGTTTCTAGATGCCGCCATGTTTTCATATAATACTGCGTACCACGAAGAAATTAAGATATCTCCGTACGAGTTAATATTTGGACGAAAACCGCGACTACCTTCTGTATTCGTAGAACCGCGACAGGGGATTACCCACAAAGAATTTCTCGTAGATTTGATTGACAAATTAACGTATTTAAGAAAAAACGCAAAGGAAAACTTGTTTAAAGCAAAAGAGTCGGCAAAAGAATATTATGACAAAAGAATAAAACCATTAGTGTTAGATCCGGGAGAATACGTTTATGTACTTCACGAAACGGTCAGAACAGGTAGTAAGAAATTGACAGATCAATATGACGGACCATTTGAAATCATACGTAAATTAAGTGATGTAAATTACGAAATTAAGAGAGGCAAACGTAATCAAGTTTTGCATGTTAATAAATTGAAACGCGCATATTTTCCATTACAGGGTGATGATGTCGATAACGACTAATTCAGAGTCTTTTGAAGCCTTTACAAACCAACCATTAAAGCGACTGCCAGGAGTCTACTTCGAAAATTTAGGCGACCTTTTTATCTTTAGAGATCACTGGAAATTTATTAGTTATGTTAATCTCGCGCCATTAGAAGAAAAAGAAAAGATATTAAAATTTTACACAAACAAAATTGAAGTTCTATGTTATAAACTCTACGCAGATGATATAACATGTTCAGGATTACAGGAATTACAACGCATTGAACGAAAAATAACAGCACTAAAATCAGACAAAGAAACTATTAATGACATGGTAGGACGATCCGATGATGAACTCCGATTCGATAGCCGCGGTGCGAGAGTTAAGCGTGGCGTTTTCGATTTTGTAGGACAAATTGCAAAAATTTTATTCGGCACATTAGATTCATCTGACGCTGATTATTACAATGAACAGATAGACCTTGCTTATAATAATTCAAAACAATTAACGAATTTATACAAAAAACAAATTAGTATTATGCAGTCCACTATAAATAATTTTAGTAATGCCTTTGTAACTAATAATAAGAAATTTAAAGAAATTGATTTTAATCTGAATTTACTTAACGTACAAATATCAGAAAATACTAAGAAGTTAACTGAAACACAAATGAACACGGAAGTAAACTCATATTTGCTGGAATGTGCCGAGATGATGTTAGAATATGAATTAGAATTAGAAACACTGACCGATGCCATATTATTAGCGCGCCGAGGATTACTCCATCCAAAAATACTTACTCCGAGAGAATTATTCAATAACTTAAAGGATTCACATTATATGATAAGTAACAAGAGACTACCTGTAATATTAGAACCCAATCAATTTAATAATTTAATCGACTCTAGCGACATAAGCGTATATTATAAGAATCATAGATTAGTTTACATTATCGAAATTCCGCTAATCGAGCAAAACGATTTTTTCTTATACCGTGCAATCCCACTACCGATTAAACAAAATGAGGAAAACATTTACGCATTTATAAACCCGTTAGAAATGTATATAGGACTTAGAACTGATAAACAATGGTATACACATTTATCCGATCGAGACATAACAAAATGTAAAAAAATTAATGACGCGATGATCTGTAAACAAACGGATCTATTGTATCAAATTTCGGCTGTTCATAATTGCGAATCAGAACTACTGAAATCCGCTAGACTGGAAACTGTATTGAAAGAATGTGACATTCGATTAATGAAAATTCATAATACCGTTTGGATCCAGTTAAGATCCACGAATTCTTGGATTTATACTGCACCGCGCGAGGAAATTCTCCATATTTTATGTAAGGATGACAAACCCCGTCAAACACAGTTACTTTCGACCGGAATAATTAAATTATCTTCAGAATGCGATGCCATTTCTGACAACGCTTTATTACACAGTCAGACTGTAGGCATAATAGATACTATCGAAAAAGATTTCATTCCTAACGTCAATCTTAGTACCAAAAAATTATGCGAAGATATCCGGAAAAATAACGTAAATATCTCGGAACTTCAATTATTAAATATCGGTAAAACACCTCATTTAGATGTTAACTTATTAAGAACAGCTAGCTCTAGCTTGAATGAACTATATAAAGAAGCTGATGAAATTAGTAAGCATCATCGAACAAAAACATTGTATGAAAGAACTATAAATTGGTTTTATTATATATTGTATGGATTTATAGCATTAGTCATTATATATATAACTGTAAAATGTTCACTAGTAAGTAAGTGCGTTTATATCTTTAGACTATGTTGCGTACCTAAGGAAGGCTGCACTCAGTATTTTAGCAATTGTTTTAATAATAATATAAATACTCATAATGCACATCCGGCGACTACACAACGCGAAGTTATCACTGCGTCAGTATCTACAGAAAATGAGATACCCCTTCAGCGTATCGAAAGAGAGGAGCTCAACAGGAATAGACCGAGTCAACGTTCTCGCTCTCGTAACAATAGATTATCAAACCTAGGACGTGTATAGGACTTTAGTATAGAAATATTTATATGTATGTGCGCTCAAAAGTATGTATATCTTATTGTTAGTTAGTCGTATTGCGTTACGCTATTAGTTTTATACTTATATTATACCGCTAGGTTAAGCTATCACATCAATCTAGAAATAAGTTATACATAAGACTTTAGATATTTTATTATTTTGAGAAAGATCTTCCTTCTAAAGGGGGGAAATGTTACGTGCCGTAACCCTTTTTACCTCCTTACCTGCCGCGACCCTTCTTACCCTTCATATCCCTAGCAAGACCTATGTTGTCGGCTTTCCTTCAGTAGAAATAATAGAGCAATAAAACAATAGAACTACGGACACAGATCCATAAACCTCTTTTCCCAATATATAATATTGTCTTAAGGGAATACTATATAATTTTATATCTCTACCCAGAACCTTCCAAAACTTTCTAAAACTTGCCGTCCATACCCTAAGCTCTGTAAATGAAGATCCTTCTCAGCTCAGTTCTCGTTTGTAGCTTGCAAGAGCAACATCTCTCCAATACTTAATAAAGCACCAAGCAAACGTATCCCGTATCATTTCTTTATTTATATTACGTCGCGTCTTTGCGCGTTCGTAACAACGCACGCACGCACGCACGCACGCACGCACGCATACACATATATTATATATATATAAATTTTAAATAATTTTCCATAAATCTCCAAACTTTTATATTTTATTAAGTAAGATTTATGTGTTTATTTTTAATTTTTGAACTTATGCTTTGTCTTTTAGGAGATTCTGGATATCCATTACTACCATATTTAATGACCCCAAAATTAAATCAACCACCAAGGTCTCCAGGTGCGTTATATACAGATGCTCATGTTAGAGCACAATGCTCCGTGGAGAGAACAATAGGAGTATTGAAAGGACGCTGTTTACGTACAGAAAGAGCTTTACATTATTCTCCAGAATTTGCAGGTACTGTAATTTGTTCGTATATATTATATATACATATATATAAATATAATATTGTAAATATAATATATATATTTTATTGTATAAATATAAGAAAAATATAATATTTAAAATTACTGTAAAAATTTGTTATCTTTATTTCAGCACTTATAGTAAATGCAACTTGCGTATTGCATAATATTGCCAAACATTATGATATTGCGGATGATGAAATATACAGGGAAGATATTGAAGAGGAAGATATTGAAGCAGAGGACGATATGCATGCAAATATGCGTGCAAGAGGAAATATAGTACGAGAAACATAATTCAAAGATATTTTACATAAAAAAAACTTTATTTTATTCTATATTTTTCTATATATATTACATAATAAAAATTATCACAATTTTATCAGTATCACAATTTTATTTATGCATCATGTAATCCAAACAAAGAAAATAAAATGAAATAAAACAAAAATTAATAATTTTATTCTATATAAATATTTTATTATATAAAAACTTAATTTTATTCTATATTTTATGTATTACATAATAAAAACTAGTATCACAGTTTTATTTATGCATGTAATCCAAACAAACAAAATAAAATAAACAAAAATAAAATGAACCAAAACTAAAAATAAAATTAACTTTTTGTGTATCAATTATATGAACTAATTTAAGTATGTAGCAAAAAACATTTACTGTTAATTAAGTTCTTGTTTGCGTTAATATTTTGGAATCTATTTTTCATAATAGAGTCTCAGTTGCAGACCATGATTTCAAAGCTGTTTTTATCTCTATTAGTTCGGATAAAATATTCTTTTGTACTTTTAATGCCTTTTTCTTAACTTTTATTTCCTTTCTTTTTAGTCTTACTTTTATTTCTTGTATTTCTAACATGTTATATGATATTTTTTGCATTGAGTTTCCTATTATTTAAAGTAAATGTTCTATTAAAAAATTTATTATTAAAATACATATATTAATATATGTAAGATTATTTTTATTATATAAATTACCTCCTGCTGTATTATTTATTTTCGACCATGTATTAATTTTTGTTTGTTTCTGTATATTATTGTGTGGTGGTATATTTTCAGTGTCCCCTGTATTTCTATTGTCTTCTTCAGTAATCATGTTTTGTTCCGTTGTTTCATAATTTTCCACAGGTTCTATGTTATCTAAAATAGGATTATCTTCCGTGTTAATTCCCCCTTCTGGAATGTTTTGCAATCCAGCTGCCTCTGGTGTCAACAATTCCAAAACTTCCTCTTCAAACACTGAAAAAGCTATTTTAGGAGGCGGACCACCACCAGTCCCTTGAACGTAACTACGTCTTTTTGCTTCCTTTTTTAATATGTAGCTCTTTATGTCTTTCCATGTCTATAAAAGTGTATTAACAAAGTTATTTTTTATAATTAATAATAAATAAATTTGTTATTTAATATTATAAAACTAGATAACAAAAGTAAAATTATATAACCTTTGCCCATTCTTTACCACTTTTTTGAGGACCTTCAATAATTGATGCCTTGTGCAATTTCATCCCACAATTTAGCCTAAAAATGTTTTATTAAATAATTATACTTATTTCTTAACAGTTTCTATGATACACACGTAGCAAAATACTTTAAATTTACCAAATGTAATCGACTCTCGCATTTTCTATTTATTTTACCTGTCACTAATTCAGGATTGCGTTTTAAATAACTTAATAATATTTCCTTTTGTTTTGCAGTCACATTCATGTTTTATATTTTTACTATTTATAGGGCCTGAGCACAAAGATGGTCGTAACCGTTGCCGACAGAGTCGTAAACGTAAGTCGGAGATGTAAGTCAACGCACAATGATTTACGTAAACGTAGGTCGTATTCATTGCATATGTTGTATTACCTCAGTTCTGTGATTACAGTGATTATTCGTCTTTAAATATTTAGATTTTTTATTTAAAAAAAATGAATGATCATCATTATATTTTAAGTAATCCAAATACGGATGATTCAATTATTTATCACGAAGACGTAGAGTCTGCAAATGAAAATATTACTATAGAAGAAAAAGAAGGAGATGATTATCTTATAGAATTATATAGAGAACGAAGATATTTATATGATAAAAATGATAATAATTTTAAAAATAAACAAATAAAAGAAAATGCTTGGTTAGAAATTTCTACTATTATGCAACAAAGAAACTTAGGTTAGTAAACTTATTATAACAATATGTTTTGCAGCCGTTATAATATATTAGTTATTTATGTATATTTAAACTATAAATAATTAAATAAATATTTATTATAAATTTTACAGGTAAACATTAGACGCCTGAGTATTGCCAAGCAAGATGTACCTCATTAAGAGATCAATATAGCCGTGAAAAAAGAAACATTGCAAATGAATACAAAAGTGGTAATGCTCCTTCAAAACGCAAATTATTTGCATTTTTTTCCCAACTATCTTTTCTCGATAATTTTATTAAAAGAAGAAAGTAAGTTAATTTAACATATAAAATTAGTAACAATAATTATTTAAATTTAGAGTTTAAAAATAGTTTATTACCTTATTGTAAAATTGTTTATTATTTTTCAGTACTTTTACTAACATTAGATGTAACAAAAGTCATAACAAATTAAAAAATAGTGATGATTCTACTAGTGGATCAGAAAATGAAAAGCCTATTAATATGCCACAAAGGAAAAATATTAATGCATGTGCAGATATTAGTGCATCTACATCTCAAAATCAGGACAACTTAATTCAACAAAACAACAAACGTTCTCAAGAAATAAATACGTCAAAATATAAAAAACGTAAAATTGAGACAAAAAGCATTGACGATACATTTACAGATATTAGTAACACTCTTATAAATTTTCTCGAAAATTCAAAAGAAAATACAGATGCAAGAACGCCTGATCAGTCGTTCGCTGAATATGTTCGTTCACATTTAGAACATATTTCAGAACCTGAAAAAACAGCAAGAAAGAAATTAATAATTGATGCACTCACTACACCACTATATAAGATGTAACAAACCTACTTTTTATTTTATTTATAAAAAAGTGCTTTTGTTTTATGTGATTTTATTTTATTTTTTTGTAAGATTTTATTAATTGTTACTAGAATTATTAAAAATTATTTTAAATGCAAATTTATTTTATTTTATGTTTATTGGTTAATTATATGCCTAAGTAACAATATGACAAATTACTTTGTTAAAAATGCTCAAAATTTTTTAAATATTACAAAACCCTCTCTAGTATTCTAAAATAGATTTTCAATATACTTTATAATATAATTTTGCGCATGTGTTTTGTTTTAGTTTTCAGATAATTGTATGTGTATTGAATTATTACATATTAAATTTTGTATTATGTAATAGTGACATTTTATTATATTATAATATAATATTAAAATAAAAAATAATATATTATCTTTTAATTTTATACAGATCTGCCTTTCCAAAACATCATAATATACATGAAATATTGATTAAAAACTTACTTTATCACTTATATACTATGCTTGAGTAACGTATTTAAAAGTTAAAGAGAGATATCAGGTGAGTAAAAAGATTTTTGAAAAGTTTAACAGATAAAAACGCTTATTCACATAAAAGCATAACATGACACAATTGAAATTTATAGATTCAAAATTGGAAGATTAATTTATGTGGAAATTATGGCTTTTTAAATTGTGCGATCGTAGACGCGTAATCGCGAGAAACGAGTGTTAGTTCGACGGCACAACGAACAAGAAGAAATAAAAAAAACGTGAACTGAGTTTGACGAAAAACAAACGGACAGTATATTCTGTACAATTAATTACAGTAACTTGTATACAGATAATTGGTTCGCGGAAGTGCGATAGAACGCGATTAAAGTGCGATAGAACGCGATTCCGAACGACTCGAAAGTTCTGTGCTCGAACGAAGTGCGGCGAAAAACTATTCGAAAGGCGGAAATCTGATATAAGTGCTCTAGCGCGAGTGAAACTGCGAAAGTGCCGGCGAGCGTTTTCGGGCACGCGCTTTTATAAATCCGACCTTCTAGAAGATTCACGACAGTCATAAATCACTTTGACGTGATCACAAAGGCGACTGGGAATCTTCTAGAAAGTCGGAGGGCAGAAGTGTTTATATTTTTATTTGTTAGCCGGTTGCCCGTTGAAAATTCGGGCCACCGGCTACTTTCGAGATTCGAGATGCGCGAATCGAAGCAATTTGCGCGGCGCGCGCAGTGACGGCTAAAGCGGGACGCGCGCAGTGACGATAAGCGCGAGATGCGTGCAGCGCGAGTCCGCAGCTTATCGCGCGCGTTACGAATCGCCAAATCGCGGTTTTAATTGTGAGGGCTAATTAGTTGTGAGCGCAAATTAATTAACACATATGTATACATATATACAGGCAGGGGGTAACGTGCAGTTATCCCCTCGTTTCTTAAGTTCATTCCTGAACATAAATAAAGTACTATATAAAAAATCTTAATAAATCTCAAGAATATTTCAAAACTACGTTAAAGTTATTGGTAAAATAATATATTTTGAAATAACATAATTGTAATAAATATAACATATTGTTTTAAAACTTAATTCTGTAAGAAAATGGGAATAAATAACGTATGGAATATAACATGGGAATAAAACAATGTTTTATTTATTTTTATTCCAAAGTTTAGCACATATATTCTCTATGTAAACCTCTTTTTATATATTCATATTGCCATTCTACTTCACCTGCAGAAGTTACAAAATAATTACATAGTATATCTCTTTGTATCAAGCCTGCACGAGCATTTGATATTAATGACTCTCTTTCCATTGATGGTAACCATTGTACATATTTATCAATATTCTGTGAATACTGGCTGTACGTTTTTTCTATATTATTTTCTTCTTCTGTCATAATAAAATTATGTAGACAAACAGTAGCTACCACTACCATATCCGCTGTTTCAGGTAACATACATAAAGCTTGATGAAATATATTCCATCTGTTACTGTATATTCCAAAAGCACATTCTACTGTCTGTCGAGCTCTTGAAATTCTATAATTAAAAATTTGTTTTTTGTTTGATAAGTATTTGCCAGAATATGGCTTCATTATTCTGGTTGAAAGTTGAAAGGCATCATCTGCCACGAAAAACCCAGGAATATGAATATCACATCCTGGTAAAGTAGTTCTACCTTCTGACAAGTTAAGAGTATTATTTCTTAAATTTTTTCCTATTTCAGAGTCTGATAAAATGCCTCCATCGTTATTTCCACCATAAGCTCCTATGTCAACTAAACTAAATCTATATCTATAATCGACAATTGCCATTAGTACTATACTATATTGCTTTTTATAATTATAATAAGAGCTTCCAGAGTTGGGTGGACATCTCAATATGATGTGTTTGCCGTCAATTGTTCCGAAACAATTTGGCATATGCTATCTTTTCCAATAATTGTTGACAATATGAGTCCATTGTTGTTTTGTTAGTGGAGAAAGATAAAATGGTTCCAAAACTTTCATAATAATAGAACATACTTCTTTATTCAACATCCTAACTGTAGATTCTCCTACTCGAAAATCAAGAGCAATAGATAATGTTTGGTCTCCAGTTACAAGAAATCTGTAATAATAAAAAAATAATATAAAAATTCTTTCTGAAATAATTATTTGTAAATTAAATTAATAAAGTTTAATAAGAAAAATAAAAAGAAAATTTACTAATTACATATTGTATCTTGAGAAAAAGATATATATAATAAATTTATATTAAATTTTTTTGATACAAATTTATAATTAAAATAGCATTAAAATAAAATAAATATAAATTACCTTAAAGCGATTAACAGTCTTTGTTCTGGTGGCAGTGCTCTACAACTCTTTTTTATAAGGTACGGTTGTAATAGGTCCAAAAGCTTTTCAAAATTCTGTTTGGACATTCTTACGTAGCGAAAGAACATATCATCATCCTCTTTCAATTCTTGAAAAAGATTATCATAATGCCCATATTGACGTCTTAATTTGTTAATTGGTCTTACATGCCATCTTCTATTTATCCATTTTTTATGTAGTTTTTCTTTTTTATTAAGTAATAACGACATAAAAAAGCCAATATATAAGAACAAGTTTGTTTTTTTTTTTCATTTTTTAGATTTTATAAATCTGCAATATTTACACACTTTAAATATTAATAAAAATATGCATTTTTTATTTTAAGAAAGACATTCAGTTTTAATCAATAATTTATTTTAAGCTACTTACATTTATATGTATAACAGTATATTAACTTTTGTAGATATACAGGGTGTCCGGTAATAATCGCCCCACCCGTCGTGTGCAGGTAGAGCAGGTTAAATCGAATAAGAAAGTCCTGTATCGTTTTGCAATCTTCGCAATAATTAATGAGAAATAAATTAAACAAGATCAGCCAATCCGCGCGAGTAAAAGCGCGCGGCGAGAAGAGACAGCCCACGCGGGGGTCCAGCGTTATGCATTGCTCGTATTTATCCATTGTCCTTTGTAGAGTGCTCCTCCCCGCTTTATCGCGTGCGTAGCAACCGCGTAAACATTAGGCTTTTATTTTCGCCGCGCGACAAGAATCACGTAAACAGTAGGAGGTCTCTTCTCGCCGCGCGCTTTTACTCGCACGGATTGGCCGCTCTTTTTTATTTAATTTCTTATTAATTATTGCAAAAATCGCAAAACGGTACAGGACTTTCCTACTCAGTTTAACTGCCTCTACCTGCACGTGACGGGTGGGGCGATTATTACCGGACACCCTGTATAGTATTAATTCATTTTTTTGAATAAATCTAAATAAATTTAAAGACGAATAATCACTGTAATCACAGAACTGAGGTAATACAACATATGCAATGAATACGACCTACGTTTACGTAAATCATTGTGAGTTGACTTACATCTCCGACTTACGTTTACGACTCTGTCGGTAACGGTTACGACCATCTTTGTGCTCAGGCCCTTACTTGTCAAGGTCAAAGATTGGGTGCTTTCCATTGACATGCACTTGTGTCGACTTACGTTAACTCAAGTGAACTCAAGTTAGTAACCTCAATACGATAAATGGAAAGCCACGCTTGATCACGCTTGACCGCTTGACTCACCATCTAAGCAGAGTCATTCGAAGTCGACTTGTGTCATCGACAAAAAGCGACACAAATGTAATGGAAAGCAGAAATGATACTAGGAGTCAGCTTGTGTCAACTTGTGTCACTAAATGGAAAGCACCCATTATAGGTTATACTCTGTTTTGCGATTTGTCGTGTATGCAATGCTGTATCACTAATAATAATAATCCCTCTAGCTATAAAGCCTAGAAGCCATATTCAGTGATTTCACTGTCCGCGCATCCAAGCTACATAATCGCTATGCATGAAAAGTTTCACGTGAAATCTGGATGAGTAAAAAATGAAAAGTGAAAAGTGAAAAAAGAAAAGTGAAAAGTTTTACGTGAAATTACATGATCGACCCCCTGGCGTTGTATACCTTTAGGTACCATTTCATGCGCAGCGTTCTGCCGCAGCAGTTCGCTGCTATTGGTTGAAAATTTGTTACTAGATGATGCAAAATAAATTTCACCATATTTCGCTTCATCGTTGTGAAGTTCAATCGAACCAACAGCAAAGCAGCAGAACACGCAACACGCAACCTGTTGCTGTTGATTCCGGATAAGTTATAAGGTTTTAACGTTTATAATAATCCTTATCCTTGGTCATAACAAAAAAATGGCATTGAGTGAGGTATGTATATTTATTAAATTTTTATTATTATTCATTATTTTTATTTTTATTATTAAATTTTTGTACGTACATATCAATAATATAAATTTTAAGAATTGAATAATTATGAGAATATAGTATGAGAATATAAAAGCAAATAACGTAATTTTAACCTTGAAAAAAACCTTTTAATTTTAACTTTGATCGTATGACATTATTAAACTGTCAAAATTAAGAATAAAACTGTTAAAATTAATTTACCGGATCGACTTCTCGCACTTATCACTTTTCACAAACTACCATCTTTTTCCTCCAATAACTCTACAATATTAGTTTTAGGTTATAATTTAACGTTGTTTCTGTGCTGCTGCTGCAGCTATCCCTTTTCATGAGCAGCAAATAAACTTTAGTAAATTTTGATCACGTGACTAATTTGTTGCTGCAGCATGCTGCGTATGAAAAGGCTTTTTTCGGCAATTCTCGGTGATCGCCGCAGCGTTGGTTTATCTTGCCTTTTGCTCGAAGGACATTTTATGAAATAAAAACTAAAACTTTTATTTAGCATTTAATCAGTTTAAAATAATCTCAATGGATTAATGAGATATTTGTGATTAAAATGACACCAAACACGACATAAATCGGATAATTTTTAACAGATAAATAAAAAATTTTATTACGAATTTAATTATAAACATTATCCGATTTATGTCGTGTTTGGTGTCATTTAAATCACAAAAATCTCATTAATCCATTACAATTATTAATTAGTAAAATGACATATGTATATACGAAAGATTAGAGATAAAGGAGGCCTCGTGAGAGAGTCTTCGGAACTCTTTAATGTTGATCATCTCGCTTGCTCTTTACTCGTTCTTGCTCCCGCTTTCGGCGACTCTCCGGCATCGGGGATCTTTTATTATCTCTCCATTATGTCATCTTATTAATTAAAAACTAAAAGTTTTATTTTGTATTTTATCCGTTTGAAAATAATTGTAATGGATTAATGAGATTTTTGTTATTAGAATGACATCAAACACGACACAAATCAATAATTTTTAATTAAATTCGTAATAAAAATTTTTATATATTCAATAGATGCACTCCGAAGCGTTTGATGGGCGAATTAGGGCAAAGAATCTTGATCTTCGAAGCGAAAAAAGCGTCAAGCAGAGCGCACCTATTGTTATGTTCATTTTCAAAAGACTTGTAGTATTAATTATCTTATTGTTTTAATTATATTTATGCTTGTAAATTTGTATGTAATTGTAGTGTATGCGTATAAGACTATACGATGTTTACGATGTGTGGTATGTACGAGCGTCTGTATGCGTGAGTCGAGAGACAGGTGGGGAGAGCCCCGCAACGGGACACTGATCTGGGTCAGTCGAAATAAAGCCTTCACTACGCTAACGTGTCTTCTCATATTTACTCACCTCTCTTTCACAAACACTACAGTAATAGTCTTTAATGTGCGCACTAGCGCATCCAACCAAATTTATAAATTAAAAAATTAATTAAAATAATAATAAGTAAACAATAAATTAATAATAAAAAGCTATAAATTGAAACCATAATTTAATTAAAATGTATGATTGCTTAAATGCTTGATACTTTTGTTCCAAGAATAAGAAAAAAGTGAAAATAATTTATATTGCATATATTTTCTACATTATATTCAATTAAGACTTATTGTTGAGGAAATATCTGTGGATCTTGAGAACTTTGGAATTAAGACAATGTCTATGTTTTAATACACTTTAATAAAGAAAAACTTCTACAGTTAACTCGCGAACCAATACTCTCGTCTACCAAGAGTCGGAGCAGAATAAGAGAAGGATGTGCGTGTGTCGGTGCGCGCACGGGTTTATATACAGGGTGATTCAAAACAACCGTTTGTCCTTAAAATGTCGTATTCCTGACTTTATTCTAAGACGATTTTTCCTTTACCAAAATTTTATTCGAAGCTTAGTTTTTAAATTATAAGGAGAAATAGTTAGCGAATTACGGGACGAGTACGGGCGGTAGGCAGGAGCGGCACGACTCACCGTCCGATGCAGGTGATTACGTGGGGCGCTCGCTGCGATCAGCTGCTTGCTACACGCGATGGGTGTGTGTGTGTGTGTGTGTGTGTGTGTGTGTGTGTGTGTGTGAACGTATACGCGTATACACACACACACACACACACTCTCTCTCTCTCTCTCTCTGTCTTTCTCTCTCTCACACACACACACACACTCACTTATTCTTACCTTGTAGAGATTCGATATCTTAATACTTACTTCTTAATAATTACTGATGAAAAATTACTGCACGACCGTAGATAGCAATGAGACGTTTTCATGTGACATACCGAGTAATAAGCGAAGATTTTCTTTCATAAATTGTATCACGTATTGACACTTTTACGAATTTACTTTTACGAATTTACGCACTTTATTGATCAAGTGCGTAAATTCGTAAAAGTGTCGATACGTGATACAATTTATGAAAGAAAAAACTTTGCTTATTACTCGGTGTGTCACATGAAAACGTCTCATCGCTATCTACGGTCGTGCAGTAATTTTTCATCAGTAATTATTAAGAAGTATTAAGATATCGAATCTCTACAAGGTAAGAATAAGTGAGTGTGTGTGTGTGGGAGAGAGAGAGAGAGAGAGAGAGAAAGAGAGTGTGTGTGTGTGTATACGCGTATGCGGTCACACACACACAAACACACACACACACACACACACACCCATCGCGTGTAGCAAGCAGCTGATCGCAGTGAGCGCCCCACGTAATCACCTGCATCGGACGGTGAGTCGCGCCGCTCCTGCCTATCGCCCGTACTCGTCCCGTAATTCGCTAACTATTTCTCCTTATAATTTAAAAACTAAGCTTCGGATAAAATTTTGGTAAAGGAAAAATCTTCTTAAAATAAAGTCAGAAATACGACATTTTAAGGACAAACGGTTGTTTTGAATCACCCTGTATACTAACGATTGAATTTATACGCAAGTTCCATCGCGCCGACTTCCGCGTGTCGTATTACGAATGGTCGATATAATCGAACGTAATCAAAAGGCGCGCAAAACAAAAACCTTAACATTTATAAAGAAAAATTGATTTAAAAAAATTTATTTCATTGCATATGCGGACATACGCATATGTATATCCGCATGTATATTTACATCATGAATATACGTAAAAATACTTTAATAACAATTTATATCGCTGTATTTATATCGTAGTATATACTAGAATGTCAAAACGTTATGCGCAGTTAATAAAATATATTAATAAATCCATGATGTTTCGATATTTGTGATCCACAATTATGGATCTAGCACGGACATGCATCAACCGATTGTTTTACCATGGCATTGAAAAGTGGATCTGGCCATGTATTTCCGCCGGCTTTAAAATGGATCCAGTTAGCGCTACTGTACCAGCTAGGAAAACGGTCTCGCGAAAAACGGCGGCATGGCCCCTCTCAGGCTTCTCTCTGGCCAGACTCTTACTTCTAGAGACTCTACACTGCCAGCACTGGCAGCGTTGTGAAAGCTACAGACCACGGTCTTACCAGAGAGAAGAATGAGAGGGGTCACGCCGGCGTTTTGCCTGTTACCGTTTTACTGGACTGCTTCAAACGCCCCTCGCACCCATTTTCAAAGTTGGAACTATTTCGCACACCCATTTTCTGGCACTGCCGATAACGTCTTCACTTGGTGCGTGTCCATGCTACGCCCATAATTGTGGATCTAAAATATCGAAATATCATGAATTTATTAACATATTTTATTAACTGCGCGTAACGTTTTGGCATTCTAATATATACTACGATATAATACAGTGATATATAAATTATTACTGAAGTATTTATACGTATATCCACATGTCCAATGAAATCAATTTTCTTCAATCAATTTGTTTTAATAAGTCTTAATTGAATATAATGTAGAAAATACATATATGCAATAAATTACTTTCACTTTTCCTTATTCTTGGAACAAAGGTATCAAGCATTTAAGCAATCATGCATTTTAATCAAATTATGGTTTTAATTTATAGCTTTGTATATTAATTTTTTATATTAATTTATTTTTACTTATTATTAACTTAATTAATTTTTTATTTATAAATTCGATTGGATGCGTAGTCTTTTAAAAATAAACATATAACAATAGGTGCGCTCCGCTTGACGCTATATTTTCGCTTCGAAGACTAATTGTAAGATTCTTCACCCTATCTAGTTAAAAATTATCCGATTTATGTCGTGTTTGATGTCGTTTTAATCGCCAAAATCTCATTAATCTATTAAGATTATTTTCAAGCCGATTAAATGGAAAATAGAAGTTTTAATTTTCATTTCAAAAAATGTTTACATTTGTGAATTGCTATGGATGGGGAGAGCCCATTGTAAGAGACTTCGGAACTCTTTGATGATAGGTCATCTCGCTCGCTCTCTACTCGCGATCTCGCTCTCGCTCTCACACTCGACGAGTCGCGCTAGAACAGCTCGGAAAGATAAGCAGATCCGAGAATCGAGAAAAACTAAAACTTCTATTTTGTATTTAATCGGTTTGAAAATAATCTTACTGGATTAATAAGATTTTTGCGATTAAAATGACATCAAACACGACATAAATCAGGTAATTTTTAACTAGATATGTAATCAAAATTTTAATTACCTATATAGTTAAAAATTACCCGATTTATGTCGTGTTTGATGTCATTTTAATCGCAAAAATCTTATTAATCCAGTAAGATTATTTTCAAGCCGATTAAATGCAAAATAGAAGTTTTAGTTTTTATTTTAAAAAATGTTTACATTCGTGAATTGCTATGGATGGGGAGAGCCCATTGTAAAAGACTTCGGAACTCTTTGATGATAGGTCATCTCGCTCGCTCTTTACTCGCGAGCTCGCTCTCGCTCTCACACTCGACGAGTCGCGCTAGAACAGCTCGGAAAGATAAGCTGATCCGAGAATCGAAACACATTCGTAAACATGTAAACATTTTATGAAATGAAAACTAAAACTTTTATTTTGCATCTAATCGGCTTGAAAATAATCTTACTGGATTAATAAGATTTTTGCGATTAAAATGACATCAAACACGACATAAATCGGGTAATTTTTAACTAGATAGGTAATTAAAATTTTGATTACATATCTAGTTAAAAATTACCCGATTTATGTCGTGTTTGATGTCATTTTAATCGCAAAAATCTTATTAATCCAGTAAGATTATTTTCAAACCGATTAAATACAAAATAGAAGTTTTAGTTTTTCTCGATTCTCGGATCTGCTTATCTTTCCGAGCTGTTCTAGCGCGACTCGTCGAGTGTGAGAGCGAGAGCGAGATCGCGAGTAGAGAGCGAGCGAGATGACCTATCATCAAAGAGTTCCGAAGTCTCTTACAATGGGCTCTCCCCATCCATAGCAATTCACAAATGTAAACATTTTTTGAAATGAAAACTAAAACTTCTATTTTCCATTTAATCGGCTTGAAAATAATCTTAATAGATTAATGAGATTTTGGCGATTAAAACGACATCAAACACGACATAAATCGGATAATTTTTAACTAGATAGGGTGAAGAATCTTACAATTAGTCTTCGAAGCAAAAATATAGCGTCAAGCGGAGCGCACCTATTGTTATATGTTTATTTTTAAAAGACTACGCATCCAATCGAATTTATAAATAAAAAATTAATTAAGTTAATAATAAGTAAAAATAAATTAATATAAAAAATTAATATACAAAGCTATAAATTAAAACCATAATTTGATTAAAATGCATGATTGCTTAAATGCTTGATACCTTTGTTCCAAGAATAAGGAAAAGTGAAAGTAATTTATTGCATATATGTATTTTCTACATTATATTCAATTAAGACTTATTAAAACAAATTGATTGAAGAAAATTGATTTCATTGGACATGTGGATATACGTATAAATACTTCAGTAATAATTTATATATCACTGTATTATATCGTAGTATATATTAGAATGCCAAAACGTTACGCGCAGTTAATAAAATATGTTAATAAATTCATGATATTTCGATATTTTAGATCCACAATTATGGGCGTAGCATGGACACGCACCAAGTGAAGACGTTATCGGCAGTGCCAGAAAATGGGTGTGCGAAATAGTTCCAACTTTGAAAATGGGTGCGAGGGGCGTTTGAAGCAGTCCAGTAAAACGGTAACAGGCAAAACGCCGGCGTGACCCCTCTCATTCTTCTCTCTGGTCTTACATACAGGTCTGGAAACGAAGGTGGTGGGGGTAAGTCTCTTAACGTCCGAGAATTTAGTTTGGCAAGGGTGGCGCTGCGAGTTAAAGTACGGATATATATATGTATGATATACAAAACCGTGTGATTAAATTGAAATTAAAGTGTTGTGAAGCGGGAAGAGGTAAAATATAACACTGAAAATCATTTAAAAATTTTAATTACGTCAATGTCAGTTATGTGAGGTATTCTAACCTGTGATTCTAACCAGGTACCATAACCAAAAGCGACGCGTAGTGGCGGCCGAAGACATGAAATTCTCGGACGTTAAGGGACATACCCCCACCACCAAATATTGGCTTCGTTTCCAGACCTGTATGTAAGACCGTGCTACAGACTTCTATATAATATACTTGGGGTCAATTCTGAATGGCTGCATTCAGCGGACTCAACAGTTGAGCAACATTACTAGATTTTCCACTGAATGACGCTCCGCTCAGTCGCTACATTTCAACAAGTTGAGGGAGCGGACGCCATGTTAAGTAGCGATTTTTACTTACGATCCCTGATACCTAAAAGCGAAAAATGTTACCTGGAAACATGGCGAATTCTAGTGAGAAAGGAGAACTTTTTGAAAAAATATACGAATATAAGAAAAAGTACTACAAAGTAATAGAAAATGCAAAATTGCATGCTCGTCTTGGATCAGGTAAGTTAGGAATAATAAAATATTATTTACAATTTTGTCTAATTTTACAATTTTATCTAATCTAACCTCCATTTTTATAATATATATTGTAATTAATTTTCAATACTATTAAAAATAACAAAATGCCTTAATATGCAAATAATACAATAATATATAAATTATATTTTATTTTTTAATTTGCTTTATGCAGATCCAACTTTTCGAGAAGTGTATTTTAATGATACACAAGCCAGTAAAGAAGAATCTGCAGATCTGGTTGTTGTAGAAAATGAAATGATGGGTAATGCACCATTTCCTATTATTATAAATGCCTCTTTTTTCTGTTTCATGGTTTTCAATATTTTTATTCTGTCTTCATTTTTTCTTACTTTACCCAGACAACATGCATGTTTTAAAAACATATTAAAGACGTCTTTAATATGTCTTTAAGACATGCATGTTGTCTGGATATTGCTTAATTTATAATATATTGTAAATTATAAGCAAATTGACCAACGACCACAAGATAGTCTTGTTTTTAGTCCTTATGTTTTTGTAATAATAATTAAAACAATTACTGAAATTATTTTTCTTTACTTACAGATGTGAACAAAGAAAACTTTTTCTGGAATAATAACAATACAAAACTTTTATTGCATTTATACGAAGAGCGTAAAGACAGATTTAGAGATCCCAAAGTAAAGAAAAAATGTTTATGGAATAAAATAGCAAATGAGTTTAAAAAACACAATTATCTAAATATGACGGAAGATATTTTGGATAGAAAAATGAGAAATATGAAGAAAACATATCGAACAATTAAAGACAATAAAAAATTAAGTGATGGAGGGAGAATAACCTGGGAGTATTTTGAAATAATGGAAAATATTTTCTTTGATGACAAAACGATAAATTTTGGACTGACATTGTCATCTGTGCAACCAACAGTTGAGCCGGTAAGAAAGTATACGATTGTAAAAAATACTTTTTTACGAAATTAAAATTATTCAAATAATATAGTTTTTTTTATAAAGAATAAATAGCCTCAAGATATTTTAGAATTCATATGTATGACTTGGTCAATGTGTCATTTTTGCAGAAAACACCGCACAATAAATTATTATCAAAAGATTCAACTTCTTGTAAAAAACATATGCCACAAAATTTTAGACCTTTAAGAGATCAGAGACTCTACTCAACTCTCAGATCACCTTCAACAGATTCAATGTCTTCGATAGACTCAAAATTTTTATATGATCCTCATGATTCAATATCGACAGAAGAAGATGACCTGAATGACACACAGCCACAAAATAGAAATTTATCTGAAGTAGATATGTACAAATGTAATTATTCAAATCTAGATGACTCACAAAGTACAGAAAATTCATTTAAAGAAACAGAAATGTACAATAGATCGAAACGCAAACCTAATTATTCCATTAAAGACGATGCTCCCTATGGTGTGGATGATTCGTTGCAAAGTGATGAAGACTCTGAAAAGGACAAATATAATAAAGATACAGAATCCACAACATCAAAGTGCAAACCATATTCGATGAAAGATGGTGCTGTTAGAAGCAGAGCTATGTACAAACGCCGTCGTATAGATGAGGAAAGAGAAATGGAGCGTACAAAAGAAATAACAGAATTAAGAAAAACATTTGAAAAAAATAATGAGATTCAAGAAAAAAGGAACCAACTACTAAAAGATTTTATTGAGGAATTAAGAGTTTCAAAAAATAAAGTATAATATAATATTTTGTTCCTTACTTCTGTTATTTCTGTGAAAGTTTTTAACACGAAAATGTGATATTTTTTTCTGGCTTAATTTTGCTCGCATGCGCACAAAGATTTTTATGTTTCTTTTTGTTTTTACAAGATTCAATTTTTTTGTTTTTCCTTAAAATATAGATATTTCTATAAAAGATATCTTTTTATATATAGGTGCTAAATTTTAAACGTAACAAGCCAAATATCAAATCAAAGCTCCAATGTCATCTATATTATCTTGTATAAAATTATACAGTACACAAGCTGTTGTTTCGAGGGAAATTTTGATATTTTTTACAATCGTATACTTTCTTACCGGCTCAACTGTAGATTGCATAGATGACAATGTCGGTCCAAAATTTTTTTTAATTATTTTATTTTGATTTCCAGATATTATGTATAAAACTTAGCACCCTATATATAGCATATAGATGAAACCAAAGTATATAGCTGTTTATTAAAAATGTTTTTTGTTTATTTAGTTTATTAAAAAGTTAAATGCTTTTTGTTTAAAAGAAAGATATGTATAAAATGTTTTATGTTAAAAATGAATAAATTAATATGTATATCTGTCATATAAAAAATAGATTTATTTGTAATAAATATTTTTTTTATATTACAAATTTTTTTTTCATTTATTTGTTCTATTTATACGTACATAAATAAAGTATTACTATTATATTGTACACTTATTTTATAATTAGCAGTTTGTATTCTACACTCTGTCAGAAAAATAAAAAATAAAACGGAAAACAAAGAATATTGTGTAAATCTAAATGATTCAGTCATAAAGTATAAGAAATCTGAAAAAATATAGTCAGCATGCGATACAAACATCATTTTATCTTTTTCAGTTCTAGTGAACAACGAAGACAGAATGATTATTTGCTAGAAGGTTCCAGTAGAGATGGATGGTCGTAAAGGCACATAGAACGATATTCATAATCCAATCTTATATTTAAGATCGACTTAAGATCTTCATTCAACTAATGAAGTGATGCGATCATTTCGTTGGTTGATTAAGATCTTAAAATAATCTTAAATAAGAGATCAGACTATGAATACCGTCTATAATATTAAGTAAACTAGAGATCTACATTAATATATTATTGGTGTAATAACACACGCATAATATTTTCGCGCTTTTGAACGGCAATCATCTGTAGACGTTCTTCGTTTTCTACATTTGCATCATTATTTTTTGCTTCTATTTCTTCAATTCTGTCATTAATGTCATCATAATCTATATCGTCTTGTATAAAATTATGCAGTACACAAGCTGCTGCAATCATTTTTGTCCCCAGATTAAAATCTGTAATATCCATATACTTTAAGCGTCGAAATTTTCCTTTTAGAAGACCAAAAGTTCGCTCAATTACTGATCGCATTGAACTGAGTTTGGTATTGTATCGCGATTGAGCATTCGTTAAATGCCCTGTATCTCTAAATGGTGTCATTACATTCATCATTAATGGATACGCAGAATCTCCAAGTATGTGTTCTTCAGGTAATAATAAAGGATTTCTTTCATTTATTATACGTTGATAAATTGGACTGTTTCTAAATACGCGTGCATCATGCATTCTTCCAGGTAAACCTATGAAGCAATCGATAAACTTAGTACGATGATCACAAATGCCTGTAATAAAAAATAGTTAATTCTAAATATATTATAAAAATTAATTCTTTAATTAAATATGTATATAATGTAAATACATCTTATATATTTTTGTAAAAATAATACCTTGTAATATAATTGAATGAAAACCTTTTCTGTTGTAATAATCGTGAGCATTATCTTTTGGTTGTTTGCACGGAATGTGACAACCATTGCTCCTACGATTCCTGGAAATCCATTTGATCTTTGCTCAAATGCCTGTACATTAAAAAAAATGTCAATATATGATAGTATTTAAGAAAAAATTGTTTTAGATCCTTAAACTCCTGCTGAAAATAGTTCTACCACTTAATGGTATCATTGTACGCATTCGATGACTCATCAGAGCTGCCTAACATGACAAATACGTTATTGTTATACTCAGAAGTTATCCAAAGTATATAGAAGTCTGTGATTTTAGTATATTCTATCTAGATACTGAAAATGATCGACATAATATGAACACAGCAGCTTACAATACGAACACCATTTTTATATGTACATACAGTAATATATATATGTAGACTGCTATGCTTATATCATGACAATCATTTTCAACTGTAGAATATACTAAAATACTTTTCTAATGACATACAGATATCTTCTGAGCATAACAATAACGTATTTGTCATGTTGGGCAGCTCTGATGAGTCGAATATTTTCAGCGGAGATTTAAGGATTTAAAAAAACTATTTTTTCTTAAATACATTAGCATCTAAAATTATATAGAAATTATAACTAGGCGCTAATAGTCCAAAACCACCTATAAAATAGGCAAAGTTCTTAAATTTAAATATTTAAAATTTTATTCAAATTTGATTTTATATATATATTTTTTAAAGTGCTTTTTTTAAAGTCTCTCAACTTTTTCTAAATAGTTATTTGTTTATTTTATATGAGTATCCAATGATTGATATTAAGCATATGGATATATATATATATATATATATATATATATATATATATATATATAAACTACTTACGTCTATACACGTGTCTTTGTAAACTTTATTTGGCCATTGTATGTATTGTGGCATTAAGTCGGCAAGTATATCAACAATTTCTTTAAAAATATTATGTCCTGAACTTGTTGGTATATTAAATCTATCTCCTGCTGCTAAAAAAGTGACCGGTCTACTTAATATCCATATTGTAAATAATATTTTTTTTTCAATTGGTGCATAATCATTTGCATGCTCTGCTAGATGATTTCCAATAACAGTTACTAATTTCTGTAAATAAACATAGAGATACATAACATAATTAACAAACTACTAACATAAAGTATAATTATTTCAAGAAAATGTACAAAACATGATATAAATCAATGTAAATATACATTGCATTATAAATTTAAAATTATAATTTTGTTAATAGTTTTAGTTTACATACTTACTTCACAAGTTGCTCTATTCATCCTGAACATTTCTTTAAATTGGTCTCCTGTAAATCTCGGAATTATTTTTTCATAATATTTTCTATTGCAATGTTTTATTATTGCACGACATCTATTACGTCTATCGGGTCCTATTAAATTTTCTATTATATTTTCAAAATTATTTATGCCTATTCCGTCATCCATCACAAATAATATTAATTCCATTTTTTATACAACAATATAGCTACTGAATATGCAAATATTTTAGCGAACTAACCTAACTTTATTTGTTTATTATTGTACTTTGGAGGCGACCATCTTTGCAATCATGAGCGCATCATTCAGCGGAAAACTCATAGCGGAGTTCGATTCATCAGAAACAGATGTCTCAACTGTTGAGTCCGCTGAATGCAGCCAATCTAAAATCTAGTGAAAATGCTAAAAGTGAGCGGTTGGCGCGATTCAGTAACTTTCATCATGGTGAAAATGTGAGCCATCTCACGGGAGTTCGTTCGACAAGAAATTTCTTGTCGAATGGTGAAATCCGAGAGTGAAAGACTAAGAGATAGAGCTAGAGAAAAATCATAGACAGCGTCGTGACGCGTTTTTGACAGTTTATAAAAGGTTAAGTGTCGTTGCTTTGTTTACAGTTCTCGTCGTGTGTTCATGTTAACATTTTGTCCATTAAAAAACATTAAAGAACATTAAAGAATTATAATAGTTAATCGAAAATTTGTGTTTCCGTTTATTTCGTTTTTGTCATTGTTTTGTGGACCGTAATCCTCACGCGCCGTTTACAATTCGTTTCATAAATTACTTTTTGTGTGTGCTTTTATAAATACAAGCTTTTATGAATATAAATATAATTATATTCTTTTTGGACTAAAAAGTATAATTATATTTTTACTTATTAAAAGCTTTACAAACTTTCCTTTCTCTCTTTTTTATTTTTGACGAACATTATTTTTATCTCTCATTTTGTTTATATGTATAACTCTAAATATATATATCTAAAATGTGTGTGTAAATGTCATTTATTTTAAGTTTAACAATATTGTTTATTAAATCTAATTGACATTAATAACGCTATAAAATTTTATTTTACTATATTGTTACATAAAAAAGTTTCTTTGCTTACTTATATATATGTATATATACAGGGTGTCCCATTTTAAAGGTCCCACTCAAATATCTCAGAAACACTGCGTTAAATCGAAAAATGTTTCAAACAAAAGTTGTGTGGCTTCAAGGGGGCCATAAGACGGTGACAATGATTTGACCTTGGAAAATCATTTGAAGGTCATGTGAAGGTCAACTTTAAAATCTTAAATGGAAACCGCCATTTTTTATTTGATATTCTTGTAGCTGATATCAAGAGCTTTCCAAAACACTATAATTAAATGTTTTTCCATTAAGTACTTTTCGAGTTATAAGGCTTGAAAGTTACAGTACCGCCGGCATTAGCATTACCCAAGATGATCGGAGAACGATTCCGCCAATGAAGGAAAGATCGATGGTTGATCCAACCAATGAAGGCAAGATCGGTGGTTGATCCAACCAATGAAGGAAAGATCGGTGGTTGATTCAACCAATGAAGGCAAGATCGGTGGTTGATCCAACCAATGAAGGCAAGATCGGTGGTTGATCCAACCAATGAAGGCAAGATCGGTGGTTGATCCAACCAATGAAGGCAAGATCGATGGTTGATCCAACCAATGAAGGCAAGATCGATGGTTGATCCAACCAATGAAGGCAAGATCGGTGGTTGATCCAACCAATGAAGGCAAGATCGTGGTTGATCCAACCAATGAAGGCAAGATCGGTGGTTGATCCAACCAATGAAGGCAAGATAGGTGGCTGATCCAACCAATGAAGGCAAAATCGGTGGCTGATCCGGCCAATGAAGGTTGAGTGTAAATATTTAAATTCAATAATGATAAGTATGAACCAAGAGTGTGCAGGCTGCATTACGAAATTCATCGAAGAAAACATCATGTAGCTTTAAAAAAGGCTGATGTTGATTATCTGGCTACAGTAATACTTCAATTAAGTAGGTGTTTGAAGGTCGCACCATTGACTTGTTGGCAGTACTGAATACGGCGTTCAAAATGTCTAACAGTACGCAAGAGTACATTACGTGGAATATTGCACGCAGCTCGGATTCTCTTCTTCATGTCATCTCTTGTCGTCGGTGCATGCCGGTAGACTACATCTTTGAGGTAGCCCCACAAATAAAAATCAAGAGATGTTAGATCAGGCGATCTTGCTGGCCATTTCACTGGACCGCCTCTACCAATCCATTGATTAAGAAAGATATTATTAAGAAAATTTTTGACTATATTGGCAAAATGAGGACCTGCGCCATCTTGTTGCAACCACATTCTCCTCCTCGTATCGATGTCAACATCTTGAAGTAAACCCGGAAGATCGTCCCTCAGCAACTGTAAATAAATCTCACCATTAATCATGGCATCAAAAAAATAAGGACCAATTAAATAGCCATTAATAATTCCGCACCAGACAGTTAGGCTCCAACGATGCTGGTTATCAATCTGCCCCATCCAATGAGGATTAACTGGAGCCCAATAATGACAATTATGTCTATTCAATATTCCAGTACTGTGGAAAGTAGCTTCATCACTGAAAAGTACATAATTGAAAAATTCGCCGTCGTTTCGGATTTGTTGTGATGCCCACTGACAAAACAATAGCCGATCTCTGTGATCCTGCTCAGTTAAGGCTTGGTTAAGAGTTATGTGGTAAGGATGATACCTCACGGCTTTTAGATATCTATCAGCAGTCGATTTCGGAATACCCACCGTACGTTGGATTTCACGCAAACTTACATGTGGGTTTACATGCACCATTGCCACAACTGCCAAAAAACGAGGATTCATTACGTGATCATTGTTGTCGTATCTTCTTCGTTGGCGACGAAGATATTCTCTCCGAATCCTAATTTCAATTTTGCGTATCCTAGAATGATCCGGATGTTGGCGTCGAGGGAATCGTCTACGATACAATGCTGCTGCTCTTCTGTAATTGCGCCGACATTCTCCTAGGATCAAAAGAATATCGACAATCTCGTTAGGCGAGTAATCAGGCATTTTTTCCGAATTCCGATTTTACGATCGAAAAAATCCAGTAATGTCTGAGAATGTCTCGAAATTGGGAACAAGTGAGAGATAAATTATACTTAAGATAAGATTCCGTATCCGCAACAGGCTACTTGAATAGGATTATTAGTTCAGGACACGTGACGTCTTTCATTCGAATGCCGAAGAAGTTGTCGAGTCGGTCTGTCAATTGCTATTGGTCTCCAGCAGTGCCGGTTTTACCCTATAGGCATCATAGGCAATTGCCTAGGGGCGCCAGAAAGACGCAAACATTAGTAAACGTACCAAAGAAACGTATCAAAAAATTAATATTTAAATTAAGAAATGCAGGGGGCGAACCGAAGTATTGCCTACGGGCGAACTGATTCTTTAACCGGCACTGGGCTCCAGTTAATCCTTTTTGGATGAGGCAGATTGATAACCAACATCTGAAAAATATCTTTCCATTCGGCATTTTTACGTCTAAATGGAAATAAGAGGAACAACTTCCAATGGCTTTGATCTTAATAAATGTTATCAATTATAATCTTAAACAATGTTCAAGAGGTTTTAGCCTTTAGTCGGTCGATCATCTTGGGTAATGCTAATGCCGGCGGTACTGTAACTTTCAAGCCTTATAACTCGAAAAGTACTTAACGGAAAAACATTTAATTATAGTGTTTCGGAAAGCTCTCGATGTCAGCTACAAGAATACTAAATAAAAAATGGGGGTTTCCATTTAAGATTTTAAGGTTAACCTTCACATGACCTTCAAATGATTTTCCAAGGTCAAATCATTGTCACCATCTTATGGCCCCCTTGAAGCCACACAACTTTTGTTTGAAACATTTTTCGATTTAACGCAGTGTTTCTGAGATATTTGAGTGGGTCCTTTAAAATGGGACACCCTGTATATATATATATATATATATATATATATATATATATATAGTGTTCTTTTATTTAATTTATTCAAGTCCAAATTATATACAAAACATATTGATCCCAACAAATATATATTTACTAATAATACATAAATATTATTTTCTAATGAATAATCATGTTTCTGTTATATTATTCTTTTATTATGCAAATGTTTTATTTTGAAATGTATTTTTTAAATTAATGCTCGCGCACAAGCATTTTGAGAAAATCTGAACATGGCTAATTGATGTATTCTATAATTGTGTTGTAACGCCGAAAAAAGGAATTTATTCGCAACAGTTGTAGGAGCTGTTTTTTAAATGGTGAACCTTCAAACATTTGTGATTATTATTTTAGGTACAGTTTTTGTACGTACAAAACGTTTTTCCCCACACTAGCAAATCTAGTGATTTCGTATTTTCACTTCGTATTTTCACTACGTTACAGACTCGCGCGAACAAATTCACGTGAGATGAAAGTGCGAGAAGTGAGTGATCTCACTTGAGTTACAGAATCGACCCCCTGGGCTGCGTTCCAAAATTTACTCCTTAGGGTAGAGTAGCGTTTGCTTGACCAATCAGAACAAAGAAATTTGTATTTCTTTGATCTGATTGGTCAAGCAAACGCTACTCTACCCTAAGGAGTAAATTTTAGAACGCAGCCCTGGCCGCGTGGCCGTTCGTTCCCGCGAGAGAAGACCGTGGGTCAAGTGGTCCTGTGAGGGCATGCTCGGTGTACTATTCTGTGCCCGTGGTGTTAGGCGTGGCGCTGGTGTGGTCGTCCGCAAGGCGGGTTCACACCATATATATAGTACTTCTATATTGCTAACTCAGTAGGGGAGTGAGCGAAAACATAACGGTGCAGACGATACCTTCTCTCTCGCACAGTTAGTCTATTTTAGCACTTTTGCGCATGCGTCACATATATATATGGCATGCCTATATATATGGGCCTATATATATGGTTCATACAGGGGTGCGTTCGAAAACACCCGTGTGTATAATGTCACACTCAGTTCGTTCGAAAACGCCTAGTGGGCACGCTGAGCATACATTCGTGATCGTTCTAAAACTCTACACTCTTGCGCACTCATGTGACTTTTCTCCACTCCCTTTTTTTCGGTGGACTTCGTGAGATTCGAGGAAGCGCGGAATTGGCGGGAAAGAGCTGAGCTGTCGACATAAATAAGTTGTTTTGCTCAGAAAAATTCAAGATGACTTTAATTCCGGGTCGCCATAATTTGTGTGTTGATGATAAGGGAAATCCACAAAAGGATGCTACGGGGAACATTTATGTATACGACATTATAGGTACTAAGCATATAAATAAGTTTATAAATTTCTTTGATTAAGTTAGGTTAATTTGATATATTTTTTATTTTGTATCATATTTGAATTTATATTATATTTATGACATGTATTTATGTGACAGATAAGAAGTTGTGCGTGGTTCGCCCCGACTGTAAAGATTTACAAAAGTTTTTAAATAAATCTTCAGCTCCTTCCATTGGTAAGACCTTTACTTAATTTATTATTGTTACGTTGCAAGTTGCTATTTTCTTAATATGTAATGTGAAAGTCAATATTTTTCATCAGTATATGTTTTATAATTTTCCTACAAACATTATTTACAGCATCTATAAATGTACTGGAAAAACCGCCTCTACAAGAACATGACGACTCCATGGAATCTGAAAAATCTGTAGAAGTACCTGTAAAATCAAAATCACAAGAGACAGCTGTGAAATGGAAGGACGAAAATGCTATTAAGACCTTGATCAAACTGTGGCAGGATCATGAATCGTTGTTTAAAAGTTCTGTAATGAAAAATGCAGAAGTATGGCGGATGATTTCTGAAAGCTTGCGAAAAATGAATCTTAATTGGATTTTCAATGCTGTGCAATGTGAAAATAAATTTAAAGACCTCAGAAGGCATTACATGGCAACAAAAGATCATAATGCACAGTCAGGTGTACAACCCAAAATGTGCAAGTTTTATAATGAAATGGAAGAAGTACTCAGTATGAAACCAATCGTTAAACCTGTTGCTATTGCATCTAGTCTGAAAAGAAATTCCTCTGTTCTTCAAAGTGGTCCTTCAACTTCACAATTAGAAAATACTTTTACAGAAGCATGTGAAAGCAGTGACAGTAATGAGGGAGTAAAAATGCAGAAAAAAGAGAATATGAAAAAAACAAAAATGGAACGTCAACTAGAGGCTTGGTTATTAGCTAATGAAGCTGAAGCACAAAACAGGGAAGAAGCACGAGAAAAACGACACAAGGAAAGTATGGAGAAAAAGGAAACGGCCATTAAAGTTTATGAAAGTTTTATGTCCAAGCTTCTCGATAAACTTTAAATGTTAAGTGTTCAATTCTCTCTATTGTACTTGATCTAAGTGATTCTGTGAACCTAAGGGAGAATTTATATCTTGGCAGAAAAACAGAAAAGCAGAAGCCAATCAGAACTCGCGTTGTGTGCGTAATAATAAAGAAAGAGAAACTGAAACTATCGACCACCAGCGTGAATTCTGATTAACTTGTTTTTCTGCCAAGGTGTGAATTCTCTTAGATTCACAGAATCACTTAGATGAAATATAATATAAAGAATCCTTCCTAATAGCATTAAATATGACAATAACTAAAATACTGTGATATGTTGTACCTTTTTCTAAAATATTGTTTTGTATATGACATGTTAGGTAGGACATGTATCAACAGTATTTGTTGTAATTTTGTGAGAGATTTTTATATTGTACCGTTAAAGCACTAAGCTGTAATTAGATTAGAGATTGAGATTAAGATTAAATTGGAATTTGAACAATAAAAAAAAAGTACTCTGAAGTTTAATCAACTTTGCTTTGATTGATCAAATTGCAATTCAACTCTATTTCAATCTCTAGTCTGATTATGGCTAAAGTGTACAAGAAATGTACTATTTAAAAAATTTTATTTCATGTTCAAGTATTAAATATTATTAAAAGTTATGTAAAAGATATGTAGCACTATTAGTTATATTATTCTAAAAAAGCAATTTTTGTGTTAAAGTATAGTTAAATTCTATTTAAAAACTGTACTGTTATTATTAGTTTTATTTTCGTAAAAATGTTATTTTATTTTTATTAAGATACTATAAAAATCTGTATGTTTTTTTTCTGTATATTTTTATATAACAAGTTATAACATTTCTTTTTAATTCTTGTGCCAAAATATGGGTTATATTTTTAGTTTATAAATGCTGTGATGTGTATTGTTTGTAAGTGCGGAACTGGACAAAGAATGTTAATTTAATTCAAGTCTGATTTATAATTACTTAATATAAAAATGTGTATTATTGTTATACATACTTTAATAAACAACTTTAATATACTTTAATTTTATTTTATTTATACATATAAATATTAAAACATTACAACTTATTAACAAATTTATAATAAAAGCTTAGGATACAAGTGTAACTAAGTAATTTCGTTTTATTTCACCATCTGCATCGTTTTCAATAATAACCTCCTGAAAAACTTCGTTATTATTAATGATATCATCAGACCCTTCATCAATAAAATCATCAATAGCATCATTTACACCATCGAGACATATATTGTGCAGCACACAGCAAACTATTATCGTAAAGGGAATCATATCATCTCTATTCATGTCGAGGTATTTTAATCGTCTCCATCTTCCCTTTAGCAGAGCAAAAGCTCGTTCAATTACCTGTCTCATTTTAGAGAGAGTTTGATTGAATTTTTTCTGTGCTTGTGTTAAATTTCCCAAGTTACGGAAAGGTGGAATGCACCATGTTAAAACAGGGTATGCTTTGTCTCCAATTATAAATTCCTGATCAGGGAAAAAGGCTCGTCTATTTTCTTGAACTGCATGCCATACATCTGAATTTCTGAAAACTCGCAAATCGCCAACAGAGCCCGCAAAACCAGCAAAACAGTCTGTAAAACTAAGCTGAGAATCACAAACAGCTTGGAGAGTGATGCTGTTTAGAGGTATTGCACTTTCACAATGAGAACACTGAGAATGATCGTATGCACTGAATTATCAGAACTGAAGGTTTGTTCTAACGAGAGAAATTCATTCGAATTTAAATTGTGAACGTAATACAATAGAGAGGGAGCGAATAAAAATCGAAGTGCATATCCGAAAAGACGATCCAAGACTGTGTATATCCGTGAATATGTGTCAAGGACGCTAACGCTTAGAAATCGAACAGCTGATTTCAGCTGTCGCGTGGTACGGCAAGGCGCGGGGAAAGGCGCGCGAGAGCGCGCAAAAATAGTAAATAAGCGCGGCGACGATCTAAGCCGATACACGGTGTTCGCTATATAGCGTTTAAATCGACGAATAATACGCAATGCGAAAACGATTAAATGCAGATGGATTGCAACTGGATGACAATCTTAAATGATTAAACATTACCGCCCGCCTCAGGGGCGTGACAAACGCCGCTGAAGAATGATAAATGATTGAGTATGAAGCAGATAAATGAGACAGAATCATACAATGAAAATGAGTGCGATACAATATAATAGCGAAATATGAACTGAATTGAATGGCGTGGCGAATGAAATGACTCGATCAATTAGAGATTTATAGACGTTTTTTTTTTTTTTACAAATTCGTTGCCTCAATCGGAAGTGGACAGAGCTTCACTATTGGTCGTTTGAAGGTAGATGCAGCGGTGCGTACGGTGACGACGCGGATTTTACCATCATTGCCGGGATGGATCTCAGTTACACGTGCTAACGGCCATTTCGAAGGAGGAAATCGTTCGTCGGAAACAAGAACTAGCGACCCGAGTGAAATTGGATTTGACGATTGATGCCATTTCGTTCGCGTTTGCAGTCGTTGTAAATATTCGGTTGACCACCGATGCCAGAAGCGCTCCAGCATGTGGCGAATAAGTTGCCACCGAGACAACCGCGAAATTGGCGTTTCGACCACGGACGGCTCCGGGATGGTCGTTAATGATTCGCCCACTAGAAAATGCGCGGGTGTTAATGCAATGACGTCGGCGGGATCGTCGGAGAGCGCGCAAAGCGGCCGAGAGTTAAGAACGGCTTCGATTTGGACGAGGAGGGTGTTGAACTCCTCGTAAGTAAGTATGGAGTCGCCGAGAATCCGTCGCAGGTGGAATTTGGTGGATTTCACCGCGGCCTCCCATTTGCCCCCGAAGTGCGGAGCTGAAGGAGGATTAAACCGCCACGTAGTGCCGTCGGCGGCGAGAATGTGAGCGAGGTCCGCGGCTTCCTTTGACGCTGACGAGAACATGCGGCGAAGTTCCGCGTCGGCACCGACAAAATTAGTGCCGCAGTCGCTGATGAGCGTGTTGCATCGGCCGCGTCGGCCGGTAAATCGTCGGTACGCTGCGAGGAAGCCTTGAGTGGAGTAGTCTGTCGCTAGCTCGAGGTGGACGGCCGACGTCGCGAAACAGATGAAGACTATGAGATAGCCTTTATACGTGCGGCCAGTTCGTCCGCGCCAGGTTCGAAGAGAGAATGGACCGGCGTAGTAAACACTGGAGTTTAAAAACGGGCGCGTTGGTGTCACACGTGACGCTGGCAGCGAACCCATCATCTCTTTTGCGGTTGTAGCGCGGTATCGAGCGCAGCGCACACATCGGCGGATGAATGCGCTTACTGGAGAACGGCCTCCGAGGATCCAGAATTGTTGACGCAACGTTGCTAATACTAGCTGTACTCCACCGTGAAGCGTCTGCTTATGGATTTCTGAAATGAGAAGGCGTGAGAAAGACGAGTCACGAGGTAGAATAGCAGGGTGTTTTGTATCGGCGTCAAGAGATGAATTTTTGAGGCGTCCGCCGACGCGTAGAATGCCCTCGTAATCCACGAATGGCGCGAGCTTAAGAAGTGGATGAGAGCGAGGGAGAGCAGTCCCTTGAGCGCAGAGTTCCAGCGTGCCGCCGAAGTATGTCCTTTGTGTCTCCTTCAGCCAGAATGTTCGTGCCCGAAGAATTTCGTCAGCGGTCAAGGTTGACGAGGAGGGACATTCACGGCCTCTGAATCGAGCTGTAGCGCGCATGAGCCAAGCAGTCGTGCGAAGAAGCGATTGAAGCTGCGAAAATCTATGTATTAGATCCCAGCAATCACTTGGTGCGCTTACCAAATTGACGAGAGCCGGTTTCTGCGGGCGTTGTTCGAGGTCGGCTAATTGGTCAAGAGGAGGACCTCCTGATGGCCAGCCAACTGATGGACCTTTCAGCCATGATGGACCATGCCACCACAATCGATGATGTTGCAGTTGCTGAGGAGTTAGTCCACGAGACAGACAGTCAGCAGGATTGTCCGTTCCAGCGACGTGATGCCAGCGCGCATCAGGAGCTAACTCTTGGACGGCGGTGACTCGATTTCCGACGAACTCCTTCCAGGACGACGGATGTCCTTTGATCCAGGCGAGGCTGATCGTAGAGTCGGTCCACAGGTGGACTGGTACATGTTTGAACTCGAGGATATCCCGAATTCGAGCGAGCAAGCGAGCTAAGAGAACAGCGGCAGAGAGCTCCAGGCGATCGTCTGTCGTTTGACTGGAGCGACCTTGCTTTTTGCGGCCAGAAGTATGATGTTGGCATCTGCGTAGTCATGGAAACTCCGAAGATAAAGAACAGCTCCGAGTGCATCTTGGGAAGCATCGGAGAATCCATGAAGTTCCATGCCTGACACCGATGGAGAAGTGCATATCCATCGTGGAATTGAAAGCGCAGAGACGTGCTTCAGTTGTTCGTCGAAGGTGACCCATTCACCAGCGAGAGACGGAGGCAGTGGATCATCCCATCCGACTTGAGTCTTCCAAAGTTGTTGGATGAAGATTTTACCAACGATGGTGACCGGTGCGAGCCATCCGAGCGGGTCGAATACTTGCGCGATTCGAGATAGAGATGAGCGTTTGGTGATTGGTCGAGGATGATCTGACTGGCTCACGTGGAACTTGAAGACGTCAGCATTAGGATGCCATGTCAGACCGAGTGTTCGAGCTTCGTTTGGAAGGTCTCGTGATAATGAGTGATCGTCCGATTCAGCGAAGCTTGAGATAATGGAGGCGTCGTTCGCAGCCCATTTCTGCAACTCGAAGCCGCCCGCCCTGAGGAGTTGCACTAACTGAAGAGCTTTGCGTTGAGCTTCGTGTGGAGTGTCAGCGCCGGAGAGAATGTCATCCACATAGGTTTCTCGGCGTAAGATCTCGGCTGCTTGTGGAAAGGTTCTCTCCTCATTGGAAGCAAGCTGCTATATCACCCGAAGAGCGAGATACGGCGCGCACGTGAGACCGTATGTCACCGTGGTGAGTTTGAAGTCGTGAGGCTCTCCGGATTCGCTCCACAAGATCCGTTGGAAGTCTTGATCCTTTTGGTGCACCAAGATCTGCCGATACATTTTTATGATGTCTGCGGCGAAGACGAAGGCATGAGTACGCCAGCGTAGAAGAACTGCATCGAGGTCGTGCTGCAGCTTTGGACCGGCGTGTAGGCAGTCGTTCAGTGCGGAGCCTGAAGTCGTTCGAGCGGAGCCATTGAACACGACTCTTAATTTTGTCGTGGTACTGAATGCTCGTAAAACGCCGTGGTGTGGGAGATATACCGCAGAGTCGGCTGGTGATGCTTGTCGCATGTGACCTAAGGTTTCGTACTCCTTCATGAATCCAATGTATAAGTCTCCGAAGGATGGATTACGGAGGATCCGACTTTGGACAGTCGTGAGAAGGCGAAGAGCTGCAGATCTTGATTCTCCGAGTGGTGCATGTGATGATCGAAACGGCAAGCGCACGACGTATCTTCCTGTTCTGTCCCGAGAGTGCGTATCACGAAAGTGATTCTCGCACTCAAGCTCGTCTGGAGTGAAAGGGCTGATTGATGATGTCGAGACTTCTTCTTGAAGCCAGAATCGCTGCACAATTTCGTTGAGATCGACGCCATCGTTGGCTCGGATGGTATATGAAGTTGGATGAAAGGCAGATGCTGAAGAGCCGGCAGGTCCAGAGATGATCCAGCCGAATGAGGTTTCTTGCGCGATCGGTGCGTCAGATGGTCCTCTCCTAATATCTCCACATAGTAACGAGCCATAAACATCAGCGCCGAGGATGACGTCGATAGCTCCAGGTACCGCGAAGTCAGGATCGGCCAAAGGCAAATCAACAAGATGGCTCCATGAGGTTGATGCCACTCGTTGGGCTGGAATGCGACCTGTGACCCGAGGTAGGATGAACGCTGTTACGTCGACCTCGAAGGATGGATTGATGAATGATCTAAGTCGAAGAGAGACTACTCCGCGAGTCGAGCCAACCTTTTGAGATCCAACGCTGACGATTGGCACGGATGCACGACTACGAGGAAGACGAAGCAGTTGAACCAAAGACTCCTGAATTAGCGAGACTTCTGACCCTTGATCGAGCAGCGCTCGGACCTTGACGTCCTCTCCTCGCGCAGCTACTAAAGTCATGCAAGCGGTAGCTAAAAGAAACTGCGGACGATTCACTTGAATTGCAGCATGGTGAGAATGGACGACTGCCGAAGATGGTGTGGATGATGATGAAGCGGAGGACGTCGTCGGGCTGTCTGCAGTAGCGAGTGCGGCTGTAGACGAAACGACCTCGCGATGAAGCAGGGAGTGATGCTGTCCCTTGCAGTGACGGCATCTTTTCAACGTGCGGCATTCAGCAAGACGATGAGATCCAAGGCAGTTGAAGCACAGGTTCTTCTTCGTCACGAACTCCTGTCGTTCGCCGAGAGATTTTCCTGCGAATTCTGAACACGCCGAGTAGTGGGAAGCGCTGCAAAAAGAGCACTTTGAATTTGCAACGACAGCAGCATGAGAACGAACTGATGACTTGCCCTTCGCGTTGACTTGGACGCTGCAGTGTTGGATTGTGTTGAACGAGACTGCACAGTTTCAAGTGCTCGTATACGACCTTCGAGGAAGAGCTCAAGTTCATCGAACGTTGCGAGTTCGTTGGACGTTCCCTGCTCGAGTTCCCATGCCTCCAAGGTGTGAGCGTCGAGACGCCGAGTGACCACGTAGACAATGAGAATGTCCCACTGGTCGGTAGGCGCACCGAGAGAATTGAGAGCGCCGAGAGATTCCTTGACGGTGGAAAGGAGTATCTTGAGGTCAGAGCTGCTTTTCTGAGCAAGCGGCTTTAACGCGAAGATTTTGTCAAGGTAGGTGGTGACAAGGATGCGACGATTCTCATAGCGCGATGTTAGAGCCTTCCAAGCTCGCGCGAAGTTTGCAGCTGTCACAGGGATGTTAGCTAGATATCGAGCTGCCTCTCCTGTCGTCTGAGCTCTGAGATAATGAAGCTTTTCCACACTTGAGATGTCTCGATTTGACCCAACCATTGAGTCGAACAAATCGCGAAACGATGGCCAGTCGTGATAGTCACCGGAGAATTTTGGTAGACTAATCTTCGGTAAAGAGCGACACAATCCGGAGTGCGAGTGCCTCTGGTTAGACTCGTGATTGTCGTCTTTAGAAGTAGTGACCTTCTCGAGATCTTCAACAAGATTAGTTTTTGAGTCATAAAAAGCCTCTTCGCATTGAGTGTAGAGATCATCCTTAAAGTACGGATGTTGTCGTAGGTCGTCAGTCATCACGCCGAGAACCTTGTCGTGATTGCCTTGAAATTTATCCCAGTTGGCTTCAAGGGTATGCAGGCGAGTTTCAAGGGCGACCTTGGTGAGCTTTTCTCCTCCAAGCTTCTTGGCATTGTTGTAGGCGCGAGCAATTAGCCCGAAAAGATGATGTTGTTTTTCAACGATCGATCCGAAGGTTGACATCTTGGATGTGAAGGTCACAAGCACTGATCGTTAAATTCAAAAGTTTAACTGTCACTCGGACACAGCACGAGAATTTGCGAATGCAATTGCGAGTGTCTACTTCACTTTGAATACACACTGAAAGAGAGAGCGCGAGAGTGTATGAGAGAGAGATAGAGAGCGAGCGCGGGCAATTACAGAGAGAGAGAGAACGTCTAGCGAATGCGAGACGCACGCGAGAATATTGCCGTTCGTCGCGAAATGTGCGATAATTCGGAAGATATTCCGTTTATCCGGCTCGAAGGACCAAAATAATGTTTAGAGGTATTGCACTTTCACAATGAGAACACTGAGAATGATCGTATGCACTGAATTATCAGAACTGAAGGTTTATTCTAACGAGAGAAATTCACTCGAATTTAAATTGTGAACGTAATACAATAGAGAGGGAGCGAATAAAAATCGAAGTGTATATCCGAAAAGACGATCCAAGACTCTGTATATCCGTGAATATGTGTCAAGGACGCTAACGCTTAGAAATCGAACAGCTGATTTCGGCTGTCGCGTGATACGGCGAGGCGCGGGGAAAGGCGCGCGAGAGCGCGCAAAAACAGTAAATAAGCGCGGCGACGATCTAAGCCGATACACGGTGTTCGCTATATAGCGTTTAAATCGACGAATAATACGCAATGCGAAAACGATTAAATGCAGATGGATTGCAACTGGATGACAATCTTAAATGATTAAACAGATGCTAAATCGTTTCTTTCTGTTGATGTAAAATTGAGTATGTTCCTGCAAAGGAACACAAAATATTTTTTCAACTGACAAAAATTTTGTAAACAGTATAGTACATGATATATCATTCTACTCACTTTAGGACCTTTCACTTCAATATCGGTGCCGTCAATTGCGCCAATGACATCAGGCAAACCACCATTTTTTCTAAATTTCTCTTTTACAGTGAGAAGTTTGTCACCTGTTGGCCAAACAATTATATCATCAGCAATATCATTGAGAGCTTCGATGACACGCATAAAGCAGTTACTCAATGATGACTTGCCCATACCAAAACGGTCAGCTACAGATTTAAACAAGAAAATAAATGATACTTTATCAATTTCGACAACATTGTAACAATGAATAATAGAAAACATATTTTCCTTACCTATAAGAATCTGGAGTAGCTAGCAGCCACAAAACCGACAATAGTTGGTTTCTTGCCGGTATCATAGGTCGGCCTGTATCATTTGTAATAAATAATATTGGGCCCAAACGCTTCCAATTTTTCAAAACTATTCGGAATCATACGAAAATGCTCGCGAAACGCTTTATTAGTCATTTGTGAAATTATTTCCGATATATAATTTTTAACACGTGCTGGTGTATTTCTACCACCTCGGATTCTTAATTGCATTTTATACGATGGAAAATCGAATTCTTCTTCACTTTCACTGTTACTGTCACTTTCTGACATAACATTTTGTAATAATTGGTCAGAAGCGATTACAGCTAATGCTAATATACGCTTTCGACGAACCTCACTTGAATTAGCCATATTTATTTGTAAATATTTTATGGCAGCACACATTGGCCGTTCGAAAACTCTTGTTGACAGCAACCCCACCAACTCCACCGAATCCGAATCTCACATCCACTATACGACGTGGCCATGGAGTGTTTTCGAACGCACCCCAGTGTGTCGCTATAATGCGATTGCTAGTGGCGCCATCTGTAGTTACTTTATAATATTATTTAGTCATCAAATAATTATTAAGGATTTTCGATATAAAAATACATCGATTTTGAATACTGATAATAAGAAATATATCTAAAGCAACATGAAACGCGTAATGAAACAGCAGTATGAACATATTTTTCTTTATAATATTTATAATTTCCTTTTACAAATGAATATTCTACTGAATAAATATTTAATATATAAAAATTAAGGAAAACTTAAGGTATAAAAATATTATTAAATTGTGTACTTCTTGCGAAACAAAAATGGAATTGGATTATAATTATTAATTGAAAATTTAAGATGAATATTACATCTTTAACAATATATACACTTCTCACGACAATTAGAGGATCACTTAAATTTCCTTAAAAAATTGGCAAAATTGAGTCAGCTGTAACTTTGTTAAAAATGAACCAAATTTAAATTTAAAAAAAGCATTTTAAAGCTTGAAATCTCTACTTTCGAAAGCTCATTACTTTTTTTAAGTTTCTGTAAGTTTAGTAATTTTCACATGTAGAAAACTGCGAACTGGACAAAATTATAAATTTTCTTCTCACTTTGCGGACCTATACCGCGTGTAAAAAAAATATAAGAAATTTTTCACCTTCTTAGTGTGAAAGCTTGAAGTTTTCTTAACAAAATCATTTTTTAAAAATGTTTCTACGATTTTTTATTACTGAGTTATCGCCGATTAAATGAAAAATGAGCAAGTTGACTTTAATCATTCATAACTCTGTTAAAAATAATCGTACCGCAATTTTAAAAAAAGATTATTAAAGCTGAAACTTTGCTCTATCGAACGCAATAATTGCCAAAATTTTTACGAAAACATATAGACTGGTTACAAATGAATGAAAATAACGTAAAAATTACCGACTTTTTCTGTTTTCATTTTGACCTAAAAAACAATGTATAGAACAACAACAAAAAATTTGTTCTTCACGTTTTTTTCTACTTTTAAGTACCCTGAATTTGACAAAAAATCGGCGAATAGCTACAAGATATTTTTCACGGTGGCCACTATGTTTGAAAAAGTCAAATCTTCAAAAAATTGCTTAATTTCAATAAGAAAAATGGAAAATAAAGTCAATTAATGTTAAAAATTGATTTTCAGTACACTGACATTACATTGGCCTTTACTAAGTGTTAATTAAAAAAAGAGAAGAAAAATTTTGTTAGTTTTCGCTCTACTGAAATTTAAAAAGAATAGAAAATTACGAGCGGAAATGTAAAGGTTAACCGATCATCATACAAGGTCTACTGGACAGCAACGCGCCATATAGTGCTCGCGAAACGCTATCGGGAAACTTTCTCGCGAGTGCCCTCATACCGCACGCAAACCGCGACGTCTTACTGCTAGGTGGCTATGTTTCTCGTAAGTGAAAACACTTCAGGTACAATAATTAAAGCCGTGCGCACTGCTAGCTCCTACTCGAATTTGCTGTGATTATGCACATGTGGTTTCGGATGGTCTTATTTTATTGGCGATTTTAATATCTTTACTGTTTACTCTTAATTAACTTAAATTTTAATATCTTTCTGTTTAATCTTAATTAACGGTTATTTTCAATATTAAGTTTTTTCTTTTCTGTACCTTTTGCATTACTTTTTTCTTTCTTTTGCAATGCCTCTGCGTCATTTATCTGAAGCAGATTGTGCTCGTATTGTTACTCTTTTAGAGGAGAATAACAGTCAACGATACGTTGCAAATCGTTTTGGAATAAGTCAGTCTGTCGTTAGTAGAATTTATTCTCGATTTCGAGAGACTGGCTCATATCACAGACGGCCGGGTCAGGGTCGTCCTCGTGAAACAAGTAATCGCGATGATCGAGCGATCGTCCGGCAAGCTGTACAGAATCGTTATGTATCTGCACGTATTATCGCTGGCCATATTAATCATGATCGACGACGTCCGATCTCGACTTCAACGATAAGAAATCGTTTAAGAGAAGCCGGATTACACGCTCGTCAGCCAGTGCAGGTTCCATACCTTACACGTCGTCATCGTCGCCTGCGATTAAATTATGCTTATTCTTTAATCAACTGGCGACAAAGACAATGGAATTCTGTATTGTTTACAGATGAATCAAGATTTTCCATTTTTGGCAATGACAGACGAGTCCGAGTTTGGCGACGTTTAGGCGAACGTTATTCAGAAAATTGCAATAGACCGGTTCGTGCTTTTCATGGTGGTTCTGTAATGGTATGGGCAGGAATATCTCGATTTTCACGAACACCTTTAATAGTCATCCCTCCACCGGCATTAAATTCTAGACGATATGTTCATGAAATACTGCAACCGTATGTTCTACCAATTAAAAATCGAATCGGTAGACGGTTTCGCCTATTGCATGATAACGCACGACCGCACACTGCTCGTTACACTCAGCAGTTCTTGAGGAATCATCAAATCAAGACGTTATTGCATCCGCCAATGAGTCCCGATTTAAATCCGATTGAGCATGTTTGGGATATGTTAGAACGCAAAGTACGCGAAAACTATCCCAACATCGCTGACCTAGCTTCGCTTGTCAGAGCTCTTCGGCAGACCTGGCAGCGAATTCCTCAGGCAGCAATACGTCGTTGCATCAATATGCGAAACCGATTGCGAGCAGTCATTTTAAATAGAGGAGGAAACACGCGTTATTAAGTTCACTCACTCACACACAAACGCACACGCGCACACACATGCACACACGCACGCACGCACGCACACATTACACATACACAAAACGAAGCGTAAATCCGACCGTGCAACCTCCTCGTGGTACGCTTTGGGTAACGCTAATGCCGGCGGCTTTTAAATTTTTCCAAATTTTGGTGGAGACAAAAACTCAAACAATTTGTCTTTTCTTTTTGTTAAGACTTATTGTTAATAAAGGTCTATGTAGTGTCAGTGTACTGAAAATCAATTTTTAACATTAATTGACTTTATTTTTCATTTTTTTAATTGAAATTAAGCAATTTTTTGAAGATTTGACTTTTTCAAACATAGTGGCCACCGTGAAAAATATCTTGTAGCTATTCGCCGATTTTTTGTCAAATTCAGGGTACTTAAAAGTAGAAAAAAACGTGAAGAACAAATTTTTTGTTGTTGTTCTATACATTGTTTTTTAGGTCAAAATGAAAACAGAAAAAGTCGGTAATTTTTACGTTATTTTCATTCATTTGTAACCAGTCTATATGTTTTCGTAAAAATTTTGGCAATTATTCCGTTCGATAGAGCAAAGTTTCAGCTTTAATAATCTTTTTTTAAAATTGCGGTACGATTATTTTTAACAGAGTTATGAATGATTAAAGTCAACTTGCTCATTTTTCATTTAATCGGCGATAACTCAGTAATAAAAAATCGTAGAAACATTTTTAAAAAGTGATTTTGTTAAGAAAACTTCAAGCTTTCACACTAAGAAGATGAAAAATTTCTTATATTTTTTTTACACGCGGTATAGGTCCGCAAAGTGAGAAGAAAATTTATAATTTTGTCCAGTTCGCAGTTTTCTACATGTGAAAATTACTAAACTTACAGAAACTTAAAAAAAGTAATGAGCTTTCGAAAGTAGAGATTTCAAGCTTTAAAATTCTTTTTTTAAATTTAAATTTGGTTCATTTTTAACAAAGTTACAGCTGACTGAATTTTGCCAATTTTTTAAGGAAATTTAAGTGATCTTCTAATTGTTGTGAGAAGTGTATTTTCAATATATCTTTTCAAAAGTATGCATTTATTTTACCAAAAAATAGAGAATACAATATTGAATTCTCTGTAGATTACAATTATTTTTATTAGAATATCGGTACAATAAAATAATAGTATATTAAAAATTAAAAATGTTTAGAGCGTACATATATAACAATAAATAATTATTCTCTCGCGAATAAAATTTGTTTTGTTAAGATATGACGTTTTCTATGTGGTTTTAAAATTTCTTGTAAGTAAAATTTAGAATATGAATAAAATCTGATTTTAATGTATCTTGCTGCAACTGCTGTAATTAATTTGAATTTGTGTGGGACTTCCAGTAAATCTGTATTTTCACAAGTTAAGTCTGAAAATTAGAATTATTATTAGAAATTATTATTAGTATTAGAAATTTAGAATTGGCATTTTTGCAAGTGTTAATTATAAGTTTATAATTTTCACGTTAAACCCGTTAAGGGTCGGCAGGAGACCGAGGCAAACTCCGAATAGAGTCCCTATATATAGAGTTTGGCCACGTTCGTGTTCCTTCCTATTAGTCGAAACAACTTTTGTAAAATCATGGCGAAACCAATAGATATTGTCAGAGAGAAGCATAATAATTTGAAGAAAAGTGAAATAAAAATTGCAAATAATTAGTAAATTTCTTTTTAATTTTAAATTAAAATGAAGTAAACATTATGTAAAAATTTTAAAATATAATTTAACGAATTAATGGGAATTGTCCCGATCGGACACAATCCTGATCGAACACAGTCCCGATCGGACACAGTCCCGATCGGACACAGTCCCGATCGGACACAGTCCCGATCGGACACAGTCTCGATCGGACACATTCTCGATCGGACACAGTCCCGATCGGACACATTCTCGATCGGACACATACAGTTGCATTCGGACACAGTCCCGATCGGACACAGTCCCGATCGGACACAGTCTCGATCGGACACAGTCCCGATCGGACACAGTCCCGATCGGACACAGGTCCGGGTGCGGGAGGGGGGCCGAAGGCCCCCCTCGCACCCTAATAGGCACCATACTATTGGCGGGTTGGGTGCGGGAGGGGGGCCGAAGGCCCCCCTTGCACCCCCCCGCGTGTGTGTGTGTGCGCGCGCGCGCGCCTGTGTCCGATCGGGCCTGTGTCCGAATGCAACTGTATGTGTCCGATCGGGACTGTGTCCGATCGGGACTGTGTCCGATCGGGATTGTGTCCGATCGGGACTGTGTCCGATCGGGAAATATCGCTGTGTCCGATCCGTAATGTGCGCAATCGGGACTTACTCAATTAATGTATGCATAGCCATTGTTTTGCTACTATATATTTTTTTAATTAATCGACCTTTCATGCATGAAATTTTTATTCTATATGCAATAAATCGTTTCATAATTTTAAAACTTAATTGATGACAGTTATTAAGACTTGTACAAAAAACATTTTTCATTTTTTCAATAAAAAAACTAATTAAATTACATTTAACATTATTTAAATGAGGCAAATATTGCTGAATAATAACTTCCATATTAATAAAATATTCAAAAACATCTGCGGTAACAAAAAATAATGTATTATTTCGGAAACATTTTAAATGCACAAATTTTGCATAAAAAATCATATTTGTATTATATTCTGTTGAACCAGCAGAATTTAAACAAGTTGCGCATATTGCACTTTTACCTCTAGCAATACTGTTAACAATATAGCCAGCTATATTATATAATACATTTAATTCTATATTATTAAAATTTATATGTTTGGACCTAACATCAATAGAAATATTGGGAAATTGTCCAAAATTTTTTTTTGTTTATTCAAAAAGTCACATAGAAATTGTCTATCATCTAGATCATAATTAGAATATTTAGATGGTTTTATATGTCGAGATATGCAAAGTTCTTTTAAGTCTTGCTTGAATTGTAAGGCATTGGGTATTTGATGTTTTGCTCTTATTTTTACATACATACGTCTCTATTTTATTAACTTTATACTCGTATCAGCTCAATCAGCTGTGTTTATATGTATATATATACTGCCGCCATGTTTTTACAAAACTAGCCGAGTGGCCAGACTTTATATATAGGGACTCTAACTCCGAATTGATCTTGGAGACCTCGCGCGGTGACAACGCGAAACACCGGTTTCAATGTTGCCAACGCTGAGAAACCAATTTCAGGTTTTATGTAATGGTGTATGTCTTTACATGTACGCACACCATTGCATCGCTCACGCGGATGCACCGTAAGAGAGACAAGGATCGATATAATCGCGTCATCCTTGTTCCTCTACCATGCTGATCACGTGCCCATGCTATACGCGAGATACGACCTGAAAATGCTTTCTGGCCTTCCGTAGCAGAAGGCAGTAACGTAACAAGGCTAATAAGCACCCGTTTTTTGTAAATTTTATATATGCTTATGCATATATGTACATAAAAATTTATATATATGTTTCCAAATTGTACAATGATATATAATAATAATAAAATAATAATTCGTAGCGTAAACTAATACACAGAATGTAAGACATGGGCGCTTATTAGGCTTGGCAATTTATTGATGCTTTTTCACTTATACTTTTTCATCGCTACTTTATGTATCGTCAGCGCGATAGAGATGAGATGAGAGAACGAATGTTGTAGCTATCATAAATTGACGAATATGTTGATTCTTGATTTCTTTTCAATTATTGATGTTATTGTAAAATCAACTTCATAAATACGTATATACGTGAAAGAACTTAGGAGTAATGTATGATGGTTCTATGCAATGAATATATAGTAATCAACAATTATTTTTATATAATAGTATATATTTGAACATATAAAAATATTAAACATATTTTTTAATAGATTATTTACAAAGAATATTTTTAAATATTCTTAATATTATAATATAAATATTCTTTTTTAATTAATAATTTTTAAAAAAATATGTTTTAATATTTTTCTATATTCAAATATACTATTATTATATAAAAATAATTGTTGATTACTATATATTCATTGGACTATTAAAATAAGCTTTTGAGCTTTCATGGCACAGACTGCATATGTTGTACAATATTGTCTGCATAATATTTATTCATTTATTATTTATGCTTTCAAATTATCAGTACTTACAACAAACTAATGTAAGTACTTATAATGAGCAAATGTTTACATAAACTTTTTTTTTTAAGTGGGGGAACCTTCAAAAGGCACCCCGGTTTTCCGGGGTAGTGTGAGATTCTTACTCACTAAAACCCCCACTGTGCATACGTTACCTGCTGCAATACAATGGCGTTGATTCAATGGTATCCACGCCTCTCCATAAAGTGCTCCGCCCTTCAAACATGTTTACTCCAAATCTATCTGCAACAATAAGCAACTCTATGCTACGTACATAGATTAATATCAATATAATTATATAAAAAAAAATATTCATTTTAAAATCTAAAAAGAAAACAATGTAAATTACATAATATTAAAATATCAATTAGTTATAATAAAATCATAATTTTTTGCGCTTATCGGAAACACAACAACAGAAGCGCTACAACATATTGTTACATATTCTTATCCCGAAAATCGTTATATATAAATATTTCATACTAAATATTATAAAAAATATGTAATATAAATATATAAATATAAAAATATTAAATTTATTAATATAAATAATAAGAAATGTTAATAAAAGTATGATTTATTTATGCATTTGATTGTATTTTTGAAATCTTTTCCATTTTAAATTTTTAAATGCAGTACGATTACTCATGTCATAAGATAAAGATATATAATAATATGTATCCACACAATGTACAGTAAACAATAGCAAGCAATGTATATATAACATACATACATTTAAATATCTGTTTTATTAATTTGTATTCTACTCTATAATTTGAAATAAAAGTTTATATTTATGTAATTGCTATTGTTTCTGTGCATAATATTTAATGAACAACACGAATTAATAATTCGAGTGAATCGCAATTTAAACTAAGTGATTACGTCGCAAAGTGACCTCAACCATATTATGGGAAGTATACTGTATAAAATATTTATTGTTATTAGACATGCAACTTTGTTTATATGTGTTTCTATATTTGTATTTTGCAATTTATTTTTATCTACCTATTACTATATAATTTTGAAAATAGTACATTGCAAAACAGAACCTATCTGATAATAATTAACACTTTGCGACGCAATCACTCAGTTCAAATTGCGATCTAATTTGCAATGCACTATTTTCAAAACAAAAGTATAATAAAATATAGAATGGGCCCCTCCAACGCCCATTCCCGTGAGACGCAACCAATTTCCTTTTATCGTCTCTCCGAGATTTTTATTCGCATGCGAGATAGAACAATAATTACATGTTATTATATGTTCTATACAATAACAAATGCAGATAACTTCTACTTCTACTTGTACTACATCTTATTTTATTATTGCTTATTTTTGCATAATGGGTTAAAAAGACAAAGAAAATGCAGATGGGTTTAATAATGAAAAATATTAATTCGGGAAAGGCAATAATTTATTGCTTTCTAGAATTTTAATTAAATGACGTCTCATGCATTTTACGTCACTGGAATATTTTTCATTACAAGGATTTCCTTTCAAGGCTACAGTTGTAGCGAAAGCCGCAGCATAAATTCCACAAGAGATGTAATCCGGTTGTGTTTGTACTTTTTCGAAAATTATATTATATTTGTTTATCTTGGGATAACGAAGGCGAATATATTCCTTCTCTTTAACAGCCAATTTATCGTACGTAGTACCAGGTAAGCTGTCGTACACGTGAAGTTTGGTGCCATCAAAATAAATGCATCGCCAATGATCTGTGCAATTTCCGCCAATAATTTGTAAGCTTTTATTGCTACGACTAGCTTCAATTATGTGCGGATATTCTAAGTACAACACACTTTGTGTTTCAAAGCAAGAAGTCTCTCTTACAACGCGTAAAAATAGATCTAACGATTCATCATTTAATTTACTATCTATTGGCAAAACATTATTCTTGACTAATAAAAGAGAAGGAATCACATTATCTAGCATTTTTCTTTGTCTTTTTATGTCATCCTCAGTTAAATCTCGTTTTTCATTCGAGTAATCAGTTATAATGCAATCGTCATCTTGCTCCATTTTTGGAATAGCAACAGTGGTAGTAGTGCTTTCGATAACACTTTCCACTTTTATGTTATTTTTTCTAGCCACTTCTTGTGCTTCGATGACATACTGTGGTTCCCGAATAGGCATATTTCTAGCTACTCTACTATCTATTATTTCAGGAACCAAGCAGTCCTCGTAGAATCGTTTAAGCAGTGCTGACATTTTTGTTTCCCAAAATCTGTCATCACGCTCGACAATCGTGTACTTTAATCCAAGGGGTGTCCACACAGCAAAAATGCAATACTTTCTTTGCGTTATGTGGAGTTGTCCCTGCACTTGGAAGTAGTACGCGTGTCTTTGATTCATTTGAGTGTCATCCGTTTTATCAAATATTTTATGAATATCTGAAATTTTATTGAGCATTGCAGTGATAGGAGACACATGCCGCGCTGCATAAGGATATTTGATCTCAACGATAGTATCGTCTCCGATAATGCCGTCAGGCGTCGCGGCAAGATAAGGGATTGTTTCATCGATAAATATACCACAATTATTAATTTTTATTCTTAATTCCACCTGCAATTGCTCTCGTGCCATCATCTCTTTTTCTTTACCCCACTCAACAGCCGTGCACGTCAATCGAGGAGGATAAAGAATAGCTTTCATAAGATTTTGACACGAAGTTGTTTCTCTTCTGCTACAAACTTTTCCAAAGTTTGAAGCAGTGAGAAGATTTCGCCGTACGTTGTGCCACTCCGGGTTTTCATGCTGATCCCGTGTAGCACACTCCAATACAGCACAATTACGTTGTTGATCTAATAACATTTCATAATGATTACGTCTCAGCTGTTCGTACATATTAATTTCGATATCTGGCCGTTCTGCATTTGGTCCATAATCTTTATCAGCCGTTATTTTAGCGGAAAATTTAGATGTACGAACAGAGAGACCTAATTCTTTCGCCGCACGTGTTCGTTTAAGTTGGTTGGCATTTTTTTAAATATTTATATTTTCAATTATTTCTGTTTGTGTGGGTGGTTTTTTATCCATCGCACGACAAGCAGAAGTCAAGGCTCGTGAAGTATTAAATTGCACTACGGATGCTTTAACGCGTGCCTGATAAGAGCCTTTCATGGCATAATGAATGCGCTTGCCGCCAATAAATTTACTTATAATTCCATTACAACTTTCAACGGAATTACTAGTAAATTGATATAGTAAGCTATCGGCATTTTCTATAATGCGTTTCATAGCATTTTCTATTTTTTGCAATAATGCACGTTGTAATTGGGACACAAGATTTTACTCGCCTTTTTTCTGTTGTCCATTACAGAAATATTGAAGCGAAGCACAATCTTTATGTTCACCAAATACATGGCTAGGTATATTATTTAAATCTTTAATTAATTCGGAAATTTTTGTTTTCCAACCAACTTCACGATTGCGGCAAAAAGTGACAGCCTTTACCACAGCGTTTCGAATTTTCATAACGCTGTTCGCAACGGCCTTCTTCAATTTTGAAATATTTCTACTACCGGTACTACCCGCTTCACGTATTTTATTACAAAGATTGCGCAGAAGATGATTCGTGCATTCAATCTTCTGCACAACAATATTTGGATACGGTGGAAAATCTCTCAATTTTTTTAATACATTACTATCACCGTCACCGATATATTTACTATAAATAAGGCCATGCATTTCTAAACTAAGTCGGAAGCCTTCGAGGATTATATCACTTTCCATACTGGTGGAGCTCTGATTGCTTCCCCAATTTTTAAAACATGTATGTTCTTTTGCTACTACATTAATTTTAGCTGCTCTCGCGCAGACAATACAATATTTATTACGGACACCAACAAATAATACTTTTTTAGAATGATATCCCGTAATAATAGCTGCTCCGGATGGAGAATCGTAACTACCAGAACGGTAAGATCTCTTCATCCACGAGCCGTCTGTTATTACGGGAATATGTGGAATGCCATCAACGACATCTCTTTCATTTGCTAAACGTCTTTCCTCTTCGCCAGCCACGCGCGTTTCTTCTTCCGCAGCGGCGGCAAAGGCTTCCGACATTTCATTATGATAATTTAAATATGTTTTATTACTCATGCATGAAACATCCACAGCAGCAAGAAGTTCTTCAAGCTGCTTATGACCAGTCCCTGTCAATATAGTACCGCATACGGCACCTCTATTGACATCCAATATTCTGTCGTCTGTCGGTTCACTCCAAAAATTATCTCTGAAGTGACACATTTGACATTCGACAAAAAATTGGGTTTTCAAACCGTGACACTTCGTTTTGGTTATTACAAGATCAGTGAAACGACATTCGCCGATCCAATGTGTGGACAGTCTCTGCAATTCAGCAAAAACATGCCCGAAATCGACGTCGTCCACTAATCTCTGCAGAACACAAATGATTTGCGTCGATGTTTCCATCAACATGCAAAGCAACATTTTCGATATCTTCAATATTTTTGATATTATCTTCAATATTTTCAATATCTTCAATATCTTCAATATCTTCGATATCATCTATATTGCTTTGCATTGTATTTTCCGATTCCATTAATGAGCATGCATCTGCAGAATTTTCAGAAAATGTATTAAACGACTGTGATGTCAACGCATCATTATCCGCCGCATTTCTCTCATCTATATATGCGTGCGACTCGTTCGACAAACTCGCATTTTTGCAAAATTCGCGAACGTTCGACACAGATCCCGCAGAATCGTCATCGAAAATATCAATGACTTTTTCTGACTGAATTTTCTGTGTCGCGCATGCATCGATAGATAATTGATAAAACGTATCCATAGCAGATAGTGATTGCGATGTCAACGTGTCGTTGTCAACATTTCTCTTATTTTCGCATGCATATTGATGTGACGTACCTGGAATTTCCATAAAATTTGATACGCATTCATCCGATCTGGCTCTTTTTCCGGAGTCCTCAACAATTCTCTCTTTATTCAAGAAAGAATTCTTCTTACGCGCTTGTCGCATGTGACGCATTTTCTGTGACACGGACAAACGTTTTACCGAGGTTGTTTTATTCTTATTAGTATATTTTGGCATAATGAATGAATATTATGCCTCTAAATAATACTAATAATACTAATAAATAATAATAATAAATACTGTGATAAAAACACAGAACCTCAACACTGAGAAACAAACAACAAAACACTCTGTACATACACTTTAGAATACTTTGTACTCTAATGTACTGTACTAAAAACTAAACTAAACTATATAAAATTTATTAAAAAGCGACCTGACTGGCCAATACAAGAATTTTAACACGACGTTTTGGCCCTTGGGTACGGGCCCTTATCAAGTGTTGCTATGGAAATTGGTCAACAATTGCTTCCCAAAACCTTTTATAAAGTCATATATCTGCAAGAGAATTAAAACTTTAAAATTTCGTAAGGACTCTACCCACAATACTGACATCGTTTATAAAAAGTTTGACACTTCATCTGTTTTGCCTTTACCTTACATAAAAAACCTAAGTGAAAATTTAAATATCACACTTAATAAATGTGGCCTCGAAACAATATATACGATTCCAAAAAAACTTAATAATTTAATTAGGAAAGGTAAAGACAAGATTGATGCTAATCAAAAAACTGATGTCGTATATATGATTAAATGTAATGATTGCGATGCGACATATACTGGTCAAACTAAAAGACAACTTGCTACACGGGTAAATGAACATTGCAGAGACATTAAAAAACATCCCAGCAACCACAGCGTAATTAGCAACCATCGATCCACATACGGACATGATTTTAACTGGAAGGAACCAAAAATTTTGCACTGTGAAAAACATAGAAAGAAAAGAGAGATTGCTGAGATGTTTTTCATAAAAAAATTCAAAAACAATATTAATCTTCAAAAAGACACAGACAATTTAAATGCGATATATGACACGTAATACACAGAGTTTGATTGCTTGTTGTTTGTTTTTTGCAAATTTCGTTCCTATGTCTTTGTAATGTTTATGTTTTTTTGGACGCGAGACATGGTAATTTTACATACATGTCTTCTGTTTCGACATTAGTCATACCACGGCTTTCACTTTGACAGCTTGAAAGGTAACGATCTTAGAATTATTCTGTACATTACATCCTAAATTGCGGTTTGTTGCTCATTGTTAATATACAATTTTTCATTAATTTCCATAGCAACACTTGATAAGGGCCCGTACCCAAGGGCCGAAACGTCGTATTAAAATTCTTGTATTGGCCAGTCAGGTCGCTTTTTAATAAATTTTATATTTTTACTCATCACTGGCGACTTCGTTTTAATTATTTGATATTTAAACTAAACTATACTCAATACATGAAACTAAACTGTTGTGCAAATAAAATCGCATCAAAATCAACGCACCAATTACATAAAAGCATTTCATGCGTCGCGCGATACACTATTGCAAACGTAATTGCACTCGATAGTACCTGCATGATGGCGAATCGCGAGCATAGGAGTGAGTCCCGATTGCGCACATTACGGATCGGACACAGCGATATTTCCCGATCGGACACAGTCCCGATCGGACACAATCCCGATCGGACACAGTCCCGATCGGACACATTCCCGATCGGACACAGTCCCGATCGGACAGAGTCCGATCGGACTGTGTCCGATCGGGACTGTGTCCGATCGGGAAATATCGCTGTGTCGGATCCGTAATGTGCGCAATCGGGACAATCCCGAGCATGGTGAGTAATTGTTCTTTTCATTTATATATGCATTGATATATGTATATATACATACATGCATACTATATACGTGTTGACTTATTAAAATATTGCCTTTTACATATACAGGGTGTCCGATAATTATTGACACAGCCGAAGTGTGAAAGTAGATTGGCTCAATCTGAAAAGAAAAGTCCTGTATCATTTTGCTAAATTCGCAATAGTTATTGCGTTATTAATTAAAATATCTGAGCTAATGAGCGCGTGGGAAGCGGTAGGCCGGAATCAGTAGGCATGTAAGATGACTTATTTGTTTGCATCTCTTAGCAACAAATATCAGACGTCGCCCGCCGCTCGCTGCGTGACTCCACCTCTCGCTCAGATAATGCTTTTATTGCTAAGAGACGTAAACAAATAAGCCATCTTACATGCCTACCGATTCCGGCCTACCGCTTCCCACGCGCTCATTAGCTCAGATATTTTAATTAATAACTCTACCTATTAAAAAAACCTTACGAAGGTAAAAAAATACGCCAAGTATATAAAAACCCTAAAAAACTTAAGAAAGTTTAAAAAAATATTTACTTAATATTTTTTTAAACTTTCTTAAGTTTTTTAGGGTTTTTATATACTTGGCGTATTTTTTTACCTTTGTAAGGTTTTTTTAATAGGATATCACTGCTTTTTGGAAAAATTTATTTAATCTCTATGTTACATACAAGTTGTGAAATTTTTATATACTTGGCGTATTTTTTTTACCTTTGTAAGGTTTCTTTTAATAGGATATCACTGCTTTTTGACTCTTTATTACATACAAGCTGTGAAATTTTTATATATTTAGCGTATTTTTTTTTACCTATGTAAGGTTTTTTTTAGTAGGTAGTTATATCTTTCACTTATTCATACGTGTGTAGCTGCACGAAAATTTCATAATTTTAAGAATAGAGGATCAAATCAGGATAATAAGGATATTAAGGATACCAATAAAATTTTGTAGACTATTGTCAGACATAATAATTTATTAAATATGCTTATATATCGCGAAATAGTGCAACACAAGAAAAAAAGTGATAAAGTGATTAACGGTTATTAAGAGTATCGCGGAATAGTGCAAGGAAGAGAATTTAGAAGATAATTTCTTCTAATCGATGTCATATTGAGCAAAGTTAGATTATAATAGACAAACTGAGCGAATGCTTACACTTGAGTGAATCTGTGCATTACCAATTAACATATTAATGAGTTGCATGCTTATGTTAATGTACTTAAATAAATCTTGTGGTAATTCTACCAAAAATATTATAAAAACAACAACATTGAACACATTTTTATTAATTGGCTTTATAAAGAATAATGAAATGAAAAATCATATCGCTTCTATAGTGTCCACAAATATTTTGCGGATTTGGAATTACTCGCAAATTTTAGTTCTGGAAATGTGAATATTTCTTTATATTTTATATATAAATGTAATTAATGCGTAACTAATATTTTTAGATCACTTATAAATGGCTAAGCAATGAGTTGCATGTTTATGTTAATTCTATCAAAAATATTACATATACAGTTGAATTGAAAGCATTAGAGTTAGAGCCTGAAATAGAAATGTTAAGCATTAGTTAAAGAAGAAAAATATGATAATAATTTTGATTTAAATTATATAATAAAGGTTATTTATTTTCTTGGGCTAAATACTTTAAGGACAAGACAGTCTATTTAACTTTTTTTGACATAATGGTTAATCATTTTTTTAAAGCAATGAGAAAACGTCAAAGTGGAAATTGATGACTTATTAGGATGGAGCTGCCTTTTGCAATATAATGTTATCGAAGAGCATTAGAATATCTGTCATCGACAAAAGTAGTTCAAATTTGAATCAAAATGAGGAGGGAGAGTCAGTTAGTGATATTGAAATGTAGATTTTATTAGAGAATCGTATAAAAGTTCATAATAATTTGGCAGTTACATTGATTAAAACAGAAGCCTACGATGCAGCTTTAGAAAATGTGAAACATGTTTTGAGTCATCAACCACAAAATGTGTAAGCACTATTTAGAAAAGGTATTGCAAAAATCTAAATCTTCTTTTATTTACTATACTTAATCTTTCTTTAAAATAAGTTGTATATATTCTTGATTTATATTTTACATATGGAAAATTCAAATATATGTGTATATGTATTGTGCGTATCGTAGGATATTGAGACTCAAGGGGAATATGCAGAAGCTTATACAACACTCTCTCTCTCTCTCTCTCTCTCTCTCTCTCTCTCTCTCTCTCTCTCTCTCTCTCTCTCTCTCTCTCTCTCTCTCTTTCTCCACTGATTCAAAATTAAATTCAGAAATAAAAATATTTACTGCAGAATCAATGATCTTAAAGGATTAATGATCTTAAAGAAAAGAAAATTGCTAAAGACGCAGAAAAAGAAAAGGATCTATATCGTAAAATGTTATGTGTAGTTGAAAACTAAAAATCCGTCTTTTTAAATATTTTTATATACATATGTATATACATATGTATATATGTGTATATATGTATGTATTTATGTACTTAATAATACTTTTATTATCTGCTTTTATATTCTTTGATAGATTCTTGGTATCTTCAACTACACCTAACATTTTACGATACAAGTGCTTTTCGTTTTCTGTGTCTTTAGCAATGTTATCCTTTAAGGTCATTAATTCTGTAGTAATTATCTTCATTTCTGGATTTAATTTTTAAATTTCAGTGGAGAGAGAAAGAGAGAGATTGCATAAGCTTTTTCATATTCCCCTTTGAATCTCAATATTGTTCCTATGCACAATACATATACACATATTTGAATTTTCCATATGTAAAATATAAATCAAGAATATATATAAATAGTAAATTAAAGATTAAGACTTTTGCAATATCTTTCCTAAATAATGATTTCACGTTTTGTGGTTGACACCTCAAAACGTTTTATATTTTCTAAAACTGCATCGTAAGCTTCTGTTTTAATCAATACAGCTGCCAAATTATTATGAACTTTTATATAATCCTCCAATAAAATCTGCAATTCAACATCATTAACTGACTCTTCCTTCTCATTTTGATTCAAATTTGAACTACTTTTGTCGATGACAGATATTCTAATGCTCTCTGATAACATTATATTGCAAAAGACAGCTCCATCCGAATAAATCATCAATTTGCACGTTGACGTTTCTCATTGCTAAAAAAAATAAGTTCAACCATTATAAATAAACTAACCCTAACAGCACATGATATCATTCGAATATTCTATACTCATACTGAATATACGTAATGTACGTAATATACTCAGAACATTCTTATAACATCTCTTGTAGTATATTATTTCTCCTATATTCTCAGGATATACTTTTAATATCTCTTACAGTATATTATTTCTCGTATATTCTTGTATATTCTCAGAATATACTTTTAAGTTACGCAGAGGATATGTATAGCAATGCCATTTTAGATACGTAATTTTCGGTACTGCCGATTGTCGGCGCTGTCTCTTCCTTGTGTTTGCTAATGACTAGTGACAAGTGATACGTGATTTTCTCGCAGATGTGATTAATCGCAGGTAATCTTTTTCATTTCTTTTAAAATACATCAAACATAAAAAATATTTCCGCATGAAAGATATTTGTCATATTTTTTATTCATACTTGATAGTTTACGATAAAATACGTTATTATTGCAAATTAACCTCAAAATCGGATATTTTAAACTTGTCTATTTTATCGTGAGATTATATTTGATATGTAGATAAAAATATTTATTCTTAAATAATTATTATAAAACTCTTGTTATGTTGCATTGCCACAAAAGAAACTTCTCTTGCGTATTGCGTATATATATGTATATATCATATCTATAAAAATATGACATTTATTATTCAACTTAATATATAGACATATCAAATCTTGATGCTCAATCTTTTAGAAGTATTATCCTTATGTGAGATTCTTGTTATATTGCAGCGTTGCCACAAAAGAAGACTCACACCAATCTTTAATATCTGCATTCTGCAGATAAGAACAGATCTGCTCTCTGCGCATACACCTAGCTAATGGGACACAAAGCATAGAGTAAGTACAATAATCAAAAAACTTTATAAATGTACTATGTCTATTCTCCTGTATATTGCGTGTATATATCTATATATATATATCATACATATAAAAATATGACATTATTTATCATACGACTAAATATATATATTAAATTTTGATGCTCAATTGTTTAGAAGTATTATTCTTATGTGAGATTCTTGTTATGTTGCAGTGTTGCCACAAAAAGAGAGTGGTGTATTTCTGCGGAATAAAAGGTTTCGCTCTGCACATATAGAGACATCCACACAGTTAAGACGCATAAAACAAGGTGCATGTATCAGCCATAGATAAAGGAACTGGGAAGAAGCAACAAAGTATGTAAATTTTCTATAATTTTATATTATTTATGTATTTTATATGTGCATTTTATATGCGTATGAAAAACCTAGTAACATAATGATGCCTATATTTTTCGTCTCTGAAGTTTACTTTAAAATTGAGTAAAACATGTGGACTACACTGACTGATTCGTTATTAGTAATAATAAATTACATTTTCTATATAGGCACATTTTATTCTAACTCTGATTTCTTTATTACAGTTATTCAATCTAGTGGTGGCCTTAGCAATAGAGCACTTGCAAAAGATTTCGCTGCTGCGTGGCTTCTGCATCAAGACTGGCATACAGATATTGCTGTGCGAGTACAACTTCGAGAATAACAACCGTGCAAAGTTTTTTTAGAACAATATAGGTCTGTTCTTTATATCTGAATTAGACTGAACTGGCTGCACTAGTTCACAGAGTTTATCTTTTTCCTTCCAATGTGGAGTAAAAAAGATAAATCTGAACTAGTGCAGCCAGTTCAGTTATAAAGAACAGACCAATTGTCAAGTATATTAATTTTAGAGGATAGTTATAATATAATATATAAAATATTTTAATATTGTTAAATATTAGGCCCTGCGCGCACAATAGAGAAAATATTAGGAATAGAAATAAATATTAAATATTAAGAATTATTTTATTTCAAAACAAGAAAATGAAATGGACTAACGCACAATGCATTACGTTATTCCTTATTCTTAATTCTCAATACATTGTGCGTTAGTCCATTTCGTTTTCTTGTTTTGAAATAAAATTCCTAATATTTAATATTTATTCCTATTCCTAATATCTTCTCTATTGTGCGCAAGGCCATAAAGTTATATAATATAAAATATTGTAAATATTGTTAAAACAAAATATAATAAGCATAATATAATAACATTATAATAAACATTATAATATTATATAAAAGATTATAGTTAATTTATATCTTGTAGTTTATTATAGTTATAAGACATTTATATTATATATTTATATTATAGTTAAAATATTGTATTATATTATAGTTATAACATTCCATAATTACATGTACAAAAAATAAATAAATTATATTTATAAAACGTAAATAACGTGCAAATTAATCTAACCTAACCAAATCAGTACATATATGTATGTATGTGTATGCGTGTGAGAGCGCGCGCGCGCCTGGCTGTATGATATACCGGTAACATACTGGCGACATTCTACGAATGTACTACAGGATATTCACAGTATATACTACGAACTAAAATAAGTGGGACATAGGAACGTTCGTAGTATGTACTCAGTATATCGTAGTACGTATATCGAATGTTCTGAGAACATACGCAATATACTTTTGCGATATTCTCCGAACATTCTCAGAATCTACATGTGCTGTCTGGGAAGAGCCACTGTGCACAAACTTTTGCTTAATACATTATGTTACATTAATTGTAAGTACTAACCGTAAACTTAGATTTGTATGTAATCTTAAACTTCAGTCAACGCACAAAGAAAATCATAACGTAGTAATATTTTTGCTATGTTAGGATTTTCTTTGTGCGTTGACTGAAGATTAAGGTAACATGCGAATCTAAGTTTACAGTCAGTACTTAACATAACGTAACGTGTTACAGAAAAGCTTGTGCAATGGCCCTAAATCTTGTCCTTAAAGTATTTAGTCCAAGAAAATAAATAACCTTTATTATGTAATTTATAAACAAAATTATTACCTTATATCTCTTCTTTAACAAATGGATAATATTTTTATTTCAGACTCTAACTCCGATGCTTTTAATTCAACTGTATATGTAATATTTTTGATAGAATTAACATAAACATGCAACTCATTGCTTAGTCAATCGTAAGTGACCTAAAAATATTAATTATGCATTAATTACATTTATATATAAAATAAACATTCACATTTCCAGAACCAAAAGTTGCGAGTAATTCCTGATCCGCAAAATGTTTGTGGACACTATAGAAATGCAATATGATTTTATCATTTTATTATTTATACTGTCAATTAATAAAATTTGTATTCAATGTTGTTGTTTTTTATGATATTTTTGGTAGAATCACAAGATTTATTTTACTACATAAACATGCAACTCATTGCTTAGCCATTTATAAGATAACCTAAAAATATTAATTATGCATTAATTACATTTTTATATACAATATATAAATAAACATTATATATGAATGCGCGTTCGTGCGTATAATTACCTGCTTATCATTATCGAAAACATGGCCAGCCAAAATTTCCAAATATTCCCTCAATCCTTCTATAATAATTATTTTCCAACAATTCATTTATGAGAAATATGTTAATTGATAATGCACAGATTCACTTAAGTGTAAAAGCATTCGCTCAGTTTCGCTAATATAATCCAACTTTATTCAATATAACATCACTTCTCTTTCTTGTCCTTGCACTATTTTGCGATACTCTTAACCATTAATAATTTTATGTCACTTTATCACTTCTTTTCCCTAGTGTTGCACTATTCCGCGATATTCTCATAACCGTTAATTATTTTATTACTTTTTTTCTCGTATTGTATGTACCCCGCGCGTATAAAATATAAACATTATCTCCACACATCCACATATGATTTTGTCTCTTAAGACGTATTTGCACACTCAAGCGAATAAAATCGTACATGAGCGCTGCAAACGCGCCTTGAGGGACAAAATCGCTTTGCATGTGTGCGTGCGAGCATACGTACGTGAGTCTGAATCTGGAACTGAAGAAAGAACTGACGAAAAGTCACATTCTGATATATGAATAAAATCATTTCTCAGGATTGACTGCATCAATCTTATTGAAACTGGTCGCAATCGAAAGCTTGTATCCACATTATATGATAAAAGTGCAGTTAGATTTTTTATTACAGCTTTAGTTCAAGAAATATCTTAATCGAAAGTTTAACTTGAAGTAAAATTCCGGATAAGCTACTTGGTAGCGCCGCAGCCCCTGTATAGAGGCAACTTCGAAAAGTTAGAAAGAAATTTTTATATACTTGGCGTCGCGACGCTACCGCGTCGCTTGATCCTTCCGAGCTGTTCTAGCACGTCGAGTGCGAGAGCGAGAGCGAGAGCGAAACCGCCAGTGAAGAGCGAGCGAGATAACCTATCATCAAAGAGTTCCGAAGTCTCTAACAATGGGCTTTCCCCATCCACAGCAATTCACGAATATAAACATCTTATGAAATGAAAATTAAAACTTTTATTTTACACTTTATCGTTTAGAAAATAATTTTAATAAATTAAAGAGATTTTTGCGATTAAAATGACATCAAACACGACATAAATCGAATAAATTTTAGTTAAATGTTAATGTAATTAAAATTTTAATTACCTTTCTAGTGAAAAATTATTCGATTTATGTCGTGTTTGATGCCATTTTAATCGCAAAAATCTCATTAATCCATTAAAATTATTTTATAAACGATAAAGTGTAAGATAAAAGTTTTAATTTTCATTTCATAAGATGTTTATATTCGTGAATTGCTGTGGATGGGGAAAGCCCATTGTTAGAGACTTCGGAACTCTTTGATGATAGGTTATCTCGCTCGCTCTTCACTGGCGGTTTCGCTCTCGCTCTCGCTCTCGCTCTCGCTCTCGCTCTCGCACTCGACGTGCTAGAACAGCTTGGAAGGATAAGCTAATCCGAGAATCGAGTAAAAAGTAAAGAATTAATTTAAAGAGAGTGGAAGAACCTTTGAACAAGAATTTCCACACTGTCCAAATTAATTTTTCTTTTTACTAAAAATATCAAAAATATTTTAAATATATTTTAAATATAAATATAATATTTTAAACATATTTTAAATATAAATAAAACAAAAAATTAAAAAATGAAAAACATTTGTCATCAGTGAGATTCGAATCTTCGATTTTCGAACATATTTATTGACCAACTTTTGTAATTAAAAATATCTCTTAAACTATTAAGTGTCTGATCAAACACGGCAAAATACGGATCAACTTTTTTTCGATTCCCGATCTATCTACAAAAATTGAGCGAAATCGAAGAGTAAATACGTCATGTGGTTGACACTTTTGTTTTGTTAGCTGCAGAAAAAAGCAAGGTAGCGTCGCGACGTCAAGTATCAGTTTATCTCGAGGCAGTATACGTTCGGTTGCGGTACGCGAGTGTCTTCTCGTTTATAGCGAACTTGTGAGATAAGTATACGCAACATTCGTTGCTTTTATTTTCGCGATTATTGTCCGTTATGGATTTTATACGCGATTTAATCAGTGAAGGATTCTTCACAGATTCGTGCGAAGTGTATCGCATTTAGTTAGTGTGGGTGAACAGTTTTTTTTGTGACTTTTAGACTCTAGTATACAAAGAAAATAATATTCTTAAAAAACAATGTCTAATCAGGATTGTGTATATCGTTACTTCGAGAAGTGCGCATATAAAGACTGTACGAATGGAAAATGTAATGGAAAACGCTTATACAGATTCCAGCTACAGACAGATGAGAGATAGTATTTATGGATACGTAACAGTGGTAAGTTTTTTATTTTATATAAATTCTGTTTGTATTTCTTGTACAATAAAATCATTTAACATTAAAAAAAGAAATAGGATCTGAAATATATCAGAACTTTTATATTTTTTTATATCCTTTTTGCTTCCTCATAGAGGAAGCTTTGTTTTCGTGAAAAAATTTTTTTTTCATTTTTTCATGTCAATGTGTTCAGAATGTTCTAAAACGTCGAAAAATCACATTTTTAAAAAATGTCCGTATGTGTGTGTGTATGTGTGTATGTGCACCAAAAAGGACGTGGTAACTTCCGTAAATTTTGAGATATCGAACTAAAATTTTTTACATGAATAGAGTATCATTAAGGGTTGATTGGTATTAAATTTGGCTAGAATCGGTGAAGGGGTTTATTTTTTATAAAATTTCGAATTTTCCAAAAAAGAGCGTGGTTGCTCTAACTTCCGCAAATTTTGAGATATCGATCTAAATTTTTTTTACAAATCTAAATTTTTTTTACATGAATAGAGTATCATTAAAAGATGGTTGGTATTGAATTTGGCTAGAATCGGTAAAGGGATTTATTTTTTAAAAATTTCGAATTTTTTCAAAAAAGAGCGTAATTGTTCTAACTTCCGCAAACTTTGAGATATAGGGTTAAATATTTTTACATGAATAGAGTATCAATAAAGGATGGTTGGTATTGAATTTGGTTTGAATCGGTGAAGGGGTTCATATTTATAAAATTTTGAATTTTTTGAGAAATGTCTGTGTACGCTCTAACTTCCTAAAATTTTAAGATATCGGGCTAAATATTTTTATGAATAGAATATTATTAAAGGATGTTATTAAAGGAATTATTATTAAAGGAAGGAAATTTTTTGTGATGGTTATATAAAAATAAAAATTGTGCAAATTAGAAATTTTCACATTGCTTCCTCACCATTTTAATTTGCTCATAAAACTTCCTCTATGAGGAAGCCAACAATCTATTATATACTAATAATTTTAATTTAATTTAAAAACTAGCTTCCTCTAAGGAGGAACTTTGTGAGCGAATTAAAATGGTGAGGAAGCAATGTGCAAATTTCTAATTTGCACAATTTTTTATATTTTATAGCTTTAATATTTAATTTTGTATAGTTTGTGCTATAATTGTTTCTATGACTTTGTGCTATAATATAGAATATTGATATGAAATATATATGACGAGTTTCACATTCTGCTTACATATTTTGTTTTATTTTGATATTTTCATAAATTTTTTTATAAATTGTAATATAAATATTTCTAATGCCTTTTTCTGAGCAAATGATAATATACACAATTTTTTAAAAATTTTATATAAAGTATTCGTAAATTGCATAGTATATATAAATTAATAAAATAATATATTATATTATATATAATTTCTCTGTATTAAAGGTGTGTGTGCGTGTGTGTGTGCCAAGAAATATTTTAATTTTTTTGAGAACGATATGTATATTTCAAGAATGCAGTTCTTATATTAATAATAATTTTTATTGTAAACAAAAAATAGGAATAAAAAAGTAAATCCAATTTCTGTGTACTGCGTACTTTATTTTAAAGTAATTTGTATTTAAAAATTATAAATTCTAAAAATATCTAATAAAAGAATGAAAGGAAATTAGAGAATAATATTTATTGAAATTTGCACTATAAAAAATTGTTAAAAAAGAAAGTAGCTTATGTACGTTCAATATAATTTTCGAATATTTAATATGAATTTAATTTTATGTATGTATGCATTGTGAAAAAGTTAGAGAAAATTTTATTATTCTACACATTACGTTATCTTTGTATAATCATATATATATTATAAAATTGTATTATACGAAATTAAAAATAAGAAATGTTCAGTGCTTCTCGTGTTTATAGCCGGCTTTTTCGCGATCTATCGCTTTCATTGAGTACGCATGCGTATTGAAAAAATCAGCAAGCATGTGGTGCAGCGTAACATCACACGACTCATTCGACGTTCAACAGTCGAGCCGGTTCAACGCAACGCAAGGCAAAACAAAGCGTACGTAATGGTAAGTAGAACTATACATATGCAAAAATATACGTATATTGAAAGGAATTTGGGAAGCTACCGTTCGTGCGGCCCTGAGATCCCCCTCCTTAACACCCCACGTGTGCGGGAGAATATCGCGGGGACTCGAGAGAGCCGGCGCTATCGCGACGGCAGAGCGATTTGGAGATTCAGACGACACAGTCGATATTAGATTCGCTTTCTTGATTCCGTTAGATCAGATTAACGGTTGCTACCGATTTATACATCGGTTCGGTGGTGTATAACCACGTTAGTTTATCCGCCAAGCCTTACGCACGCTCGTTTCTCGATTCGTTACTCGATTGTTAAACAATTATAAAGATAACGGAACTCTCTTTTATACACAATCTTTTTCAATACTTCTTTACTTTATTCTACTTATTATATTAGAATACAGAGTCTTTCTTTTTTTATACTTGTGTCCTGCTCAGTTTAATTGAAATATACCTATAGCTTCCTTACACCAATACACTCTATCCTGAATATTTCCCTACAATAAATTCAGAAGTGGGATGACAACCCTCACTCCTTTCGATTACTCCTTTGGCTCCGACTTTGTATTTTCACCAAAGAATAAAGTCTTTTTGAGATAAGTGAGTGCGCGCCGTTAAGTAGTGATTTGAGAGTCACCGTTTATGGTTCAAACTCGAACGAAGAAGTCTCCGACGGCAGAAATGGAGCGCGAGAGATTAGAGACAATGACCTTCGAGCAGCTTCGAGATGAAGCATCGAAATATCAGGTACCGCTCTCAACAGATAGAGATCGGCTAATTGAAAATATCCTGGGTTTTTGGCAACGGAACAGCGCGGACAGCGTTGTACCACGGACGGCTCCACCGAGTAAGGAAGTCTCAGGTTCGAGGACCGGATTGATTAACAATCCGTCTGGACAATCAACTTCGGCAGATATAGCCACAGTCGCTGAAAGTCAAGAGCAGCTCGCTATCCGCCAGATAGCGGACACACTGAATGTGTGCTTAGCCCAGCAGCGATATATGATGGAGGAATTGAAAGCCTTGTCTAGCAGAGGTGCTTCGAACATACCGGAGTCAGCCCAGGAACGCGAGGTTCCGCAGCCGGTACGTTCCTCGACGATACATACATCATCACCTGCACACGCAGTAACATTATTAGCTCCACAAATCCCGGAATTCGTCAGATGACGAAAATGTTGTGGTGTGGACGCAAAGGGTCGACAAGGTGGCACGAGTACATGGAGCGACGGACGACGTAACGCTACTTGCAGCTTCAGGTAAGCTGACGAAAACAGCAAAAGCATGGTACGACATACAATCCGGAGAGGTCTTAGAATCCTGGAGCAGTCTCAAGCAAGAGATCGTTAAGATGTTTGATAGACAAGTTTCCTTCATGATGGCGATGCAAAAAATTGAAGCCCGGCGATGGCTTCCCCATAAGGAGTCATTTGACCAATACGCCATGGAGAAATTAACTTTGATTCACACACTAAATCTGCCCGCGAGGGATGTTATCAGCCTTCTCATCGGCGGGATCCAGCAGAGCTCGTTGAGAGCCGCTGCTCTGACGTTGACGTCCCAGTCGCTTGATAAATTTTTGGAGGCGATGAGAAGAATTACAGCCGGAATGTCAGACTGCAACAAGAAGCCTTTCAGTAATTCCAAAAACGGAAAGGCAAAAGATATCACCTGCAAGACCTGTGGGAAGAAGGGGCACCTCCAACAGGACTGTCGAAATGCAGAACGTGTCTGCAACTATTGCAAGGGCTCTGGGCATTGGAAGGCGGATTGCCCGAAATTGAAGAAGTCCTCCGACGGCGACAACATCCTCGACCGCAGGGGCCAAGGCATCTCCGGCGGCGCAGACTACATCGGCAGCAGTCACGGAGACGGAGCAATGTAAAGATAAGTTCCTTTTAAATGGTCCGTTAGTTAAAATAATTAAAGTTAATGATAAAGCGTGCGAGTTAGATGCATTGTTAGATACGGGAAGCCCGGTCTCGTTCATAGCGACTAGCAATTTGAAAAAAATTTTTGATCTCTCAGTAGACACTTTGGAGCCGGTCGATCGTAAATTTAATGCATTAACAAAGACACCGATTAATATTCTTGGAAAAATTAAAGCCACGATTAATTTTAAAAATTTTCCGGATAGATCTTTTGATATTATATTACATGTTGTTGGTCCGGATTTCGCAGATATTGATTTAGTAATTGGCCGTGATTTATTAGAAAATTATGATCTGACTTTAGTTTATCGAGCGCGTAAAGATCACCTTACGTTCACGCAATTGTTAATGCAATTGGACGTTTGCTATACTGATGTTTGCACCGAATCTACTATAGATGAGAGCGATATTGATTTTGGTTTGACGGAGAAAGAGCGACTTAAAGATATTGTACTCGGGATAGAAAACGCGGAGATACCGTTGATAGACGACAATTATCTCGTCTCGGTAAATTTAAAAGACACCTCTACATACGCGTACGCGCCGAGGAAATTTGCTTATAACGAGAGGCAGCAAATCCGAAAAATCACAGATGATTTATTGGCTCGGGAAATTATCAAAGTAAGCGTCTCCCCGTATTGCGCACGTATAGTGCCAGTCAAAAAGAAAAACGGCGATCTCAGACTGTGCGTAGATCTTCGTCCATTAAATGCACGGGTAATAAAACAGAAGTATCCGTTTCCATTAATCGAGGATTGCCTCACGAAGCTCGGTGATAAAACAGTTTTCTCGCTGTTAGATTTGAGAGACGGGTTTCACCAAATTAAGGTGCACCCCGACTCGACTAAATACTTTTCCTTTGCTACGCCCGACGGGCAATATGAATATCTCCGGTTACCTTTCGGTTATTCAGAGGCACCGGCCGAATTCCAGAAGCGTATTGTTCAGATCTTGCAAAAGCTTATATGCGAAGATAAAATTTTGATATATATAGACGACATATTAATCGCGTCAAAATCAGTAGATGAAAATTTAGAAATTTTACGAGAAGTTTTACTTGAATTAAAAAAATACGGTTTTGAACTTAATTATAAAAAAATGTAGTTTTCTTAAAAATAAGATTGAGTATCTCGGATACGTGATTTCTCACAATCAAATTACTATGAGTGAGCGTCACGTTATGGCAATAAAATCCTTCCCTGAACCAAAAAACGTGCATCAAGTACAAAGCTTTTTAGGGTTAACTAACTATTTTAGAAAATTTATACGAGATTACGCTCAAAAGACTAAACCCTTGTATAATCTTTTAAAGAAAACCGTTAAGTTCGATTTCGATCGCGATTGTGTAGACGCCTTTATGAATTTGAAAAACGAATTGATTCAATACCCGGTGTTACGTTTATACGATCCGACGGCCTTAACCGAGTTACACACGGATGCTAGCGCGAAAGGCCTTGGAGCAATTTTGCTCCAAAAGCAAAAAGATAATAATTTAGCTCCTATAGCTTACTACAGTCAGGCTACGAATAAAGCGGAAAGTAACTATCATAGCTTCGAGCTCGAGATGCTCGCGATAGTCAAGGCGATCGAGCGTTTTCATACATATTTGTACGGCTTGAACTTTTCCATAGTTACCGATTGTAATGCTCTGGTATATGCTATTAACAAAGCTAACTTAAATCCAAGAATCGCGCGATGGACGCTAATGCTTCAAAACTATAATTTTAAAGTTGAGCATCGACCGGGGAAAAAAATGGCTCACGTAGACGCATTGAGCAGACAAATTTTTTATTTAGAAATTTTACCGTTAGAAAGAGAGCTGGAGTTCCGCCAACTCCAAGATCCTCGTCTAAAAGAAATTGCTCAAAAATTAGAATTCGAAGAAAATGAAAAATTTGAATTAATAGATGGATTGGTCTACCGTAAAGATATTGAGAACGTTCGCGTTTCGCAGTACCTGAGTCGATGGTCAACACCATCATAAAAACCTATCACGACGAAATGGCTCATTGCGCCCTTGAGAAAACGTATCAGGGTCTTCACGAGACGTATTGGTTTCCGTCGGCGAGAAAGCGGATTAAAGATTATATAGATAACTGTGTTGTTTGCTTGATGGCGAATTCGTCTATTAATAGATTCGAAGGAGAGTCTCAAATCGAGCCTCCCCCAGAAAAACCTTTCGAGATAATTCACGCCGATCATTTTGGTCCGCTGCAAGAAACGGCAGACGGATATAAATACGTATTCGCAGTTATCGATGTTTATTCGCGATACGCGTGCCTTTACCCGACGAAGACGACCAACGCGAAAGAAGTTTGTGATCGACTAAAATCTCTATTTAATATTTTTGGAAAACCGGTAAAAATAGTAACCGATCGAGGATCGGCTTTCACTTCGAAAGAATTCGCAACTTTCTTACAAGACTCGAATATTAAACTACATAAAGTAGCTGTAGCCTCCCCATGGGCAAACGGTATTATCGAACGCGTAAATCGATTCCTCAAAAGTAGCTTAACTAAAATAATAGAGTCACCGGCAGATTGGAAAAGACAGTTAAATACGGTTCAATATATGATAAATAATACCGTTAACTCTTCGATAAAGGCTTCACCTTCAAAATTACTGTTAGGGTACGATCAACATAATCACTCTGACAAATATCTGAAAAACTATATTGACTGTTGGCTCGGTATCGAAAATAATATCGGAGAACAAAGAGACTCCATCCGGAATATCGCTCAGCAAGCAAACAACAAGTTAAGAGAGTATAATAGGTCTTATTATGACAAGCGTCACAAAAAATCTACAGAATACAAAACAGGTGACTTAGTCCTTGTTCGCGACCTACAAGCGAAGACTGGAGTTAGCCAAAAGCTAAAGCCTAACTACAAAGGACCATATCAGGTCGCCAAAGTATTAAACAAAAACAGATATATTATTACGGACATTCCCGGATTCAATATAACCCAAAAACCGTGTAATACGATCTTATCTTCTGATAAATTAAAGCCGTGGATTAAACCGATCAGCGAACCGGTAGATACCGAAAAATAAAACCGGATTCATTTAAATAATTGCATTGTCAAAAAAAAAAGTAAATAGTACATATAAGGCTATAATAAGTTTGCGTACTTCATTATTACCTAGATATTATTATGCAATACGTTGTCGTACAAATTTCTTTCTTTTGTTTATAGGAAACAACGTTAAGCAACATTCGAGACGAATGTAACGTCAGGCTGGCCGAGCTGAAAGGAATTTGGGAAGCTACCGTTCGTGCGGCCCTGAGATCCCCCTCCTTAACACCCCATGTGTGCGGGAGAATATCGCGGGGACTCGAGAGAGCCGGCGCTATCGCGACGGCAGAGCGATTTGGAGATTCAGACGACACAGTCGATATTAGATTCGCTTTCTTGATTCCGTTAGATCAGATTAACGGTTGCTACCGATTTATACATCGGTTCGGTGGTGTATAACCACGTTAGTTTATCCGCCAAGCCTTACGCACGCTCGTTTCTCGATTCGTTACTCGATTGTTAAACAATTATAAAGATAACGGAACTCTCTTTTATACACAATCTTTTTCAATACTTCTTTACTTTATTCTACTTATTATATTAGAATACAGAGTCTTTCTTTTTTTATACTTGTGTCCTGCTCAGTTTAATTGAAATATACCTATAGCTTCCTTACACCAATACACTCTATCCTGAATATTTCCCTACAATATATAGTAATTCTCGCTTATAAGATTGTTGATCGATCGTATCTGTGACACGCACTGAAGAGAGAGTGAGATGAGACTGAGAGCGAGTGAGATAGAATGTTTTATATTGGCTATTTTTTTTTAATAATTTGACTTAAGACTCGCTCGCCTAAAAATAAGATAAGTTTTCCGAACAAAGAACAATTATAGAACCGAGAAATACTGTATTACACTTCAAAATATAAATTTCGCTTATATATTATATGTTTCTTGTCGCTTTGAATGTGATCTAATTTTTTATCTTTCAAGCGAGCGAGCGAGCGAGCCTCGAGACTTATGTTTATGTTTATCCGACAATCAACACAATGTCTTACACCTTGTCGAGTTCTTTTAGTCGGCATTGTGTTGACTGTCGAATAAACATAAACGACCAAAACTTTGATAATTGATCTTGTTTGCTTGCTACTTTTCTATCTGTTTTTCTTCTTTCTCCCATCTCCCTCCCCCCTCCCCTCTCTCTCTCTCTCTCTCTCTCTCTCTCTCTCTCTCTCTCTCTCTCTCTCTCTCTCTCTCTCTCTCTCATTCTTAGCGAGCCGACGATATTATCCGCGTTTTTTTAAGTCTACATATTTATATATTGCATGATTTTTCTTCTAATTCTTTTTTCAGAATACAAGCCAGACAACGGCAATATCGATGCCGACGACGACAACAACGCAAGCACTGCCGTCGACATCAGGACCGACGCCGACGGCGGTTCCGACGCCGACGGTGGTTCCGACGCCGACGGCGATTCCGACGCCGACGACGGTTCCGATGTCGACGGCGATTTCGACGCCGACGGCAGTTACGACGCCGACCGTGGTTCCGACGCCGACAACCTCGAAGTCGACGGCGGCTCCGACGCCGACGACAATTTCATTAACGGCGGTTCCTACACCGACGACGTCGACAGCGACATCGGCATCGGCGTCAATGATGAGAACATTAAGTGTAAGTTTAATTTTATAAAAATATTAAATTAATAAAAATAATGTAATAACAAGAAGGAGGCTAATAAGAGCCGAATATTAGACATCGTCTAATATTCGGCTCTTATTAGCCTCCTTCTTGTTATTACATTATTTTAATTATTCAGAGCCTTGATTTATTCTATATATTATTAAATTAATAGTTTAATATATTTAATATATTAATTATATAATTTAATAATATATTATATTACATCGCGCGAGACAATTATGTTAAAGCAATTTCTTCTTTGTAAATCACGGTCTAATTTAAAAATTACGATATAATTTAAAAAACAATTAGTTTAAAAAATTTTTTTCAATTATAATTAATAATTCTTAGAGAATAACTCTATTTTTATTGTATAAATTATATATCTTTTTTTAATATAAAGAAAAATTTCCTTTAAATAGCCGTTGTCATTTTTTCTCTTTATAATTGTTATATTATAAAAATTCCATTATGATCTAGAAGTAATATTAATTACTAATAATATATATATAAATAATGACATACAAGGAGTTCTAAAATCTCCGTATTTTTTTAATAACAGATTCTTTGGCTGGATTCTAATTTAGAGACAATTTTTCCTTAGTGAAAATGTCGAGAAAGGTCATAAAGTTTTTACAAGTTTCCAATTTTTGCCATTATATATCTTTGTAACCTTAAATTAAAATTTTAGTAAACTCTTTAAAATTATATATATATATATAACTGAAGAATGTAGTTTTATTAATCTTTTAAACTCCACAAAGTTTAGTTTGCAAAAAGCTCTTTTTCTCAATTGTCGGAATTTTTTCAAAACTCGAAAATTATTATCTCGACATTTTCCCTGAGGAAAAATCGTCTTCCAATTGGTTAGAGAATCTGTTATTTAAAAAAATGCGGAGATTTTGGGACACCTTATATACTTAGAACTTTTTAATTAAAAATAGTAATATTAATTTTAATATTATTATTTTTATATATGCATTGTTATTATTACATGTATGCTGTGTTATTTTCATGTATACTTTTTATGTTTTAGAAAGAAGAATTGAACGAACTTATTTTAAATGCCATTGCCACGTCTGCGAGAGGACGGGGAGGGCAGAGAGGGCAGAGAGGGCGAGGAGGACGCGGAGGTAGAAGAGGTGGAAGAGGAAGAGGGAGAGGACGGGGGTGAGGCAGGGGAAGAGGAGGGATAAATATTTATTATTATAATTAATATACAGTATTATAATAATATTCATAAATAATAAAGTTATATAAATTAATAATGAGTTTGTTTATAAATAATAAGTTTATCAAAATAAAAAATTTTTTTGGAAATTTTTATTTTCTTATATTATCTCCCTGTACTTCATACACTTTGTCCAGCGATGCTCCACAGTGCCTTTATCCCATCCCTTTATCCCTCTAATTTTTTAAGGTTCTTAAATATTCACCAACGTAATGCAATTCATAAATTTTTTAAATGCTTTTATTAATGTTTCTTTGCTCCAAAAGGTATTTTTTTATATTTCTTTTGTAACAATTGTATTTGGTCTTTGTTTAACGTTCTTCTCAATGTAATATAAAAATTATTATTACGTATACTTGACTTGAATTATTAACGTATACGCTCTAATCTTGTAACTTTACTTTTTATGTAAAGTGTAATTCTTTTCTCATTTTTTTCTTTATCATTTTTATTTAATAAATTATTTGCTTTTACTAATTTTGTTTCAGTTAAGTTGTTGTTAAGTTCTTGTGCATTTGGACAATGACAGTCAATATTGACATTATGTACTAATACTCCTTTCTCTGTAATAAAATCTAAATCAGTAAAAATTACTGTTTTACATTTATATGTACTGTTTATATATGTTATATATATATATATATATATATATAAAATAAGATTTTTAAAAATGATTTATATAAATTCAAGAAAAATAGTAGTTATTATATTATACGCATGTACAATTTTTTAAGTTTATAAGTTTTATATATAAATTATTATTTTCAAACAATACTAACCCGAATTTGAAATAAATTAATAAACAATGTACATGTTTTTTTCACTATTTTTAAAAATAGTTGGAATTACTGTTAACCAATTTTTTCTTTGCATAACGTGTTTTTTCCCATGTAATTTGTAAAATGAATCTATTTAACATGAAAAATTCTAAATTTACTTAATTATTAATTTAATTATTAATTATTAATTTAATTATTAATTATTAACTTAATCATTTATTTAATTATTAATTATTTAATTATTTAATTTTAATATAATTTTTAATTATTGATTTAATTATTAATTATTAATTTTTTTATCTAAGTTAATTATTAATTTGTTTAATTATTAATTTATTATTAATTAATTTAACATAAAGAATTGAATAACTATCAGCAAATATTTTATTTATTAATATAAAAAAGTTATATATTGAATTAAGTAATTGGTAATTTTTTTATCGCTAGTCAAATAAATTCAAATAGAGAAAATTTTTTACAATTGACCAATACCAGCAAATAAACGGGCGAAATTGGAAGAATATTTTTTAGGGAGAACGTATCTCTTGGTTTGAGATTACAAGATTCCCTTAATCTTCCTCCAACCATACCGTGAATATGGTTGGAGGAAGATTAAGGGAATCTTGTAATCTCAAACCAAGAGATACGTTCTCCCTAAAAAATATTCTTCCAATTTCGCCCGTTTATTTGCTGGTATTGGTCAATTGTAAAAAATTTTCTCTATTTATATATTGAAGTTTTGATTTCTCTTATCTCATAAGAAAGAATTTAATGTAATGTATAGTCAGACCTATTTAAATTTTGTATTCATACAGTACAGTAACTATGCTCGAGCAAACATGTAACCATACAATTTGTAAGTCTTTTAATTTATTTCTGTTTGCAGGAAATACTAAATTAGAAAAATGGTCGCCTAGCTCAACGTGCGGGATTGTGCGAAGATCATTTCCCTGAAGATTCTTTTACACATAGTGCCAATAAAGGTTTGAAGCGAAATGCAGTACCAATTCCTTTTAATGAAATTATCGTATTAAATAATAATATACAAAATAATGAGAGAAGAGAAATTATACAAATGGAACAAGTGCCTCATTGTGAACAAGCAAATATGGAAGAAATACAATCCATAGAAAAGACTGCTACGGCAACATCATCTGCGCCTATTTCTATTTATAATAATATTGTAGCGGATGAACATCCACCAAAACGGCGTTTATTGCAATATAATCGAGCACCACATTTATATTTTGATACTTCTATGGAAGAGGAAAACATTACAGAATGGATGCACCTTGAGCCGCCTATGCATGAACAAGTTTTCACGCCTCTTCCATTAAATAAAAGCACAGAAGACGAAGAAAATGAGCACTTTGAGCTGCCCATGTATGAAAGAGTTCTCACGCCTCTTCCGTCAAATAAAAGTATAGAAGTCGAAGAAAATAATATGACAACAATACGTAATCTATATACTAAAATTAATTCCCTAAAATCTGAAAATATTCGATTACGAAATAAAAAATTTGAAATATCGTTTACGTCTTACTGTACGAGTACGTAAAACGTCAAAAAATGATAAGCAAAAAAAAATATTTAAAAAATTGATAGATAAACAAGATATCTACATCCCGTTGCGAAGGCGATGATAAATTTGCAGCTGCATATACCCAATGCAGCATATACAGAAGAAGAGAAAAATCTGTCAAGGCAATTATATTATTATTCAGCCGCTGCTTTCTGCCGCTTAAGAAAAGCAGGCTGCAATTTTCCTGGGCAGCGAACTATTAGAAGATGGCTGGAAGAATATGACGTACGGCCAGAATTTTGTGATTTTATATTTCAAAAATTAAAGGAAAAGATTTCTTATTTACCAATAGAGGAAAAAGTGTGTGCCTTAAAATGGGACGAAATGGCCATAAAACCTTATGAAGAATATTCGCAAAAACTAGATGAAATAGAAGGCCTTGTTGATCTTGGACTTCTAGGAAGAAAGTCGGAAAGATCTAAATGCGTATTTGTCTTTTGCCTAGACAGTTTAAATGCGCGTCACCCATGGCGACAGCCTTTAGCATATTTCCTCCCTGACAAATGCATGAAAGCAGAAGAAATAGTAATATTATTGAAAGAATGTTTAGACAGATTGAGTGCAACGGGTGCTGATGTACAACTTGTACCATGTGATCAAGGCACATGTAATCAAAGCGCTTATACTCAACTCGGGATTGATGCAGAGAGACCATTTTTTATATATATAATGGAAAAAAATATAACGCATCTTTTGATTTTCCTCATTTAGTAAAAAGATTGGCAAGTTTCCTTAGAACGCATAAAAACATATATTACGATGGAAAAATAATCGCATCATATTCAGATTTTGAGATGACATGGTCTATTGACAATGCGACAAAAGGAGGCTTCAATTTATTGTCCCACATAACCGAAGCACATATTCGTCCAAATAATTTCGAAGCCATGAATGTAAAGAGAGCTTTTCAATTATTTAGTTACACCTTTGCAGCTGCAATAAAAACAGCCGGCCAAGAAAAAGAGTTAAATACAATGACATGGGAAGCGACAGCTGATTTTGCACAGCGTTTGAATAATATTATTGACGCTTGCAACACTTACAGCCTTAATATTACATTTGGCGGAAAACGACCATTATCTCCCGAAAATCCTGATATTGAAAAGCTGTTAACAGATTCTATCGAATGGTGCTCAAGATGGTCAAAATCAGCGGAAAGTATAGTTCAAATTCCTTGTTTCAAAGGTTTTCCCTTAACTATACGAGCTATTCTTGCAACATATAAAATACTTGCAAATCAGTACGAAGGATTTGAACTTGCGACAGGATTGTGTAATCAGGATTCTGTGGAACATTTGTTTTCTAAATTGAGACAACGCGGAGGTTTTAATCCTAATCCAACCGCAAGAATGATCCGATTATCTATCAGGCATATACTTTCCACGGGATATATTCAATCCAGCGAGAAGGGCAATGTTCAATGTATAGAAAGCGAAAGTCTTATTAATCGACCAAGTAAGCTCGTTAAAACGGTAGAAAATGTCATGAATACGAGCAATATGATTGTAGAATATGATGAACATGAAAACGAATTACTTGATAAAGACGCTCAAATTCTTCTCGAGGAGTATGATATCGAACAAATCGAAAATTTAAATTCAATTGATAACAATTATGACGAAAATGCTATCGCATATTTGACCGGATTTGTGGCGCGACGAAGCATTCAAAAAAGCAACTGTGACCATTGTCGTAATGATATAATGAAAACTCCTATGGATGAATCGACGGAAAACGAGAAATATATAGAACTTCGCGAATATGAAAATGAAGATGAAGATGCTCCAACAGTAACAAAATTAGTACGCCCAACGACTTTATATACAAATATAACTAAAATACAATTGATGGCATTTAATCGCACGTGGCAATATCATTGGGCATCTACAAAAATTCTTGAGAAAATTGTGACTGAATGTGTGCATGCAACGAATAAAATACATCCTGAATGGCTAGATGAAAATAAAGCATGTTACGATCATCGGATGCAAGCACTAAAATATATGATTAGAGTGAAATTATATTCTCGAACGAGATATAATAATCGTGCCGCAAAAACAACTAATATACCTTCAAAAAAGAAAGTTAAAAGATTTTTAAACAAGTAAAAGATATATTAAAATAAACCATCTTGAGCACCATTATATAACGAAAAAAAAATATAATAAAAGAAAATTATATGAAGAGAATAAAGTAAAAAAGGAAAGCAGGAAATAAAACATTAAGGTAAAAGTGAAAAGGTAAGAGGTAAAGAGTGAAAAAAGGTAAGCTAAAAATGGAAATAAAAAAATAATATAAATAAAACAATGTAGAACGCACAATAAGTATTATTTTTAAAAATTATATTTGAATATTTTCTTATTTCTTTTTAATATTATATGTATTTTTCATTTTTGTCATTTAGAAAAAATACTTACTGCGCTTTTGTACTATGATTGTATTAATTGTCAAAAATGTTTGCAAATCATATTAGTTTAGCGCAATGAGTATAATTTTCTATTAATGGGAAAAATACGCATGAATTCTTCAATTTCATAGAAGATCGCAATCACAGTTGAAATAAATTGCATAAATCGTGAACTAGCAGGTCTTATCACGATATAAAGAAAAGGATTTCTAAAGCGGTCATGCTAAGAAATTGTAAAATCATGCATTTTCTTATTATCAATGACAATACAAAATACATATAATATTAATGAAGTTTTAAGAAAATATAATACAGAAATATATATATGTTGGCATATACGGTATTCTACAATTATATTATAGGGCAAGGTACATACGAATACCGTAAAAATGTATAATACACAAGTGATTTTAATAAATCACTTATTGAATAAGATATCTCAATATATAAATAAGTGGGAAAAGAGATATCAAAAGATATAACTGATTTTTTTCAGTTATATTTATAGGAAATCTATATTATATAGATTTTCTCGTGATAAGACCTACTAGTTTTAGATTTATGCAATTGTTTCAACTGTGATTGCGATCTTTATGTCATGCTTATTAATGCCAACAAAAATATATGTAACATATACGTATATAAACTTTTATTATTTATAAAATTCTGAATTCTTTTAATGCGTTCTACATTGAAAAGATAAAATTTAATTATAAATATGTTATATTTAAAAAAAAAAAATATATATATATATATGTTTATGTAAAAATATTTTTTTTCATGTTATACATAATAATACATTTCAGTTACAGATTTTTTCAATATAAATAATTCATGGGGAGGTTTTTAGTGGGTGCAAGCCCCACATAACCCCGAGTGTCTAGAGTGTCGCTTAGGGCATAGAAATGCTCGACGACAAGGTAGATAAAAGGTTGGACCACGTCCGAGTTGAAAGAGTATTGAATGATTATATTCAATATAATATTAAGATTTATTTCACTTCCTGTTGTCGATTTTTTTATGAGAGAGTAAAGGTATATGTTGAGGCAGGCTTAAATCTAGTAAGAAAGAGGGACACTTTGCTATTAACAAGACTTATATCTTTATTACGCTCTTACATAAACAGAATAACTTGAAAGGAAACTTTTATACGACGTGCGAATATAAAAATACAGCTTGATTCTACTCAACTGAACGCAACGTGACTCGACTTACTGAACGAAAAAAAAAACAGTGCCATCTACGATGAACAAAAGAAAAACATATAGATACTAATGCGCACGTTACTTATTCCTTTTTAGCGCGAAAAACTACATCAACACTTCCGCCGTTTGAGTGCTCGTTAAGACTAATCATTCCAAGACTCGCACGCATTTTACAAAAATACTCTCGGGGGAGTGCTTTGGTTAATATATCAGCTCGCTGATAATTTGTGGGTACATACTTGACTTCAATGTCACCTTGTTCAACTTTTTCACGAATAAAATGATGACGGATATCAATGTGTTTCGTTCTCTTATGGAACTCAGGATTTTTTATGAGACGTATAGTACTTTGATTGTCTACGTATAAAATAGTTGCTTTTTCACATCGACATCCGATATCATCCAATAAGTTACGCAGCCATACAGCTTCTTTTACAGCCGATGCTGCAGCAATGTATTCTGACCATGGATGTAAGAATAACTGGATGGAGTGTATCAGAGGGGAAGTGAAACCGGAGACGTGGGACGAAAATTGCCAACCAAGATGGTGGCACGTTGAACAAAGCGAGCAAGATGATATTGTAATCTCTCTCTAATCTCTTCCATCCTCTTCTTTCATATGGCTATATTGCCAACTTCTCAGGCTTCACCCCCCTCGCCCGAGGAAGTACCTTACACTCCATCCAGTTATTCCTACATCCATGATTCTGACTCTGTAGTACTCATTGACACAAGTTTTTGCCGCTGACTTGACCACGTAACGAGACCGTAAGATATACTAAACACGTATCCGGTTGTAGATCTACGCGTTTCAATATCATTAGCATAATCGGCGTCAGAGAATCCGACTAACTCGAACTCATTGTCATTTCCGCGATATTCTATTCCTAAATCTATGTTATTAATTAAATATGCAAATATTCTTTTTACAGCATGCCAATGACTAGCGTTATGATTATTTAGGAACTTACTAACATTATTTACCGCGAACGCGATGTCTGGTCGAGATATTGGGTGCTTTCCGATTCACGCATGATGCGCATGAAGTGACAGAAGATCTATAGTTCGCGTCACGTGTATTATAGATTTTCTGTCGCTTCATGCGCATCATGCGTGAATCGGAAAGCACCCATAATCGCAAGAAACAAAAGAGACCCTACGGCTTCGCGATATGGTACATTATAGTTACTCTCCTCGTCTGTTTTTACGGGATACAAAACAGTGTGTGGGTCAGCAGGTACACTGCCCGACATTAATTTGTTCCATCTCCCTAGCAAATTTCTATAAGATATGTGACATATCCTATAGAAATTTGCTAGGGATATGGAACGAATTAATGTCGGGCAGTGTACGGACAAACCTTTTGCATTTTCCATTCCGAATTTCTGAATTATTCTTTTTGTGTACGTATTCTGATGTATGAACATTGTTTTCTGCTCACGATTTCTGCTTATTTCTAGACCTATAAAATTGCTACAGTCTCCTATAGTTATTTCGAAATATTCACTTAACGACTTTTTAATAGACTTGAGAACCTTTAAAGATTTAGCTGCTATAATTCCGTCATCCACAAGAAGAGCAATGTAAACTTCTGAACCTTCAAATTCACCAAAAAATACACATTTGTCCGCGTTTGTTTCTTTGAGATTAAATTTCTTTAGAAAGCTACTGAATTTATAGTTCCAGTACCGAGGTGCTTGTTTCAGTCCGTACAGGGACTTTCTAAGCTTACACACTACATTGTGATTGGCACTGATGTTCTTCTTGTTGGTTGTGTCACATCTGGAGTGACAATTCTTTCTTTCACTATACCTAGGTTAGCAAAAGAAAAGGATGCTCTCTATTTTATTGGGCAACCTGCATGCACCGGTTATACCCCCTAGGGACGCCGAGAGCTAGGACCTGACTTGTAGATCTAGGGAAAATGAGGTGTGGAGGCACAGAATAACAATTTATTATTTTCTAGGGATTTACTAGGGTTGTTTTACATATGTAAATACAATTATATGATTTGAGAAGTTTAAAGATGTCTTAAGAGAATTATTAATAGATTTTCATCTATATATCCGTTAAAGTAATCATCAATGAGTCCAATTATTATTAATAAGGTTAATTGTGGTAAGTTGCTTACTATTTTATTAAGTTCTTCAGTCAAGGATAAAGGTTTCATTTGTAATTTGTGAAATATTTTTATATGGTCTCGGTGTGTATTAAATGATAATTATTGTTAACCTTATAAAAGATTTATTAATAATTGATTTTTATAGAAATACATACAGTGGTGTGGCGTGACTTAAAGATTTAAATATTGTTTGTATTCATTTATATTAAAAAGTTCTTCAGGAAATTGAGATTTTATCTGAGACATTAAGTCTTTAGGCTGAGGATTTTCTGAATTATGGTTCTGACAATTTTCTCTTTGATAATTGATACTTCGATATAAATCTTGAAACAATATTAATTCAGGAGAATACTCTAATAAACCCGTAGGGTCGCTAATGTAGCGTTTAGGTTCTGAATATGCTTGAAAATAAGATGTACTTTTTATTGATGTTTTTAATTTTGTTAAGGTGTCCGGGGACAACGAAACTTCCTCAATTGATTTAATCCGAGGTTTGCTTTTTGAAGACTGTTTCTTGAGCCAACGCAAGTATGAAGCTGCGCGTCGGCGTGCGTTATCTTTCCTGCTCTATGTTTTTGTTTTTTCTTGAGAACGAGTTTGTATGATGGGTTGACCATCTACAAGGGTGTATTTATGTTAAAATAAAACTTAAAAAGTTAAATTGAATAAAATGATCAGTTCATACAAGATTTCTTTAATGTGAATTCGTAAGAAAAGAGAAAAGATATTTAAATAAAAGTCTAAGAAAGTTTTTTATATTGTATGTAACTTGAAAATTATTTAATATATGTGTATTTATATAGAATGTAATATATATATTACTCAGGAATCGTGCCTTAAAACTAAATTGAAGATTAGAAATTTTATTTAAGTTAAAATTTATTATAAGGATGATTGTTGTTAAAGGGGATAAGGTTT